>JAANYP010005405.1:0-377500 GCA_020465985.1 Centrapalus pauciflorus | reverse complement strand
GTGTTCTTGGTGAAATTCAAGTGTTCTTAGTCCAAATCTTGCAAGAGTTCCAACTTCTTCTCAATTGCATACTCTAAATACTTCAAAGTAAGTAAATACTAGCTTATTTCATCATACATTTAGGTTTTTATAAGTCTTGTATAATATATATAATCACCAACAACAACAAATTTCATAAAAACTCAAGTTTATAAGTTTCTAGTTTTTTTTTTTGTTTTTAAGTTGTTTCTTTAAATGTGATTATGAATATATAAACGCATCATAAAAATGTTAATATTATGAAAACAAGTGATATATATGTGTTTTATAACTTTTATACAAGTAGTCTTTGAATAAACAACAAGAATCATACGTTATTTCAAGTTTATAAACTGCGGATTTTCGGCAGAAAATTTATATCGACTTTGAAAAATCATAACTAATTCATAACTTATCGAAATGAGTTGATTCTTGTCTCAAAAGTTAGATCTATGTCTTAAATATAGATCTGGAAGTTTTCATAATTTATTTTGGAGTTTAAGACCTCCATAAAGTATTTGGGAAACCGAAAGTTTGACAGCTAAAAAAAATAGCCAACATAGGGTTTTTAACGAACTTTTTCACCAACCTAAACATCTCGAAAAATGGCCGTTGTTGATTATAAAAATCCTTTGTTTATAGTAGTTTAATGTCCTAGAAAACCAAAGCCTAAAACGTTTTGGAGCTTGGTCAAAAACAGCCTCAAAGTAGGCCGAAAAACCTCCGAAAAAGCTGGAAAATTATATATATATATATATATATATATATATATATATATATATATATATATATATATATATATATATATATATATATATATATATATATATAAACTTGACGTTTTAAGCAGGTTTTATTTATAAACTTGTAATGTTGGGTGATTTAAGACATAAAAATCTATAAATATATATATTATCATATATTAGAGATATTAAGTCCCTATTATCATTTAGGGCTCGATTAAACTCACTCGACGCATCATCCATCCATTTACGCTAAAAAGCTTTTTACGCATTTTTGCCATCGCAATCTCGGTGAGTCTTCATAGCCCCTATTTTCACACTGTTATGTTTTGGGGTTGAAATACATGCTTCGTATTTATATGGACACGAAAACAACTTCATTTCTATTATGTATTACACATGTGGTTCTATCCGCCCTTATATCATGAACCGTTAACTGCATTTATTTGTAAGCGCGGATATATTGTGGATAGATCTATTGGGAGTCATGTCCCCCATTCGGGTTAGTTCGGGTCGGCTAATAGCGAGTGCATATATATTCAACACACGGTATTACAGTCGGGGATACTGCACAGGACAAACTCATTTTAATTAAGCTTCGGTTGCATGATGGTTTATATGTAATACATAACATGGAATTTATGATTTTATAAATTCAATCTCTATTATTGTTGTCCATACAAGTCAGATTTACGTGTAAACCTATGAGCTCACCAACAATTTTTGTTGACGTATTTTAGCATGTATTTTCAGGAAATTAAGGCAAGTTCATCACATCGGAATTATTTTCAAGCTTCCGCACTTAAGGAGTCGCACTCATTTTCAAACCGTCGGAGATTTAATTGCATTATTTTGGATAATTTAATTATTTATTTAAATCTCTATATCTTGCTAACTACTCTTTATCATTTTCGGGTTATGTAAACCATTTCTATCTTTTAAAGTTATATCGATGTATTTTTGAAAACGTCCATATAGTTGTCGTTCATTATGATTATGGTTACGCTTCCGCGACGTCATGCTTCGTTGCCAACCGGGGTAACGGGGTGTGACAGATTGGTATAAGAGCCATAGTTATAGTGAACCAGGTTGCATCGTACTAATCCACCGCCAAGACGAGCTATGAATGCTGCCGAAATTGAGGAACTAGTTGCACAAAGAGTGGCTGCTGCTTTAGCCACTTATGAGACAAACCGGAACAGTTCAGCTAATGGAGATGGTGGTGATAGCCGCACCACGGGAGGAACTGAACCCACCCAAAGGGTTGTGGAATTAAGGGGTTTTGAGCTGCAAGCCCCGATACTTCAATGGAACTGAAGGAGCCGTTGGATTAGTACGATGGTTCGAAAAATTGGAGTCTGTCTTCCGTGTTAGCGGATGCATTGAAGGAGACAAGGTAAAGTTCGCCACCCACACTCTGCAAGACAGCGCCTTGACATGGTGGAACTCCTATACCCAGTCTGTGGGGATTGATGCAGCTTACCAACTCGCCTGGACCGAATTAAAGCAGATGATGACCGATGAGTATTGCCCGAGGAATGAGCTACAGAAGATGGAGTCAGAGTTTTGGAATCTGGCTATGATGGGAACGGATGTAGCTGGGTACACTAACCGATTCCAAGAACAAAGTATTCTGTGCCCTCAGATGGTGACCCCTGAATACAAGAAAATCGAGCGTTACATTTGGGGACTCGCTCCTCAAATTCAAGGCAATGTCACTGCCTCCAATTCAACCACCATTCAGGACGCCATCAGAATGGCCAATAACCTTATGGATCAAGTGTCCTGGAGAATCGAAGCCAAGGCCGGGGAAAACAAGAGGAAATGGAAGGACAAGTCCGGGAGGAATACGGGCTCGCAATCCAAGAAGCCCGAGACCATCAAGGCTTATGTAGCAGGAGCTGAGTCAAGGAAGGGCTACACAGGTACCAAGCCTTTCTGCACCCAATGCACCTTTCATCACAACAAGGGTCCCTGCCCAACCCCTTGTGGAAAATGCAAACGTATTGGTCATGTGGCCAAGGACTGTAAATTTGAAACCCCGGGTGTCAATGGCGGCAATCAGAGAGGCTGCTATGAATGTGGAGCTGCCGGGCACTTCAGGAGTGAGTGCCCGAAGTTGAAAAATGGTGGAGGAGCTCAGGGGAGAGCTTTTGTGTTAGGAGCAGGTGACCCTCGTCAGGATCCCCATGTGGTATCAGGTACGTTCCTTTTAAATGACATTTACGCTTACGTACTCTTTGATACTAGGGCTGATAGGAGCTTTATATCTGATAAGTTTAGTAAGCAATTGAATGCCACTCCTTTTCCTTTAGACAACTCTTATACTATAGAACTGGCTGACGGCAAAATAATAGAGGCAAGTAGTATTATTAAGGAATGCACACTGAAGCTGGCAGATCATCCCTTTAAGATATACTTGATGGCTATAGAACTCGGAAGTTTTGATGTAGTAATTGGCATGGATTGGTTGTCACACAATCATGCCGAGATTTTGTGCGGTAAGAAAGTGGTACGGATACCACTCCACAAGAAGAAGGTCCTAACAGTCCAAGGGGAAAGAAAGAACCGTCAGCTGAATGTCATATCCGGCCTAAGAACATTAAAGTGCCTTAGAAAAGGTTGCCATGCGGTATTAGTACAGATTGCAGAAAAAGAGTCGGAGGAGAAACGACTCGAGGATATTCCAGTGGTTTGTGACTATCCGAAGGTCTTCCCGGAAGATTTGCGTGGACTTCCGCCAACTAGGCAAGTGGAGTTTCAAATCGATTTGGTGCCGGGAGCTGCACCGGTCGCAAGAGCCCCATATAGACTCGCTCCTTCTGAAATGCAAGAGCTATCCAATCAATTACAAGAGTTGATGGATAAAGGATTCATTCGACCAAGTTCCTCACCTTGGGGAGCTCCGGTCTTATTTGTGAAAAAGAAAGACGGATCCTTCAGAATGTGCATAGACTACCGAGAGCTAAACAAGTTGACAGTAAAGAACCGCTACCCCCTTCCCAGAATTGACGACATGTTTGACCAACTACAGGGATCTAGCTTCTACTCTAAGATTGATCTGCGATCCGGTTATCATCAAGTAAAGGTTCGGGAAGAAGACATTCCCAAGACAGCATTCAGAACTCGTTATGGACATTACGAATTCCAGGTGATGCCATTCGGTTTGACCAACGCACCAGCCGTATTCATGGACCTCATGAATCGAGTGTGTAAACCATATCTGGAAAAATTTGTAATAGTGTTCATAGACGATATCCTCATCTATTCTAGAAATAAGGAGGAGCACGAACAACATCTCAAGCTGATCTTGGAGTTGTTAGAGAAGGAGCAGTTATACGCCAAATTTTCAAAATGTGAATTTTGGTTACGAGAAGTTAAATTCCTTGGACATGTGATCAACAACCAGGGAATCCAAGTTGATCCATCAAAAATCAAGGCCATAAAGAACTGGGTGATTCCTAGAACTCCCACTGAAATCCGCCAATTTCTAGGACTTGCCGGTTATTATAGTGGATATATTGAAAACTTCTCAAAGATAGCAGGTTCCCTAACTGCTGAAACGCCTTTTCCTGCTCTTCACCCCAGACATATTTTACATCCTTCCGATAAGTGTGTGTGAGGTGTGGAGGTGTGCAGTGTGTGAAAGAAACATAACGTAACATATATATACATATATATATATATATATATGTGTGTGTGTGTGTGTGTATAAATATATAGGGTGGGTTCAATGGAAAACCTATATACATCGGAAAACCCGGGAACCACTTTCTAGCCATTGGATCAAGTGATGCATCATGCAGAAAGTCGATGCATCACACGGCAATTTGGTGCAGCACGCGGGAGTTTGGTGCATCACGCGGAGAATTTGATGCGTCACGCGGAAATTGTGATGCATTTGTGGTGGTGCATGGAGGTTTTTTAAAGTTTATAGATGCATGTTGGTTTTTCATTGAACCTCCCTCTCTCTCTCTCTGTATATATATATATATATATATATATATATATATATATATATATATATATATATATATATATATATATATATATATATATATATATATATATATAAAAGTTAAGTGTGTGGGTGCTATGAGTCAAAATAGAAACAGTCAACAACATGTTTCTTTTTTTTTCACCATTATAGTAAACGAGTTATTAACACCCGCGCGTTGCTGCGGGGTCAAAAATAATTAGTTACAAAAATAAATATAAAAACAAAAGAACAAAAATACTTTTCAAGTAATTCAAATAACGAAACGCAACTGAATTAGGATAGAATAGTGAAATTGGAAGGCTGATATAGATTCAAGAAGCAAGACAAATGATACTGTTAGTTGTTTATTATAATTGATTTCTAGATTTTGCAATGTTAAAATTACAAACAATGTCTTATTAAATTGGATCGGAACCAGATTTAATTAATTAAATAATCATACCCATAATTTAAAATTTTGACATTAATTAGATTTAATCGTCAAATTAATTTGTTGCTTTTACGATCAAATCAAATAAATTTATAACAATAATGTCTCTAATACATTGATCAGGGTTGGTCAACGGTATAATAGTAGTGTTCAATGTTATACAATATCATATTTAATAAAAAAAAATCTAAACATTAAATAGTAACGTTTTAATTATAAAGCAATTTCATTAAATTTTGTATCGTGCATTTGAATTATAAAGTTTTTTTCATACAATTAAACATAGGGATAATTGCGCAAAAAACCCTCAACTTGTCAGTGTTTTGTGATTAAAACCCTAAACCATTTTTCATTGCATAGAAAACCCCGAACTAACTAAAAATCAGTAAATCAATGTTGTATCGAAGGGTAACCGGTTGAAAACACTTATTAATCCTACCTGGATCGGTAAATAACCTACGTGGAATAAATTTAAATTGTTGAAACCGGTAGTCAAGTATTACACATCATTTAAACCCCGTTGATACTTTTTAATTGTAATTTTTAAACGGGATTGTATCATCAACGAGAGTTTAAATGATGTGTAATACTTGACAACCGATTTTAACTACTAAAATTTATTCCACGTATGTTATTTACCGGTATACGTAGGATTAATAACTGGTTTCAACCGGTTACCCATTGATAAAACCTTCAATTACTGATTTTTAGTTACTTCGAGGTTTTCTATTCAACGAAAAATGTTTTATGTTTTAATCACAAAAAACTGACAAGTTTGGGGTTTTTTTTTGCGTGATTATCCCTTAAACATAACATAATAGTTTCAAAAGACAACTCCAAACATAAGTATAATTAAAATCATAATTTTAATTGTGTAAGAAAATGTTGTAATAATAAATGTTAAAATAGGAATAAACAAAATCTTATTAAAATAAAAGGGCTAAATAAAAGATAATGCTAAGATAATGGCGTGTTATGAAAGAATTAAATTTAAAATAAAAAAAAAAAAGAACAAAAAAAATGTCATTGGCTTACTTCATGCATTTGAATAATAAAGTATTTTTCATACAATTAAACATAACTCCAAACATAAGTATAATTAAAATCATAATTTTAAGTGTGTAATAAAATATTGTAATAAAAAATGTTTAAATATGAGTAAATTAAAAGGGCTAAATAAAAGATAACACTAAGATAATGGTGTGTTATGAAAAAAATTAAATTTATAATAAAGTTAGAAAAAATATCATCGGCTTACTCCATCCATTTGAATAATAAAGTCTTTTTTATACAATTAAACATAACTACAAACATACGTATAACTAAAATCATAATACAAAGTGTGTAATAAAATATTGTAATAAAGAATGTTAAAATAGGAGTAAACAAAAATTTATTAAAAATAAAAGAGCTAAATAAAAAATAACGTTAAGATAATGATGTGGTATTAAAAATTGAAGTTAAAAATAAACGTCATTGGCGTAGCCGATATGGTAATATATATACTTCAAACATAAGTATAATTAAAATTGTGTAATAAAATATTGTAATAATAAATGTTAAAACAGGAGTAAACAAATATTTATTAAAATAAAAGGGCTAAATAAAAGATAACGTTAAGATAAGGGTGTGTTATGAAAAAACAAAATTAAAAAAAAAAAAGAAAGAAAAAAACGCCATTGGCGTAGCTGATATGTGTGTGTAATAAAATATTGTAATAATAAATGTTAAAATAAGAGTAAACAAAAGTTTATTAAAATAAAAGAGGTAAATAAAAAATAACGTTAAGATAATGGTGTGTTATAAAAAATAGAAACTAAAAAAAAAAAGAAAAAAAAACGACATTGGCGTAGCAGATATGATAATATATATACTACAAACATTAGTATAAAATCATAATATTAAGTGTGTAATAAATATTGTAATAATAAATGTTAAAATAGGAGTGAACAAAAGTTTATTAAAATAAAAGGGCTAAATAAAAGATAACGCTAAGATGAGGGTGTGTTATGAAAAATTGAAATTAAAAAAAAAAAAAACGGCCATTGGCCTACACCATATGGTAAATGTATATATATATAATGCGTGTATAGAATGTGTAGTGTGTGCATGCATGAGTGTATATCTAGTAGCCTTTATAATTATATATTATCACATATAGGATCCAATTAAAGTGTGAATAAAAATGGGTGATCAAATTTATATGATTAAACATCAAAGGCACACACTTATGATCAAAATATAAATAAATAATACATTATATTTAAATAAATAGATTACGATATAAATATATCATTTAACATGTGCAATAGGTGAATTTGCGTACATAAGCCATTAAAACATGTTATTGCTCTTATTTCATCATATAATGACTTCATGGCACAAATTGAATTCTTATGAGTTTTCAAATACAAATGAAAGCTTAAATGACTAAAAGTCACACATGTCCATGAAAAAAGACATAAATGTTAAAAAGTTATCAGAATAATGTTAAGTAAAGATTAAAGCTAATGTTCTTGCAATGATAAAGTCTTAACAGGTTCGGATAAATTTTGAACAACGTAATAAATGTTCAAACACTGAAAGTGGGTCAGAGTTTGTACAGCCAAACCAAAGTCCAGAAAGTTAAAGATTAAATCCTGAGATAACTCAGCTGGCGGAGTAATCCTCTTGATAAAGGTAAAGTCAACAGCTCAGCCTAATTCAGTAAAATCTGTGAGTTATAGATATTCAGTTTTACATGTTTGATTCTGGTTAAAACATATTGTTGTTGACAGGGCCGGCCCTTGGCCGGTGCACATGGGCCACCGCCCAGGGCCCAATTCATTATAAGGGGCCCAAAAAAATCTATATGTTAATATAGCCCAGCCGTTCAATATTAGATTATATGTTTTTTGCGTGATAAAAGACATAAACAGTGTGTTGGTTCAACTGGTAGTCATTTTATCATGGAATCCCAATGGCATGTGATCAACCCCAGGGTGTGCATTTTTATTTTATTTATATTCCATCACTACCACTTGGATTTTCATTTACAAATATCTTCAGTTTGCTTTATATCAATATACTATCCATCATGTTCGATATTTGTATTTTTGTTTTTCAATGAGTTTGATTTTCTTATTTTTGTTTAACACATGGTTTATGTTATTTATTATACATCTATTAAAAATACTAATGAGATATGTATCTATTTTTGGGATTTTATTTATTTTTTGACAAATATGTTTACTATTCATATTATGAATCATTAAAATTTAAACTTTTTTTTTTCTCAATTTACTAATAAAAATAAAATTTAATATTGTATGCAATTTTTGCCCAATTTACATGCGATGTTAGTATTAATTTTTTTTTTCTTTTTTTTTTTTTTGGATTGAGGAAAAATTCAGGGAAGCACCGTTAATCCATTACGCATTTACGCAATGACGGATTGAGAAGTTTTTAAAGACGTGACATTGACAATGGTGCAACAAAATAAATATTATTTAATTGTAACTTTTTTAATATGAATTATGCTTATATGTATAGAGGGCCCTTTCTAAATATGTGTCCCGGACCTCAAAAACGATAGGACTGGCACTGGTTGTTGATAGTATACTTGGCATTCATTTATGCTCAGCTGGATTATGACCTGTGCTCACCATCGGTGATGCCCTGTGGATCATGATAGCTATTTGATATATCATCCTGCACACATTATAGTTACAGTTCATTTCAGTTATTATTAGAAGTTGATATTGCTATCATGACTTTGCTTATTATGCTTTTCATCATTGCTCGTATCTTTGATGTATTGTTTTAAGCTTAGCATATTTAGCAATGTCAGTTTATTATTCTATACGTTTCTATGTCACCAGTTCTATTGAACTTGGTATTGAATACTTTGATGCTCCCCCACGTAGTATACTGGTAGCTAGCCCAGTATTGAGTGGATAGCATCCACTAAAAGCGTGAGCGTGGCCTGGACATCATCCTACTCTTATTACTATGTATCATCATTGCGTGGTTGTTGGGGACAGTCAAGTTATATCATGCTATACTCACATTCCGTCTTGTTGTGTGGCATGTATTCTGATAAATCTATAAAAAGCCTTACTTACAGTTGTTGTTAAATCTCTTTACAGGATAAGCACCTACAGCACCTAGTTCTTAGGTCTCCCAAGATCAAGTTGAAGTTTTCATAGACCACTACTCAAACGATCTTTTGGTACAGTTCTGAAGATGATAATTTTGGTGGTTGGGTGGATTTATTTTGATTGTATGAGGATATGTATTAGACTAGTCTTGTACCCTTTATAAGTTTAATTTGAACACTGTATCTATGTACTAAAATTTGTATTAAACATTTCCTAATAGTTGTACTGTAATTTGAAATTCCACACTTAATTACTCTATCTTAGTTATGATTGATATCATATTGCAAATTGTGGGAACTAGACGCTAAGGACTGCCCCGTAAGGGGAGGTCTTCACATCTTGAATATCTGGAAGTTTTTGCAAGATTTCTTGAATGATTCAACCCCTAGGCTCTGATAGCACTTGTTAGATCTTGATCTAGACGAATCATAGGCGATTGGAACAATCTTGCAGCTTTCCAACCGAAAGGCCATTGCTCTCCATCCTCCCCTAGATAAGGTTGCTCTGTATACTAAGAAATTTCTGTGGGTAACTTAAGGTTACCTTTTTCACCTTTCATTCAATCTACTCTTCGCCATTACCAACTCTATCCCGGCCAGGTATCTCCTTTGGCCGTTATGAGGATAAGGACGGTGTTTGTGGCAGCGTGTAAGGCTCTAGGTGGTGTGCCTTCAATTCCCCTTTTCAGGTACTTCTTCAAACTCACTTGTTTGAAGGATTGGTTCAACTTCTAGAGAAGGAAGAGTTCCATTCCTGAAGTGTTTACCGATCCTCCCCAAGGATTGTAGGAGTGGAGTGGATCCTTCTTATAGATCGACACGACTATTGTTCTCGAGTAGCATAAGGATCTTCTTGTTTGGAGCCAGGGGTCCGTCCTCATGCATTAACTAAACCTCCGGAAGACCAAGATTTAGATGTTAATCTAATTAGTCTTCTAGCAAGACAAACGTTTAGAATCTGATCCTATCCTGACCCCATGCAAGTAATATTAAGAATGAACCCCCGATGGGTTGACCCTAACTCTATGCCTGTCCTGTTGAAGGGCGGACTTGGTAGAATCTCTTTTCTTTTCTACTTTGTTCAGTTGTTTTGACTACCTACTGACATGTTTTCTATTTTTTTCGTCTTTCTCCAGTAATGAGAGTGTCTTGGAGTGCCTGTCCTCAGACGACCTGGATGGGACGGAGATAGAGACCATGAACCAGTCCAATGCTGAGAGTTTGAGGCCTTGGAGCGTGATTCTAGAAGGGTCTTTGACCTCCCCTGGGTCACCTAACTGTCTAGTCATCTTCGAGAGCCCGTTGCTACTTTAGATCAACCATCCCTGGATCTTACCATCGATTGAAAAGGAAAGCTGTTGGTGCCTCCCTTCCCAGCAATTCTGAGATTCCATCTATTCCAGCACCTGGCCTAGATGATGATCACGCTCCCATTTCTCAGAAGATAAAGATATCTGTAAAATGTTGTTCTGACAAGGGGAAAAGTGTGGACCTCTCTGACTCTCCTACTCCGCCTACTGATCCCCTTTCAGTGGTTGCCATTGTGAAATCCCCCTATGGCCTTCTCCCCACTTCTCCCCTAGTCGGAGTGGTATCACCCTTGGCACTATTTCGGCCCGACCAAAGTGACTATGATTGTGAGGAGAACTATGTTCCTGCCATGAGAGTTAAGAGAGGGGATTTGTTAGAAACCGCACCTACTCAGTGGGACTTTCTTTATAATTGTATACCTTCTACGCACATTGACATGGAAAAGCATGCCACGAATGCTCTTGTTTCGACTCTTTAGGCTCTGCTGTTACGAATTTTAATATGTTTCTCCCAAAGTTAAGTCACGGCTAACCATTTCTGAGTATCAACTCCTCAAAGCCCAAGAGGAGTTGTACTCTTGAAAACGATAAGGCGAGTGTTGCTTTTATTGAATATATGAGGACCCATTTAAAGGGGTTAAAAGATCATGCCAACGATAACCGTGTGTCGGTTGAGTAGATGCACCGTTTAGAATCCAGTCATAAAGCAGAGGTTGAGAAGCTGAAAACGGAATTGGAGGAAGAAAAGAAAAAATATGTTGCTTTGAGCCTTTGTGTGAGTCAACTTGGCAGTAAGGAACAATGTCTAAAGAAAGATCGAGACGCATCCGTAAAGGTTGTTAGCCGTATGACTAACGAGAGGGTACGATTTGTTTCTAAAGTTATTACCCATGTGGTTGGCAAGTTATTGCGTAGCCGTCAATTTTTTAAACCATGAGGTTTGATTCAACGAGTTGCAGTTCGTTATGGGCGTCACTCGGGCCTTTTGAAGGTGCGCCTTTGCTTGGCCACTTGTGTTGAAGTAGAGAAACTGGCAGATTACGACTCTAATGCTCACGCCAGGCTTCATTATCTGGCCCTTGCTTCTGAGAACGCCATGCCTGCGTACGTGGAGGATATCAAAGCTCATTCTAATCGTTCGTTGGAGGATATAATGGCCCTTATACCAGCTGATCCTGAAGCCGGCCATGGATCTACTTCTGCTTCCACCCAGGCATAATGTCTCTTCCTTCCTTGTTTGCTCAGCGACTTTATTAAACTTTATGATTTGAGTTTTGTTTGGTGCCCACTATGTTGGGTTATGATGGTGTGTACCATCTTGGACAATTACTGCTTTAAACATGTTGCTACTTGGAATTATGTTTTGACAGTTCGTGATGTTTTCGACGTGAGATACTTGAAAGTATGTGTGCTTGTGGGATGTGCACTTTATTTTATCCTTTGAGCTAGTGGCTTATGAATTGTCTTCCGTAGCATAATTTACTAGAACCACTAGAGGGTTGGTATTTTGTCCCATCCTCATGGTGACTTTGCCCTTTTAGATTATTTAAGGCGGTAACTCAACCCTTGGATGGTGTAGGGTGACATTATAACTCAGTGTTTGAATATTAATAAGGAGATAACTCATCTTTATGTCGTGTAAGGTGATAACTCAGGCTTTGAATAGTGTAAGGCGATAACTCAACCTTTATGTCCTATGAGGGGATAACTCAACCCCTGCCCCAGGCTTGATGCTAGCTATGTATGACGTGGTTGATTTATGATAAGTTAACTTTTAATCATATGCCTTTTAATACTCTTCATTTTAGGATGACATTTACCACATGGAATAATAGTACCCTAAAGCTTTGGCTATTTTGGGCGTCCCCTTAACCTTGAGTATCTGTCGCATTATCATCGTGAATTAACTTTGATCATGATATTTGTATTCATTAAAGGAAGCTGCATATAATAACTTTTTCTAAGGCAAATGCTATTGTTACATGATCCTTTTATATGTGCAACCTAAGTTGCATAATGGAGTTAAGCCTTGACTGAAAGTAAAAAATAGAAACATCAATAGGAAAGATAGATGCTTTTTGGCTATACGAAAATTTTTTGCAAATTCGTTATGTGCCATGTTCTTTGGATCTTCGTCCGTCTAGGAGTTCTAGCATGTATTCACCTCCTCCCAACACTTGTTCCACCGGATAAGGACCTTCCCACCTAGCCGAGCGCTTACCGGTGGGGCTTAACATGCTTGCCTCATTGCTGCGTAGGACAAGATTGTCTAGTAGGAGGCTTTTGTGGTTAACTCTTCAATTGTAGTACCTCTTCATCTTGGCTTTCACTGCTGCCTGCCTTATTTGGGCTTTCACTGCTGCCTGCCTTATTTGGGCTAACTCTCTGCATTCCATCAGCAATTCCAAGTCCAAGCATCTTTCTACTTCGTTTTCTTGCTCAGTGAAAGATATCACTCTTGAGGAAGCAACACTGATTTCGGCGGGTAGTACTGCCTCTAATCTGTAAACGAGAATGAAAGGGGTTTCACCTGTGCTAACATTAGGCGTGGTCCTAAGTCCCCAAAAGACGTTGGGTAGCTCTTCGACCAACCCTGTTCTACAGTTGCCTAGGCGCGCTTTCAATACCTTCAGATTTTCACGTTATGCTACCTCCGCCTGATTATTTGCTTGGGGGTGTGCGAATGACGTAAAGAGTTGTTCTACCCCCAGCTCTTTGCACCAGGACCTAAAAATTTCTTCGACGAACTGTTTTCCATTATCACTTACCATGATTCTAGGGATACCAAAACAGCACACAATGTGCTCCCAAATGAAGTTTCGCACATGCTTCCCCGATATCTTAGCCAAAGGCTTTGCCTCTATCCAGATCATAAAATAATCGACTGCCACGAGAAGGAATTTAACACGCCCAGGTGCTTCGAGGAAAGGACCTATGATGTCGATCCCCTACTTCACAAAGGGCCATAACGAGGTGATGGGGATCAGCTCGTGCTTTGGCTGCCTTGTTATCGGGGCGTGCATTTGGCAGGATGGACACCTCTTGACTTCTTCAACCACATCTTTGTGCATAGAGGGCCAGTAGTACCCCATTCGGAGTATTTGAGCCACTATTGCCCTTGCGCCTGAAAGAATGCCACATGAACCTTCGTGAGACTCATGGATGATATTTGTGGCCTGGTTTGGGCCTACACACCGAAACCACGGCCCCAGATATGATCTACGATACAGGGTGTTGTCCTTGATAGTGAAGCGAGGCGCTTTGACCCTTATCGTTCTGGCTTTTATCCTGTCTTCAGGCAACGTTCCACTTAAGAGATATTCATAGATATGATGGGTTTTCTATATCCTTGCTAGATTAATTTAAAACTTTACAGAAAAATAAATAATCTAACAACAACAAGAATATTAACCCTAATGGATCTAAACCAAATAAGTAAAGCAACTCAATATAATAAAAGAGAGCATTAAAAAAACTTACCTTTGGAGAAAACCGATTTCTCCAGCAAAGAACGCTTCCACCACAGTTTCTGATCTGACGGAGTGACAGCTAGTGGCCAAAGTGGGAAAACCGCTAATGGTTCACACCCGATGAACCAAAAGGAATATTTATAACTATGTTCCAAGTTCTAATTATCTTATGACGCAAAAGTTTGATCTCTTTCAAAAAGTAGAAACTTAGAATTATGAATGAACCATTTAGAAGCTAGCATGCAACCCTATTTATAGCTTAGTGGAAACCTTAATGTAAGGTTTCCTGGGAGATGTGGGAACCCCCTATAGGGGTCGGCCCTTATACCCTAAGCCCATAAGGGTTTCTATAATTTTCTAGTTAATTGCACTTTAGCCCCTGTACTTCCTTAATTAATTCTATTAGTTTCTGATTAATCTATTAACTAATAATAAATTAACAAACTGGCCCATTAATTACTTATAATCAATTAGTAAGTTTCTAATTAATTTATTAAGCATAATAAATTAATAAACCAATTAATTAATTATTTATATAATACTAATTCTAATTAATATTATATCACATAGTTATTTAATTCTATTTATGGTTCAATGAGGGCAACCCAAAAAGGACCCTACTAATTAATGATAACTTTACAAATTAGTTATGACTTGGACACTTATTCCAACAGTCTCCCACTTGGACAAGTCATCATCTACTAATTGTCTAAGTCTATAATCTTAACTACTAGAGAGTGTCATCTCTAATCGCAACTGCCAAACTCTGAATCTTATAAGAGCCAGTCCTTTAGATAAGGGATCAACTATTCCTTTGTTAAATGATATCATATGAAACTGAGACATGGATTTGTAATCAATCTTGAGTTTCAAAATTATGTTTCTGATTTCCGATTAATTTGACTATGTGAGACTACCGAATTGAACATATCAATTTAGTCTCGGTCGGGCCCGACACTTTCAAGTCACATTTAATCATCAGAGGGCCCATAGATATCGGTTTTCCACTAAGACAAAAGGAACAAATGACTTTGAATACACGACGCTAGTGAACTAATCATGTCATAACTAGGACATCCTTTATAAATCCCATTTACGATCAGCTTTTGAATGAACTAAGGTACAACAGACTAGAAAACTATAACCTCAATGTATCTCCGCTTGAGAATAGAGGATATTATCATCTTAGAATTACTTGTGATCTTGATCCATGAAGTAACTTTCTAAGTGCGGGTTTTACTAAACTTAAATCTTTATTAAGTACCCATGAGTGCTACAGCAATCTCTATGCCATGTCTAACTCTTAGACAATCTACTAACACTCCATGACAGTCTTTATTCAACACTAACTTCTGGTAGTATGATCGACTGAGGATTTTAAATAAAATTTAATTACTCGGGAAATGGGTTCTAAACATGCAAATGGAAACACAACGATAAATAAATAAATAATAGTAAATGGTAGCACCTTGTAAATAAATAAATCTCCATTATTTAATCACCAAAACTATTACAATTTCAAATCATTGTTACAATGTTCAAATTCAACTAACTTGTTAAAACTTTATATTATCTTGTAAACCTATGCATCTAGCATGTTCATTGTGCTTCGACTGTATCAGTGTCTTTGTGAACGGATCAGCCGGGTTCACATATGATCGTACATGCTTCACAATCACATGTCCTTCTTTGACTTTTCTCCTCACGAAATGGTACTTGCGTTCAATGTGCTTTGACTTCCCATGATCTTTGGGTTATTTAGTCAATACAACCGCACTCGCGTTGTCGCAGAATATTTCAATGGGGTCTTGTACTGTTGGGACAACTGCAAGATCGCCAATGAAGTTCTTCACCCAGATGGCTTCCTTTGAGTCCTCGCTAGCCTCAATATAATCTAACTCGCATGTAGAGTCTGCTACTGTATCCTGCATCGAACTCTTCCACGTCACAGCTCCCCCATTCAGCAAAAATACCCAACCAGACTGTGACCGACTGTCATCTCAATCTGTTCGGAAACTCGCGTCACAGTCACTAATCACTTTGAGTTCATCTTCTCCACGATAGACCAAGAACCTGTCCTTAGTGTTTCTCAAATACTTCAGAATATTCTTGACCGCTATCCAATGACATTCACCAGGATTCTGCTGATGTCGACTCACCATGCTCAAGGCAAATGTGACACAGGCCTCGTACACGTCATGGCATACATTATCGATCCGATGGTCGAAGCATATGGAATTCGACTTATTTTATCTTCTTCCTCCTTTGTATTTGGACTCAGATCTTTCCTAATATTTATGCCGTGATTTAAGGGAAGATTCCCTTTCTTAGATTTCTCCATATTGAACCTTTTCAATATTTTATCTAAGGTGCGTATCTTGGCTTACTCCTATTAGACGCTTTGATCTATCTCTGTAAATCTTAATACCCAGAATATAAGCTGCATTTCCCAGATCTTTCATAGCGAAACATTTTTCCAACCAATCTTTTACACTTCGTAATGTTGGGATATCGTTTCCTATGATCAGTATATCATCGACATACAATACCAGGAACACAACAGTACTCCCATTGACCTTGACATATATACACGACACGTCTTAGCTTCTAGAAAATCCAAACTCTGTGATTTTCTCATGGAAGCAAATATTCCAGCTCCGAGAAGCTTGCTTGAGTCCATAAATGGCCTTCTGAAGCCTACACACTCTCTTAGGACACTTTGAAACTTCAAAACCCTAAGGTTGTGTCATAAACACATCCGTTGTCAGTTTTCCATTAAGGAAAGCGGTTTTGACGTCCATCTGCCATATTTCATAATAATGAAACGCAGCTATGGCAAGCATTATCCTAATAGACTTTATCTTAGCTACTGGTGAGAAAGTCACCTCATAATCAATCCTGTTGGTTTGAGTATTGCCCTTTGCCACCAGCCTAGCTTTGTACGTGTGTACCTTTCCATTCATGTTTGTATTTTTCTTGAATATCCACTTACAACCCACCGTCGTCAGACCAGGTATGGGGTCAACCAAGTTCCAAACTTGATTCCCTTACATGGATTTAATTTCTCTCTCCATAGCGTCCTTCCACTTAGCAGCCTCAGGGCCTGCCATCGCTTCCTGGTAGTTAGCTGGCTCATCCAAATCGACTAGTGTACTATCATTAATCGTATCCTCCTGTTCAATGTGGAAACCATAGTAGAACTGAGGAGGATTTCTAACTCTAATGGATCGGCGAACGGGTAAGGAAATGTCATTTGCTCAACAGGCGTTACTGCTCTAGTTGAGTGTCGGTGTTTGCAATTGGTACTTCATCGGCTGACTCTTAAATCTCATCAAGATCGATCGTACTCCCACTGTCCTCTTTGGACATCATTTGCCTCTCAAGGAGTACTCCTCTTCGAGCTACAAACACTACATTTTCATGTGGTCTGGGTAACCGACAAACACTTTTCAGATCTTCGCTCGAGTTTGTCTGGAGTTTCTCGTCTGACGAAAACCTCACAATGCAGATCTTGATATGCTCAAGGGAAGGACGCTTTCCCTTCCATATCTCATAAGGTGTCTTCGAAACCTTCTTAGTGGGTACTTGATTTAAGATATGCGTTGTAGTCTCCACAGCATAACCCCAAAAACTCATTGGAAGTGTTGCTCGACTCATCATAGATCTGACCATGTCCAACAATGTCCTATTTCTCCTCTCCGCTACTCCGTTGAGTTACGGTAATCTGGGAGGAGTTAACTGGGAAACTATTCCACAGCTTCTAAGATGATCGAGAAACTCGATACTATGGTACACTCCTCCCCTATCGGATCGGAAAACCTTTATCTTTCGGCCCAGCAGATTCTCTACTTTACTTTGAAATCTTTGGAACATATAAAAAGTGTCAGACTTATGTTTAATTAGATAAACGTATCCAAATCTACTATAGTCATCAGTAAATGTGACATAGTACCGATTTTCGTCTTTTGTGGTGCATCGGAATGATCCACACATATCTGTTTAGATCAAATCCAAGAGTCCTTCACCTAATTCACATGTTCCAGTGAACAGTGATTTAGTCATCTTGCCCAGTAAACAAGATTTACATACATCATCCGATTTGAGGTCGATTGATTTCAACACTCCATCCTTTTGGAGTTGGGTGATGCGTTTCTTGTTTATGTGTCCAAGACGATAATGCCACAATTTGGACTTATCAATTTCATTTTCAGAATCAACATTCAATATCAAATTGCTATTACATTCAACAGTTTCATATATGCCATTGTACGGAGATGCTTTGAAAATAAAACAATCATTGTGATGAATTAAAATATCACCATTATTATTATCAAAAGAAAAGGAATAAGCATTCTTGTACAATGCATTTAAGGAAATAATATTTCTATTCATCTCAGGCAAATAACAACAATTATCTAACATGATCCCAACTCCTGACTTCATCATAAGCTCGAACCTGCCAATTTTCTTCACAGGTGTGATCTTCTTATCTCCCATGACAAGGTTCAGCTCTCCATGCCTCAGATTCCTACTTTCCTTTAGCCGCTGCAATACAGAGCAAATGTGAGTACCACATCCTGCATCGAGGACCCACGAATTAGAAATAAAAGTATTATGGAGTTTAATCATAAACATTCCTGAAGTGCAACCCTTCTCGACCTTCCCGTCCTTAAGGACCTTTAGATACGTTGGGCAGCTTCACAAAAATTCTCAATGGAACCTCCCTATATATATATATATATATATATATATATATATATATATATATATATATATATATATATATATATATATATATATATATATATATATATATATATATATATATATATATCGAGACGAATCCGTAAAGGTTGTTAGCCGTATGGCTAACGAGAGGGTACGATTTGTTTCTAAAGTTATTCCCCATGTGGTTGGCAAGTTATTGCGTAGCCGTCAATTTTTTAAACCTTGAGGTTTGATTCAACGAGCTGTAGTTCGTTATGGGCGTCACTTCGGCCTCTTGAAGGTGCGCCTTTTCTTGGCCACTTGTGTTGAAGTAGAGAAACTGGCAGATCACGATTCTAATGCTCACGCCAGGCTTCATTACCTGGCCTTGCTTCTGAGAACGCCATGCCTGCGTATGTGGAGGATATCAAAGCTCATTCTAATCGTTCGTTGGAGGATATAATGGCCCTTATACCATCCTGAAGCCGGCCATGGATCTACTTCTGCTTCCACCCAGACATAACGTCTCTGCCTTCCTTGTTTGCTCAGTGACTTTATTAAACTTTATGATTTGCGTTTTGTTTGGCGCCCACTATGTTGGGTTATGATGGTGTGTACCATCTTGGACAATTACTGCTTTAAACATGTGGCTACTTGGAATTATCTTTTGACAGCTCGTGATGTTTTCGACGTGAGATACTTGAAAGTATGTGCGCTTATGAGATGTGCACTTTATTTTATCCTTTGAGCTAGTGGCTTATGAATTGTCTTCCGTAGCATAATTTACTAGAACCACTAGAGGGTTGGTATTTTGTCCCATCCTCATGGTGACTTTGCCCTTTTAGATTATTTAAGGCGGTAACTCACCCCTTGGATGGTGTAGGGTGACACTATAACTCAGTGTTTGAATATGAATAAGGAGATAACTCATCTTTATGTCATGTAAGGTGATAACTCAGGCTTTGAATAGTGTAAGGCGATAACTCAACCTTTATGTCCTATGAGGGGATAACTCAACCCCTGCCCCAGGCCTGATGCTAGCTCTGTATGACGTGGTTGATTTATGATAAGTTAACTTTTAATCATATGCCTTTTAATACTCTTCATTTTAGGATGACATTTACCACATGGAATAAGAGTATCCTAAATCTTTGGCTATTTTGGGCGTCCCCTTAACCTTGAGTATCTGTCGCATTATCATCGTGAATTAACTTTGATCATGATATTTGTAATCATTAAAGGAAGCTGCATATAATAACTTTTCCTAAGGCAAATGCTACTGTTACGTGATCCTTTTATATGTGCAACCTAAGTTGCATAATGGAGTTAAGCCTTGACTGAAAGTAAAAAATAGAAACATCAATAGGCAAGATGGATGCTTTTTGGCTATACGAAATATTTTTTCAAATTCGTGATGTGCCATGTTATTGGGATCTTCGTCCATCTAGGAGTTCTAGCATGTATTCACCTCCTCCCAACAATTGTTCCACCCGATAAGGACCTTCCAACCTGGCCGAGCGCTTACCGGTGGGGCTTAACATGCTTGCCTCATTGCTTCGTAGGACAAGATCGTCTAGCAGGAGGCTTTTGTGGTTAACTCTTCAATTGTAGTACCTCTTCATCTTGGCTTTCACTGCTGCCTGCCTTATTTGGGCTAACTCCCTGCATTCCATCAGCAATTCCAAGTCTAAGCATCTTTCTACTTCGTTTTCTTGCTCAGTGAAAGATATCACTCTTGAGGAAGGAACACTGATTTCGACGGGTAGTACCGCCTCTGATCCGTAAACGAGAATGAAAGGGGTTTCACCTGTGCTAACCTTAGGCGTGGTCCTAAGTCCCCAAAAGACGTTGGGTAGCTCTTCGACCCACCCTGTTCTACAGTTGCCCAGGCGCGCTTTCAATCCCTGCAGATTTTCTCGTTATGCTACCTCCGCCTGACCATTTGCTTGGGGGTGTGCGACTGGCGTAAAGCGTTGTTCCACCCCCAGCTCTTTGCACCAGGACCTAAAATGTTCTTCGGCGAACTGTTTTCCATTATCACTTACCATGATTCTAGGGATACCAAAACAACACACAATGTGCTCCCAAACGAAGTTTCGCACATGCTTCCCCGATATCATAGCCAAAGGCTTCGCCTCTATCCAGTTCATAAAATAATCGACTGCCACGAGAAGGAATTTAACACGCCCAGGTGCTTCGAGGAAAGGACCTATGATGTCGATTCCCTACTTCACAAAGGGCCATAACGAGGTGATGGGGATCAGCTCGTGCTGTGGCTGCCTTGTCATCGGGGCGTGCATTTGGCAGGATGGACACCACTTGACTTCTTCAACCACATCTTTGTGCATAGAGGGCCAGTAGTACCCCATTCGGAGTATTTGAGCCACTATTGCCCTTGCGCCTGAAAGAATGCTACATGAACCTTCGTGAGACTCCTGGATGATATTTGTGGCCTGGCTTGGGCCTACACACCGAACCACGGCCCCAGATATGATCTACGACACAGGGTGTTGTCCTTGATAGTGAAGCGAGGCGCTTTGACCCTTAACGTTCTGGCTTTTTTCCTGTGTTCAGGCAACGTTCCACTTAAGAGATATTCATAGATATGATGGGTTTTCTATATCCTTGCTAGATTAATTTAAAACTTTGCGGAAAAATAAATACTCTAACAACAGCAAGAATATTAACCCTAACGTATCTAAACCAAATAAGTAAAGCAACTCAATAAAATAAAAGAGAGCATTAAAAAAAAATTACCTTTGGAGAAAACCGATTTCTCCCGCGAAGAACGCTTCCACAACAGTTTCTGATCTGACGGAGTGACAGCTAGTGGCCAAAGTGGGAACACCCGTAATGGTTCACACCCGATGAACCAAAAGGAGTATTTATAACTATGTTCCAAGTTCTAATTATCTTATGTCTAAAAGTTGGATCCCTTTCAAAAAGTGGAAACTTAGAATTATGAAAGAACCATTTAGAAGCTAGCATGCAACCCTATTTATAGCTTAGTGGAAACCTTAAAGTAAGGTTGCATGGGAGATGTGGGAACCCCCTGTAGGGGCCGGCCCACATACCCTAAGCCCATTAGGGTTTCTATATATTTCTAGTTAATTGCACATTAGCCCCTGTACTTTCTTAATTAATTCTATTAGTTTCTGATTAATCTATTAACTATTAATAAATTAACAAACTAACCCATTAATTACTTATAATCAATTATTAAGTTTCAAATTAATTTATTAAGCATAATAAATTAATAAACCAATTAATTAATTAATTATATAATATTAATTTTAATTAATACTATATCACATAGTTATTTAATTCTACTTATGGTTCAATGAGGGCAACCCAAAAAGGACCCTACTAATTAATGATAATTTTACAAATTAGTTATGACTTGGACACTAATTCCAACAGTCTCCCACTTGGACAAGTCATCATCTACTAATTGTCTAAGTCTATAATCTTAACTACTAGAGTGTGTCATCTCTAATCGCAACTGCAAAACTCTGAATCTTATAAGAGCCAGTCTTTTAGATAAGGGATCAACTATTCCTTTGTTAAATGATATCATATGAAACTGAGACATAGATTTGTAATCAATCTTGAGTTTCAAAATTACGTTTCTGATTTCCGATTAATTTGACTATGTGAGACTACCGAATTTAACATATCAATTTAGTCTCGGTAGGGCCCGACTCTTTCAAGTCACATTTAATCATCAGAGGGCCCATAGATATCGGTTTTCCACTAAGACAAAAGGAACAAATGACTTTGAATACACGACGCTAGTGAACTAATCATGTCATAACTAGGACATCCTTTATAACTCCCATTTACGCTCAGCTTTTGAATGAACTAAGGTACAACAGACTAGAAAACTATAACCTCAATGTATCTCTGCTTGAGAATAGAGGATATTATCATCTTAGAATTACTTGTGATCTTATTCCATGAAGTAACTTTCTAAGCGCGGGTTTTAGTAAACTTAAATCTTTATTAAGTACCCATGAGTGCTACAGCAATCTCTATGCCATGTCTAACTCTAAGACAATCTACTAACACTCCATGACAGTCTTTATTCAACACTAACTTCTGGTAGTATGATCGACTGAGGATTTTAAATAAAATTTAATTACTCAGGAAATGGGTTCTAAACATGCAAATGGAAACACAACGATAAATAAATAAATAATAGTAAATGGTAGCGCCTTGCAAATAAATAAATCTCCATTATTTAATCACCAAAACTATTACAATTTCAAATCATTGTTACAATGTTCAAATTCAACTAACTTATTAAAACTTTATATTATCTCGTAAACCTATGCATCTAGCATGTTCATTGTGCTTTGACTGTGTCAGTGTCTTTGTGAACGGATCAGCCGGCTTCTCATATGATCGTACATGTTTCACAATCACATGTCCTTCTTCGACTTTTCTCCTCACGAAATGGTACTTGCGTTCAATGTGTTTTGAATTCCCATGATCTTTGGGTTATTTAGTCAATGCAACCGCACTCTCGTTGTCGCAGAATATTTCAATGGGGTCTTGTACTGTTGGGACAACTGCAAGATCGCGAATGAAGTTCTTCACCCAGATGGCTTCCTTTGAGGCCCCGCTAGCCTCAATATAATCTAACTCGTATGTAGAGTCTGCTACTGTGTCCTGCATCGAACTCTTCCACGTCACAGCTCCCCCATTCAGCAAAAATACCCAACCAGACTGTGACCGACTGTCATCTCAATCTGTTCGGAAACTCGCGTCACAGTAACCAGTCACTTTGAGTTCATCTTCTCCACCATAGACCAAGAACCTGTCCTTAGTATTTCTCAAATACTTCAGAATATTCTTGACCGCTATCCAATGACATTTACCACGATTCTGCTGATGTCGACTCACCATGCTCAAGGCAAATATGACACAGGCCTCGTACACGTTATGGCATACATTATCGATCCGATGGACGAAGCATATGGAATTCGACTTATTTATCTTGTTCCTTCTTTGTATTTGGACTCAGATCTTTCCTAATATTTATGCCGTGATTTAAGGGAAGATTCCCTTTCTTAGATTTCTCCATATTGAACCTTTTCAACATTTTATCTAAGGTACGTATCTTGGCTTAGTCCTATTAGACGCTTTGATCTATCTCTGTAAATCTTAATACCTAGAATGTAAGCTGCATTTCCCAGATCTTTCATAGCGAAACATTTTTCCAACCAATCTTTTACACTTTGTAATGTTGGGATATCGTTTCCTATGAGCAGTATATCATCGACATACAATACCAGGAAGACAACAGTACTCCCATTGACCTTGACATATATACACGACACGTCTTAGCTTCTAGAAAATCCAAACTCTGTGATTTTCTCATGGAAGCAAATATTCCAGCTCCGAGAAGCTTGCTTGAGTCCATAAATGGCCTTCTGAAGCCTACACACTCTGTTAGGACACTTTGCAACTTCAAAACCCTCAGGTTGTGTCATAAACACATCCGTTGTCAGTTTTCCATTAAGGAAAGCGGTTTTGACGTTCATTTGGCCATATTTCATAATATTGAAATGCAGCTATGGCAAGCATTATCCTAATAGACTTTATCTTAGCTACTGGTGAGAAAGTCACCTCATAATCAATCCCGTTGGTTTGAGTATAGCCCTTTGCCACCAGCCTAGCTTTGTACGTGTGTACCTTTCCATTCATGTTTGTATTTTTCTTGAATATCCACTTACAATCCACCGTCGTCAGACCAGGTATGGGATAAACGAAGTTCCAAACTTGATTCCCTTACATGGATTTAATTTCTCTCTCCATAGCATCCTTCCACTTAGCAGCCTCAGGGCCTGCCATCGCTTCCCGGTAGTTAGCTGGCTCATCCAAATTGACTAGTGTACTATCATTAATCGTATCCTCTTGTTCAATATGGAAACCATAGTAGAACTGAGGAGGATTTCTAACTCTAATGGATCGGCGAACGGGTAAGGAAATGTCAATTGCTCAACAGGCGTTTCTGCCTCTAGTTGAGTGTCGGTGTTTGCAATTGGTACTTCATCGGCTGACTCTTGAATCTCATCAAGATCGATCGTACTCCCACTGTCCTCTTTAGAAATCATTTTCCTCTCAAGGAGTACTCCTCTTCGAGCTACAAACACTATATTTTCATGTCGTCTGGGTAACCGATGAACAGACACTTTTCAGATCTTCGCTCGAGTTTGTCCGGAGTTTCTCGTCTGACGAAAACCTCACAATGCAGATCTTGATATGCTCAAGGGAAGGACGCTTTCCCTTCCATATCTCATAAGGTGTCTTCAAAGCCTTCTTAGTGGGTACTAGATTTAAGATATGCGTTGTAGTCTACACAGCGTAACCCCAAAAACTCATTGCAAGTGTTGCTCGACTCATCATAGATCTGACCATGTCCAACAATGTCCTATTTCTCCTCTCCGCTACTCCGTTGAGTTGTGGTAATCTGGGAGGAGTTAACTGGGAAACTATTCCACAGCTTCTAAGATGATCGAGAAACTCGATACTAAGGTACTCTCCTCCCTTATCGGATCGGAAAACCTTTATCTTTTTGCCCAGCTGATTCTCTACTTTACTTTGAAATCTTTGGAACATATAAAAAGTGTCAGACTTATGTTTAATTAGATAAACGTATCCAAATCTACTATTGTCATTAGTAAATGTGACATAGTACTGATTTCCGTCTTTTGTGGTGCATCGGAATGGTCCACACAAATCTGTTTAGATCAAACCCAAGAGTCCTTAACCTTTTTCACATGTTCCAGTGAACGGTGATTTAGTCATCTTGCCCAGTAAACAAGATTTACATACATCATCCGGTTTGAGGTCGATTGATTTCAACACTCCATCCTTTTGGAGTTGGGTGATGCGTTTCTTGTTTATGTGTCCAAGTCGACAATGCCACAATCTGGACTTATCAATTTCATTTTCAGAATCAACATTCAATATCAAATTGCTATTACATTCAACAGTTTCATATATGCCATTGTATGGAGATGCTTTGAAAATAAAACAATCATTGTGATGAATTAAAATATCACCATTATTATTATCAAAAGAAAAGGAATAAGCATACTTGTACAATGCATATAAGGAAATAATATTTATATTCATCCCAGGTGAATAACAACAATTATCTAACATGATCCTAACTCCTGACTTCATCATAAGCTCGAACCTGCCAATTTTCTTCACAGGTTTGATCTTCTTATTTCCCATGACAAGGTTCAGCTCTCCATGCCTCAGATTCCTACTTTCCTTTAGCCCCTGCAATACAGAGCAAATGTGAGTACCACATCCTGCATCGAGGACCCACGAATTAGAAATAAAAGTATTATGGAGTTCAAAATAAACATTCCTGAAGTGTAACCCTTCTCGACCTTGCCGTCCTTAAGGACCTTTAGATACGTTGGGCAGCTGCACTTCCAATGCCCCTTTCCATTGCAGTAAAAACAAACTGCCTCCTTCAAGTCTCTCACAGGCGCAATTCCAGACTCTGTCTTCCTTTGGGACCCTTTCTTGGACTTTCCTTTAGGGGACTTCTGGAGGACTTCTTTTTTTTGAAGCCTAAACGATGGATAGCATAGTGGCTGAAGGAGCTTCATCCTTCTTGATGCCCTGCATAGCTGTTTGGTGTAGATTGAGGAGCTCCATGATCGAGGTCTCTTTTTGATTCAGATTTGTTTGGTAAGAGACTACGAACCGGTTGTATACCGCAGGCAAACCAGAGAGGATGATGTTAGTAGAAAACTCAGAGTCGAACACCATGTTGAGAGACTCCAGCCTATCGAAGTACCCTTTCATCTCGAGGACGAAGGCACAAATAGAAGCCCCAGGCTTTGGCTTGTAGGCCATGAAGGATTTCACCACATCAAGGCACTCCTTGCTCGCCTTAGCCTGGAACAGCTCTTTGAGCTGTTGATTCATCTCGTAAGCTCACGTAATCTCAGTGGTCTTTTGGAGTTCGGGGCTCATTGCAGACGCCATGATACACGACACCTTGTTATCATCATCGTAGTGTTTTTGGTGTGTGTCAATCTCTTCCTGGGTCGAATTCTGATCGATTGTGGGAATCTGTTCGTCGATAACATACTCTTTGTTCTCGTATCTCAGGGTGAACCTGAGATTTCTCATCCAGTCCATGTAGTTCGGACAAGTCAGTCTTTCTCGTCCCAGAACAGAGAGGAGTGAGAAGTTTGATGAAGAATTGGGAGTAGGAGTGAGGACACCATTAGTGGTAGACATCTGTGAGATAAAGTCTTAGTTCGTATGAATATTCCTTAATTAATTACCCAATTTAATTTAAGGCTAGGATCCGTATTTTGTGTTCGTTTTGTGAAGAGGGTTGCCGTAATCACACCACGAATTATTTTAGGAAGACAATACTCTTGTCGATTTCAATCTTTATGAAACTCCTAGATCTTTTGAGATTCATTGATTTTCATAAACGACATGTTAATCTCAGTTATGCTCATCTACTATTCATGACTGGGATGCCGAGGATCATGAACTTGATGATGAATCTAACCATGCAAAGCCTACGTGATACCCGACACGAGTACACTCGAGAATCCGAGCTTCACATCATTTCTAATATGTCCTCATATTAATGTGTCGGTTAACCACACACGCTCCATTAGAAGTTCATATAAGGAATGTGCAATTTTCATGGGTTACCATACTAATTCACTTTTGATATATCTAAAACGGTATTTTGTTTTAGTACTTTAGATTAATACTTTTAATCTGAACATTATCCTACCAGAAGTCCTCGGTAGCTCCATTGAACTCACAATGAAGCGGAGGAGACAGGTCAACCCAAAGCTTGTTAAAAACCTACTCCGTTAAGGAAGCATAGCGACCGACTTATATCTCGCTTATAGTTTGTTCACTATGGGTGAGCCGATTTATCAGTTGAGTGACTGTGTATTTAGATTTAAATGTTACATATATATAGTTCATTATAATATATAAATATAAATTTCTTTCAAATCTTAGGGGTCTATTTTAAACATTTTAAAATATAGGGGTCTATTTTAAACATTTTTAACTTGGGGTATATTTTAAACAATTTAAAGTAACTAGTGTTTAAATTCTTTATATATATAATATAAATTTAAACCTAGGATAATACATGTTTATCCTAATCATAATTTAATTTTCTCTAAACCCTTTAGGATAGGCACTTAATTTAATTTAAAGCAAATTCTAGATAATTAGGAACTAGGATAATAACCTAATGCAGATAATTTCTCAAACTTGTCTCTAAGGTATCTTTCTCAATAAACCCTAAGATCAAATCCATAAAAATTAAACTAAATTCCGAAAATTCTTAAATAAATTCGGATTTCAATTTTAAATAAAGTCCGAAAATTTAAACATTTAAAATTTAATTTCCGAAAATTAAAACCTCTTTAAACTTAAAACTAATTTCGGAATTAAATAAAAAATATTTCATAAAATTTTTTGAAAATTCTAGGCCTCTCAATTAATTGAGTGCAAAACTTATTAGGTTAACTTGGCTCTGATACCACTGATGGGTATTCTATACACTTGCTAGATTAATTTAAAACTTTATGGAAAAATAAATTATCTAACGACAGCAAGAATATTAACCCTAACGTATCTAAACCAAATAAGTAAAGCAACTCAATAAAATAAAAGACAGAATAAAAAAACTAACCTTTGGAGAAAACCGATTTCTCCTACGAAGAACGCTTCCACATCAGATTATGATCTGACGACTAGTGCCCAAAGTAGGAACACCTCTAATGCTTCACACACAATGAACAAAATGATATATTTATAACTGTTCAAAGTTCCAATTATCTTCAGTCCCAAAAGTTGGATCCCTTTCAGAAAGTAGGAACTTAGAATTATGATTGAACCATTTGGAAGCTAGCGTGCAACCCTATATATAATTGAGTGGAAACCTTAAAGTAAGGTTGCATGGGAGATGTGGGAACCCCCTATAGGGGCTGGCCCTTATACCTTAAGCCCATTAGGGTTTCTGCAATTTTCTATTAATTGCACTTTTGCCCCTGTACTTCCTTAATTAATTCTATTAGTTTCTGATTAACAAACTAACACATTACTTAATTATAATTAATTATTATGTTTCTAATTAATTTATTAAACTTAATAAATTAATAAACCAATTAATTAATTATTTATAGAATATTAGTTCTAAATAATATTATGTCATATAGTTATTTAATTTTCTTTATGGTTCAATGCGGGCAACACAAAAAGGACCATGATAACTTTACAAATTAGTTATGACTTGGACACTAATTCCAACAAGATATCCGTCATCCATGTGTGGTTGTCCTCCTAGATTTTCGTTACCTAATTTGCCGCCACTGATCGTTCTTTCAATTCCTCTACAAGAACTTTCTTTGTGAGATGAGCAAAAGTTAAAGTGGCTAGCTTACTTAACACGTCTGCCTTCTTGATCTTCCCCCTCGGTACTTGAGAGATTTGGCAACTTGTGAAACCTGCCATATCTCTTGTCTCGAAAGAACCATTAACCTAATTGGCCACAAGTTAGGAATCAACATACACGAGTAAGTTATCCACCCCTAGGGAGGCGGCTATGCGTAAACCGGCTAGCAAGGCCTCGTGCTCAGCTTCATTGTTAGACGCACAGAAATCAAAACAAAGAGCGTATGTGTGCTCTTTTCCATCTGGGTCTGTCAAAATTAAGCAGGCTCTAGAGCCTTCTGATCCAGACGACCCATCTGTGTAGAGGCTCCAGGCGTTGATGCCTTTTGCCAGAGTTATCGTGCGTGATTGTATATTTGTTTCTTCTAAGGAATCAGTTAATACCAGGCCTTTATAGGAGGACCTAAGTCTAAACTCGATGTTGTGCTCCCCCAGCTCTATTTCACTTCGCCAGTCTTCCCGAGGTTTCTAGTTTTAGAAGGATCTGCCTGATTGGTTGGTCTGTTACTACCACCGTCGTGTGTACCTTGAAGTACCGCCATAGTTTACGAGGGACATTAACCAGGGATAAATATTGTTCTCAAGAGGTGGGTAATCTAGTTCAGGTCCTTACAACGTTCTGTTGATGAAATAAATCGGTGCCTCCTTCTTATCCCTTTCGGCGAGTATGACTGCACTTATTGTTTCCTCGATGCCACCAAATACATGATCAGTGTTTCACCTGGTACTGGGGCTGTAATTAAGGGGAGTTTCGTTATAACTTTCTTCATCTCTTTAAAAGAAACATCTGCCTCCTTCTACCCTTGATAAAAAACGTCTCAATGCTGCTAGCTTTCCATTAACAGTAGAGGGTGGGTTCATGCCTGCTATAGCTAGAGTCTTCTTTGGATTGACCTTAATATCATCCCTAGTGATGAAATGTCTCAAGAAATTTCCATCTTCTACCCCAAAAGAACATTTCTAGTGTTTAGCTTCATGTTCAGCCGTCGCAGTGTCTGGAACATCTCCTCAATGTCCATGAGGAGGGATTCCTTAGCCTTACTCTTGATGACATGTCATCTACACAAACTTCCAGATTTCTCCTGATCTGACACCTGGACACCTGTTCAACCAGACGCTGAAACTTTGCCCCTGCGTTTTTTAGACCGAATGGCATTTTAGTATAACAGAAAAGTCCCATGGTTTGTATGGGATGCGGTTTTGTCCTCATCGCCCTCTTCCATTTGTATTTTGTGATACCTCGTTATACGTGTCCAAGAAACATTTAAAAGGGAAATTTGCCAAGGATTCTACTTTCAAGTCTATCTTTAAAAATCAATACACATCCTCCAAGTACCATCATCCTTGCGGAGCATTACTGGGTTTGCTACCCAGGTGTGATGCTTAACCTCCCTAAGGATTCCAGCTTGCTGTAGCTTGGTGACCTATTTACAGACCGCCTTGTCCCTTACAGTGCTAGGGGTCTTTTCATTAGACAAACAGGAGTTGTCTGGCGTAATACGTTCAACGCATGAGTCGTCTTGATCACCCTTCCTTCTCTGAGCTGTAGCCTTCGCAAAATCCCCATCATATCACCTGGTGTCCATGCAAAAACGTCCTTGTTATCCTTTAGGAATTTCTCCATATCTTTCTTCATTACTCTAGAGAGGTTAGCTACTATTGACACTGGCTGTTCTGGGAAGTCAGAATTAACTACAACATCCACCGTGATGGGCAAGCCACCTTGAGCCTTTGCATCAATATCCTCTGCCTTCTGCACCTGTGAACACTCCCCCAGTTGTTCTAGCCTTTCAGTTAGTATAGTGGCTATTCCTCCGGGTGTGGGAAACTCCACTATCACTTGCCCTGTGGATACGATCGCCTGCAACCTCGCCAACGAGGGGCGTCCAAAAATCGCGTTGTATGACGATTTCGAACGTACCACCAAGTAGGTAACCTGCTCTTCCTTTTCCACCTGGTCATGTCGCAAGGACACCCGTAAGCTGGGTTGTCCTAACGGCCAAGATATATTTTCTTAGAACTCGACTAGGGGTGTAGAGGCAGGTTGAAGTCTTCTAAGTATGGCCTCAGGAATTCGTAGGAAACAATCATCGTAGAGGATGTCATATGCACTTCCTCCATCCAAATATACTCTCCATACTCGAACGTTTTGATTACCACTGGATCACAATGCGTCATTCCACCAGGTGGGAAACTGATCACCGTTCTTCTAGCATCGATTGTCTACTCCGCTTGGGAGGGCTCCCCTCTTAAAGTGTACGCACCATGAGGATTTCGGCTACTCGCTCCTTTAACTTCAAACTTTCGGGTGATTTTTCTTTCTGCCAGGTGTATCGTTTCATCTAGCATTGCAACCTGGATTGAGACTTTCCCTATATGTCTCTGCCCAAGTGTGTGAGCTTTCCGGCTTTAACTGCTTCTTCTATACGCTTGCGCAACTCAGTGCAATCATTTGTATGATGTCCATTTTCTTCATGGAACTCGCGATATTCCATTTGCTTCCGCCTTTTAAGGTCACCTTGCATGCGAGGCAGGGGTTTGAACGACGTGGACAGTGTCTCCGTTGTCAAAATTTCCCTTGGGGTTTTAGTTAGAGAAAGGAGAGTTTCGTTCCTCTTGTGCTTGTATTCTCGACTTCCATACGGGGCATACTTTCCATCTCTCTCCCGACAACCCCTGAACGAGGTGTCTTGCTCTTTAACTAAAAAACGGGTTGTGGCTCTTCTCCCGGTATGCTTTCTGAGGAGGTTAGTTCTGAGTAGACAACTCATTTGAACAGATGTAAGCATAGGTTTTCTCCAGACACTATCGATAGGAAGTTGGGAGGTCCTAAGACAAAAATTCAACGAGCTGTCTATGCCTGAGCCCGTGTATGAACCCGGACACCTTTGCAATATCGCCCAAACCTCTTATCTGTTGCCTCTCCAAGTTGTATGTTTCCACGAAAGCATGTAAACCTTTCGTCTTCTTTATATTATGTAACGTCACATAGGTCTTAGTGTACTGTTGCTGTTGCATGAAAATAGAGCGAAACTTCGCTCGCAACTCATCAAGACTGTTAATGCTACCAGGAAGTAATGACTCGAGCCATAGGTGGGCGGTGCCCTTTAACATCATTGAAAACATATGGCATGCAACTGGTGGGACCCATTAGGATATTTTAATCCTGCCTGCAAACAGGCGCTAATAATCATCTGGATCTCCAGTTCCGTCATATGCACATATATTTGAAGGAAGTTTAAGTCCATCTAGCAGCGGATAGTCTTCAATCCATTCTGCGAATCGGGAAGGATCCGCCTTATCTGCCTCCTTGAAATGAGGCTCTAGATTGTGGCTAGTTTGCCTTCGGAACTCCTTGTGGGGCTTGTTAGGCACAAAAAGGCCTCAGTCAAACCTGTTCTGCATCTAAGGGGAGATTATTAATCAAACCTGTTGATACATTTGAAGGTTGAATTTAAGGCCTGTAATAAGCCTTATTGAAACCTGAAAATGATTTGCAATATCAGCCCAAAGCTGTTTACCCTGTTGCATGTGTTGCAACAAAGGCAGTTTGTCCAAGCTGTTCTGTCTGCTGAACAGGCTGGACATAAACTGTCTACGCTGCTCTACACTGGTGAGCAGCTTGGGCAGTTTACAAGTGTTCTGTTCTTTGTGAACAGAACCTGTTCTTTGTGAACAGGTTAAAACACTTTATGGAATATGTTTCCAAGTCTTCATGTATTGTTTTTGGCTAAAAGATCAGTTTACAAAGTCGAAGACAAAGTGGAAAACAGAACTGCTCAGCCTGCCCTCGTTGTTCTGTCACATGAACACAAAAGGTTATTGAAAAAGGGTGACAGACCTTTTTCTTATATCAAAATAGGCCTTAACAAAGGAAGAAAGATGCAAAGTTGACATTCCTTATTTAGTTAAAGCTAATGCAACAGTAGACAAAAAGAAAAGACAAATGTTCTGCACACATGAAGACAAGTCTGCTTTTCAGAATGTGCAGAAAAGTTTATGTTGTCTTTTCAAACAAGACTTTTCACTTTTCCTTTCGTCCTATGAAGAAGCTTCTCTTAGATCCTCTGAGTGAGTATAAAAGGAAACTTCCAAGGTTTGAAAGATCAAGCCAAAAAGCTAAGTGCTGAAGCCAAGAGTGAACGTGCATTTAAGTGTATCTTTCATGCATGCAAGTCTGCTTGAATAGAACAGTGCTTGGTATCTAAGCTGTTCTTGTTCAAGCTGTTTCTTTGAGTCTTGTAAACATGGTGAGTAATTCTTAGTGAGTGTATTCATTGTAACTAGTTTAAGTTTGTCTTAAATTAGTTAACATACTGTTGTATCTGTCATCTCAGCTTGAACCTTTCCGCATTCAAGCCTGTTTGTAATTATCTTCTGTTGATAATACATACAAACATTGAGAAAAGAGTGTGTAGTTTTTAAATAGCTGTGTTCACCCCCCCACTACAGCTTAAGACTATATTCTTCGGAAACCTTTTGGGACCTACAACTGGTATTAGAGCAGCTTAGAGTGTGTGTCATTCTCGATCTCTCATTCTCCCAAAGTTTTCATGGACAACAGTGCTGCAAGTTCCTAATACTATGACAATGGCTCAATGGGCAAACCTCCAAAATTCAATCATCAGAACTTCTCTGGTTGGAAGTGCAGAATGATGCTCTACTTCGAGTATCTGGATGTGCAACTACCGGAGATTGTAATGGAGGGTCCCTATGTGCCAACCTCTGTTACAACCATAACTCCTGCTGTTGAAGGAGCTGACCCTGAAATCAGAACATTTGAGAAAGCAAAAGCTCAATGGTCTGATGAAGACAAAAGACTGGTGGCTCTTGATGCAAAAGCCAGAAATAATCTGGTCATCTCTCTGCCTGATGATGTGTTCAAACAGGTTGAGAAGATGAAGACTGCAAAGGAGATGTGGGATACTTTGTGTACCTTCTATGATGGACCCACAATCACACTGGATAACAGGATTAACAATCTTGTTAGACAGTATGAACTCTTCTTTGCAAAACCAAAGGAGACTCTCACAGAAACCTACACCAGATTTACTGCTCTTGTTAATGATCTCAAAGCTGTTGGGATCACCAAAGATAGCCTAACTCTGGTAAAAAAATTCTTAGACATCCTGCCTGAAGAATGGAATTAATTTTCTACAATTTTAAGGAATTCAGGTACCATCAGAAGTATGGATCTTGCTAACCTGTATGGATCCTTACTGAATGATGAGCAGTCAAGGCAACAGAAGAGAAATGCCTTGGAAATGTCTAAGAAAGGTGCAGCCTTTGTGGCCAGTGTGAGACAACCTATAAGTCAGATGGGTGATGTGTTCACTCAACCTGATCAACAGGCTGATTATAAGGAGGAAGTGTCTGATGAGGAAGACAATTGATGCGAGTGTCGTTAACCCGTCAAAAATAACCACTAAATACCTTAGAAGCTAGGGTAAGTAGGGATCGTATCCACAGAGAGCGAGAGGTTAAATGCACGTATTCGAGCGACTAGCGTTGTAAAATAATTAATTTCGAAAGATTGATTTGGTTGTAAAAAGGTGATTGCTTTGATTTATAAAACTAATTACTTGCGAATTTTGTGAAAAGAAAACTTAAGAAGATTGTTTGATTGAATAAAATACGAAGATAACCATTCCCGGATTCCACACCGCGCTTTGTGTTTAATTTATGAAAACGATTTGAAGATTACATAGACATAATCTTTGTTGGAATTATTATTAAAGCCATTACGTGATCTTGGGCATAGCGCGTGACACGTTTGATTACTCGTCTTAATTAAATAATTAACTCGGCACGAATAATAAAATGTCTACGAACTATCTTGCGAAACGCAACAACAAAATAATAATCATTCGTTTACAATCAAAATATAAATAATAAAAACCATGTAAACTTAAAGTAATCGTTCATAAAGTAAAACTTAGCGATGTGCTTCCTCCGAGAATGATTATGACGAGCTTAGCCGGACATGGTTGATGCAACGTTCAAGAGTTGTGGATTCATCGCCGTAGATTGACTCGTGTGTTCTTCGTACGTATTTTCGCTCAAACAGGGTTCTTTTCCTTAGCCTTCTCCTCCAAAAAACGATTTCAAACTTTGAAGTATGACTTGGTATTTATAGGAAAAGATGGAAAAACCCTAAAAACGGCCGTCCATTATTTTAATGGGTTGGGCGCAGCCGTAGGCGCAGGCCTGCGCCCCCCCCTGCGCCCCTCTGTGAAATCCGTATTTTTGTGAATTAATTTCTTCTGTCGAGCACTCGGTCTGGGCGCAGGGCTGCGCCCCTCTCTGCGCCTGGCTCTGAAATTTCGTCCTTTTTTCATCATTTTAAACCGGATTTTGTTTCCCTGCATAGGCACAGAATTTATTCAATAGCGGCACATTCTATAACACTTTTGCATTAAAAACAACTCTTTTACGCTTAATAAACATGGTAAATTATAACCCGATCAAACTTCCCCAACTTAATTCTTGATCGTCCCGAGCAAGCAACGAAAATCAGATTTTTAAAACATCGGGTTTATCAAGCGTACAAAACATAATTAACTCATTTAAACAAACACTAGCCTTCATAGATGTATTGAAACTCACAGACACAAACAGAATGTGATTCAGATATATCGTGATGTTTCTTGGATAGTTGTTCCAAAATTCCTCACCACTATTATCCTTTTAGCTCAAGGTTACAGAATTGAATTCACGTGGGTCACTGGACCATCTTTTTCCTCGATGCACGACTTGAGCTACTAATTTTTTTTTCTTTTCTTTTCATTCTTTTCATGCAATGTTCATGTTTTTCCGTTCAAGTTTTACCATGACTTTCTAGATGATCCGTGTAACAGGATTTGGGTCAGCCACTCCCAGACCAGTTGGTCTTAGGGGACTAGGCATGATGGTACCCTTCAGACTTAATCTCCTGAATCAACTAGGTCACACTTGAATTGAGGCTCTATTCGTGTTCGCTTCCTCCCCCTTATTGCATGAATAATTAGCGGCTATTGGAATCCTTGTTAATTACCACTCGCTACAACATAATATATCCTACTTTCAACCCGGTTCACTTCTTTGGTTTTAAAACATCTATGACTCTTTGTGTTATATTTAAACTCATATAATTACGTCTTTTTGCTTGAAACCGACCTAACTAACATCATCATATTTAAGTTGCAAGCTCAATCATAAGAATTGTCAGGTTAATCGATCGGATCATTTACGGCTCGCTTTTCACAAATACTTCTTTAAAGAAACACATTTATTCAATCAACATAATGCATGCAAAAACAAACATAAATGTAAAAATAATAAAGCATAAAAAACAATACTTCATCCTACTTAGAGAGAGGAACGGAAGAACCTGACTACTGCGGTGGTGGTTGTCCGAAGTTGCTGTCGTAGAACTCACTGAAAGGCCCATCATCTTCTCGTGCTAGTAATTTTCTTCAAACTTCCCCAACTTGAGTTGAAAACTCAAGTTTAACTGAGATCAACACTAACAATGGCACCTTAAATCTTTATAAGTGAGTTATTTGACCAAAAAGTTGTCATTTTTCGTAAATTTTTTCTCGGTTTCACGATATATAACATATAAAGCATAGTGTGAAGCATAATGCGTCCCCCTTCCCCAACTTAAAGAATTGGGGCGTCCTCGGCACACAAATAATTATGAAACAAGAAACATTTACGAAGAAATGAAACAACACATGTAGCATCTAAGTATTGAATATTCAAGCATGTGCAATTTAGTATTGGTGCAACACACATTTTGCTAGGAATTGCCCCTCCCTAACGTAAGTATATTCCTTTTAATTTCCTCCAAGCTCAATGGTCCCGAATGTGCAAATTCTTTCCCCAACTTAGTTGGTTACCGCATGTGACATTTTGTAGTAAAGTCAAGCTTAAACGCAGCTAAGTGTTTTAAAGGACGATTTAAGAAATACTAACAATAAGAACTAAATATAACTAAATAAACGAAATTAAAGCACACTTTCGTGGTGAAAAACGATTGCACTTAGCATGTGCAACAAGCCTTTAAACCCCTCAGTAGCCTGAGTGGACGAGTTATAGTCTCGTGAGGGTTTCTATGGAACATACCCACAAAGTTCACTGAATTGCCTTCCAGTAAGCGCTAAGTTTAATGTCTTCAGCCAGACATTTTGGAACTCTTACATATTTAAGTGATATCTTCCAAGACCATTGTCTCTGATGATATAATTTCATTATCAGCCCATTGTACAAATAATTTTAATCTGTGTCCGTTTACTTTAAATGGCTCACCACCTTTTTGATCTATTATTTCAACCGCACCATAGGGGTAAACATTAGTTACTGTGTATGGGCCTGTCCACTTACTTTTTAATTTACCTGGGAAGAGCCGCAGGCGTGCGTTAAATAGCCAGACTTTGTCACCTTTATTAAACACCTTTCGTTTAATTATTCGATCGTGGAAAGCTTTTGTTTTTTCTTTATATATTTTAGAACTTTCATAAGCTTCCTTGCGAATTTCTTCTAATTCGTTCAGTTGGTGTTTTCGATTTATACCGGCAGCCGTGAAGTTAAGGTTTGCATTTTTAATGGCCCATAAGGCTCGGTGTTCTAACTCCACCGGAAGATGACATAATTTCCCATACACTAGTTTATAAGGAGACATACCAATAGGGGTTTTATACGCTGTACGATACGCCCAAAGTGCATCATCTAATCGTATTGACCAATCTTTCCTATCGGGTCGTACTGTTTTTTCTAATATTCGCTTAACCTCCCTGTTAGATACCTCTACTTGTCCACTAGTTTGTGGGTGATATGGGGTAGCTATCTTATGTGTCACTCCATAATGTTTAAGTAGTTTGCTAAAGTACATATTTTTGAAATGAGAACCCCCATCACTAATTATAGCTCTAGGAATTCCATGGCGAGAAAATATATTACGTTTAACGAATTGGCAAACTACTTTGTGATCATTGGTTCTTGTGGCTTCGGCTTCTACCCATTTAGAGACGTAATCAACTGCCACTAGGATGTATTCGAAACCATATGACTTAGGAAAGGGTCCCATAAAGTCTATGCCCCACACATCAAAAATCTCTACTATAAGAATTGGTGTCATAGGCATTTGGTCTCTTTTTGAAATACCTCCTATCTGCTGGCATCGTAGGCATGACTTAACAAACTCGTAGGAGTCCTTAAAGATGGTTGGCCAAAAGAATCCACTTTGTAGGATTCGATGTCCTGTCTTTTTAGCACTAAAATGGCCTCCACATGCATACGAGTGACAGTGATTTAAAATATCATAATGCTCGTTATCTGGAACACATCGCCGGATAATCTGATCTACTCCTATTTTGAACAAATCCGGCTCCTCCCAAATGTACTGTTTAGTTTGAGAGAAGAAATACATTCGTTGATGTGAATTCCAGTGGTTTGGGGTTTTCCCTGTGACAAAGTAATTCACTAAGTTAGCGAACCAAGGCACTTTTGCGACGAACAATAATTGTTCATCTGGGAAATTGTCCCGAATGGAGTCCAGCATATCAGTGGTGATTGCTGGCAGTCTCGATAGATGGTCTGCTACTACATTTTCTGAGCCCTTTTTATCTCTGATTTCTAAATCAAATTCTTGTAGCAACAGTATCCAACGAATTAGCCGTGGCTTAGCATCTTTCTTAGCCAAGAGGTGTCGTAAGGCACTATGATCGGAATACACAATTACCTTAGCTCCCCAGACGTAAGATCTAAACTTATCTAACGCATATACTACTGCAAGCAATTCTTTTTCAGTGGTTGTGTAATTAATTTGAGCTTCAGAGAAGGTTTTACTTGCATAGTATATTACCACTGGCTTTTTGTCCACTCTTTGACCAAGGACGGCACCTACTGCATGATCGCTGGCGTCACACATGATCTCAAAGGGTTGAGACCAATCAGGTGATTGCAGAATTGGTGCCTCTGTGAGCTTCATTTTTAATGTGTTAAATGCCTCTGCACAGTCTTTATCAAAATTGAACGGTGCGTCTTTTAGGAGAAGGTTACATAGGGGTTTGGATATGGCACTAAAATCTTTTATGAATCTCTTATAGAAACCTGCATGTCCTAGAAAAGAACGAATCCCCTTGATATTAGTTGGTGGTGGTAGCGAGGAAATTATTTGTATCTTAGCTCGATCAACCTCCATTCCTCTTTCAGAGACTATGTGTCCTAAGACTACTCCCTCTTTAACCATAAAGTGACTTTTCTCCCAACTTAGTACCAAATTGGTTTCAGTACACCGCTTGAGAACTTTTTCTAAATGAGAGAGACACCCTTCGAATGACTTATCAAATATTGAAAAGTCGTCCATGAAGATTTCAAGAGAACCTCCGACCATGTCTGAAAATATAGCCATCATACATCGCTGAAATGTGGCTGGAGCGTTACATAATCCAAATGGCATTCTTCGGTAAGCGAATGTGCCATACGGACATGTAAATGTTGTTTTATCTTGGTCCTCTGGGTGTATTGGGATTTGGTTATACCCCGAATAGCCATCTAGGAAACAATAGAATTTCTGCCCTGCTAGCTTCTCTACTATTTGGTCGATGAATGGCAGAGGAAAATGATCTTTTGAGGTTGCGGCGTTTAGTTTTCTGTAGTCGATGCATACTCTCCACCCCGTCACAGGGCGAGTTGCAATCTTTTCTCCTTCAGGAGTATCGACGACAGTGATTCCAGATTTCTTCGGAACCGTCTGTGTGGGACTAACCCATTGGCTATCTGATATCGGATGGATAATTCCAGCATCTAGCCATTTCAACACTTCTTTCTTCACTACCTCTCTAAGGTTAGGGTTTAGCCTTCTCTGAGCATCTCTGCTTGGCTTGGCTGTTGGATCAGTTATTATCCTATGCATACACAACGTTGGACTAATTCCTTTAAGATCTGCTATGGTCCAGCCTACCGCTTCCTTATATCTCGATAACACTTCTAACAAGGCCTTTTCTTGTGCAGCAGTAAGGTCTGTTGCGATGATTACAGGCAGTGTATTCTCAGGGCCAAGAAAAGCATATTTGAGATGAGATGGAAGTGGTTTCAACTCTAGCTTGGGTGGTTGCTCTAAAGACGGTTTTGCTGATGGTGGAAGGTCAGTCGGAAGTTTTTCGATCTTATGTGTCCATGGTGGTTGATTAGAATCTACTGACTGAACACTTTCAAGTTCAAACTCCTTAGCTTCAGGCATATTATCTAACTTATGCTCATTGTAGTACAGAAAAAGCTCCACTGGATCTTTACATGTTATTGTTGATAATTGTTGTTGTGTTAAATCATCAACTAGATCGATCATATAGCACTCTGAATCCAATGGCGCATTGGGTACATTGTTAAAGACATTAAGTCGGAGTTTACGGTTTCCGAATGCTATGTCTAATGCACCTGTCCTGCAATTGATTTGAGCGTTGATTGTGGCTAAGAAGGGACGTCCTAATATGATTGCCGGTTGGCTTTCTTTGTAAGCACTATCTGAATCCAACACTAAGAAATCTACTGGATAATAGAAATCTTCGACCTTAACGATTACATCAGATAACATCCCTCGTGGTACTTTGGTAGACCTATCTGCTAATTGTAGGATGACATCTGTTGTTTGTAGGGTTCCGAGATCATGTTGGTCAAATAAATTACCAGGTAAAATATTAACACTCGCCCCTAAGTCTAGAAGTGCTTTTTTAATTTGAATATCGCCAATAGTTACCGGGATCAAGGGTGATCCCGGATCTTTTAGTTTAGGCGGCAGTGAGCTAGTGATAACTGCACTGACTTGTTCAGTGAGGTTAATTTGCTTTGGAAGAGTTATTTTAAATTTTCGCTTCTGAGTACAAAGGTCTTTTAGGAATTTAGCGTAAGAAGGAACTTGTTGTATAGCTTTGATTAAGGGAATGTTAATTTTAACTTGATTAAAAATATCCCATAACTCTTCGTTTTTAGGTCCTTTCTTACCATAAGGAAATGAAGCTGGATTTTCTAAGGCCGTTGGGTAGGGAATACTTCCAGTATTGGAACTCCCTTCCCCAACTTTATTCTCTACTGGTCTCTTGGCTTCTACTTCCTTAAAAGTTACTTTCTTAACTTTTGTTTCTACCTTTGACTCCGATCTGGGTGGTTCTTCTTCATAAGCACTTTCTACCTCGTCGTCAGTCTCACTCTCCTTAGGCATTTCTATTTTGTTATCTACTTCCTTTCCACTCCTAAGGGTAGTGACTTTGTTAACTTCGTTCACTTCATTGACTTCATATTTCTTTTCTTTTCCATGGTGGTGCGATGGGTTAACTGTGGTGTTGCTTGGAAGCTTCCCTTCTTCTCGTTTAGTCAAGGACTCTGCAATTTGTCCCATCTGCCTTCCGAGCATCTCCATAGTTTTCGCTTGAACCATGGTTTGTTGTTTCATGAATTCCATAAACTCGGAAAACTCTTTCGAATTCCCCGACACTTGTCGCGAATCATTTTCTTCTTTAGGGTCTTGGCGTTTATAGTACCGATCATCCTTCGTAGCTGAGGTCGATCCATATTGGAAATCTCGGTTTTGTTGACGAGGTTGCTCATATCTTGGCTTCGGGGGAGCATCATTGTCTTGATTATCCCTCCAACTAAAGTTCGGGTGTTTTCTCCATCCCGGATTGTAAGTTTCCGAGTATGGATTCTCCCGTTCTCTTCGTTGCCGAAATCCAAAAGCTTCGTTCACATACTCTTCGTGCGTGAAGGTATGTGGGCAATTCTCGGTTGGATGAGAAGGGTCTCCACAAGTGACACAGCAAACCTGTGCCGCTGTAACCTTTCCCATTCCTTTCATCAACAAGTCCATCTTTTTGCTTAGTTCGGATATGTCAGATTTAACTTCTTTCTTCCATGCGTTGTCTATGCCCATAACTTGGACACCAACACTATTATCCGAACCCGCTTGAACTTTTAAACCTTTGCTTAATTGGGTTAATAATTCCCAAGCTTCGTCATCTTCCTTAGCTAAAAAGGTTCCGCCTGAAGCAGCGGTGATCATATTCCTACTTTCTTGACTAACCCCATCGAAAAAAGTTTTAATTAGCATCCATTTAGGAATTTCATGGTGAGGGCATGTTCGTAGTAATTCATTCAACCTATTAAAAGCATCGTGAAATTGTTCTCCAATTTTCTGTTTAAATCCAGTGATTTCTTTACGTTTTTCTGTAGTTTTACTAATTGGGTAATATTCAGTTAGAAATTCTTTTTTCATCTCGTCCCAGTTAGTTATACTATCAGTGGGAAGTGACACGAACCAATTTTTCGCTCGTTCCTTCAAAGAGAAAGGAAAGAGTCTGAGTTTTAGAGCATCTACGGTCATTCCCCTAACGTGATTGGCCTTACATATGGCAGTGAATTCAGCTAAGTGCTCATACGGTTCTTCGCTTGGTGCTCCGCGAAAAACAGGTAATATGCTAAATAGCTGTGGCCTAATTTCGGGTTCATTCTCATTAATTGGGTAGAGAATGGGTGATGGATCAGGGATATCACCCGGCCTATAATGGGATTCTACGGTTCTACGGTCTCCCATCGGTCTTTGGTTTTGTTGGACGTCAACTAGAATGTTATCGATGTTCTCGTCTTCCAAATTAATTATTTCTTCTTCCACGTTTACTGTAGGAACAGTATTTCTAATTTCGTTTGTTTGAGTTGTGGCTCGCCTATTAGATCTAGCAGTTTTTTCGATTTCTGGATCAAACTTCAAGGGTGAAATTCTACCAGAATATCGTGTGTGCATAAACTTAGAAGGGCTAGATGAAGAATTCGAATTAGTTACTTTCTTTTTGGTGAGAATCGATGCTTGCGCCACGATTCCCTTTTATTTTATTTTTTTTATTTTTTTTTTTTAATAAACTAAAACAATAATTAAAATTAAAACTAATTAAAAACTAATTAAATGGAATAGTAGCAAAATATGGAAACTTAAACTAATTTAAGTAAGCAAATAAAAGCAAATAAGCAAATAATTGAAATTGACTATATTAACTAAATTACCTAAATTACTCTAAAGAAAATAAGGCAACTAAATATATGAAAATGTAATTTATATTTAAATAAAATTTAAAATTAAATTAACTAATTACTAAAATACGTGATTTAAGCGCAACCGCTCCCCGGCAACGGCGCCAAAATTTGATGCGAGTGTCGTTAACCCGTCAAAAATAACCACTAAATACCTTAGAAGCTAGGGTAAGTAGGGATCGTATCCACAGAGAGCGAGAGGTTAAATGCACGTATTCGAGCGACTAGCGTTGTAAAATAATTAATTTCGAAAGATTGATTTGGTTGTAAAAAGGTGATTGCTTTGATTTATAAAACTAATTACTTGCGAATTTTGTGAAAAGAAAACTTAAGAAGATTGTTTGATTGAATAAAATACGAAGATAACCATTCCCGGATTCCACACCGCGCTTTGTGTTTAATTTATGAAAACGATTTGAAGATTACATAGACATAATCTTTGTTGGAATTATTATTAAAGCCATTACGTGATCTTGGGCATAGCGCGTGACACGTTTGATTACTCGTCTTAATTAAATAATTAACTCGGCACGAATAATAAAATGTCTACGAACTATCTTGCGAAACGCAACAACAAAATAATAATCATTCGTTTACAATCAAAATATAAATAATAAAAACCATGTAAACTTAAAGTAATCGTTCATAAAGTAAAACTTAGCGATGTGCTTCCTCCGAGAATGATTATGACGAGCTTAGCCGGACATGGTTGATGCAACGTTCAAGAGTTGTGGATTCATCGCCGTAGATTGACTCGTGTGTTCTTCGTACGTATTTTCGCTCAAACAGGGTTCTTTTCCTTAGCCTTCTCCTCCAAAAACCGATTTCAAACTTTGAAGTATGACTTGGTATTTATAGGAAAAGATGGAAAAACCCTAAAAACGGCCGTCCATTATTTTAATGGGTTGGGCGCAGCCGTAGGCGCAGGCCTGCGCCCCCCCCTGCGCCCCTCTGTGAAATCCGTATTTTTGTGAATTAATTTCTTCTGTCGAGCACTCGGTCTGGGCGCAGGGCTGCGCCCCTCTCTGCGCCTGGCTCTGAAATTTCGTCCTTTTTCATCATTTTAAACCGGATTTTGTTTCCCTGCATAGGCACAGAATTTATTCAATAGCGGCACATTCTATAACACTTTTGCATTAAAAACAACTCTTTTACGCTTAATAAACATGGTAAATTATAACCCGATCAACAATGCAGAATTTGCTGAACTGGATGATGAGCAAATGATGGCCATGCTTGTCAAAAGGTTCAACAAGAAAAGACTTGGAAGAAACATGCTGCAGGGAAGCTCAAATGCTGTTAAAAAGAAGGCATTTGATAAGACCAAAGCTGAGTGCTTCAAATGTGGCAAACCTGGCCACATAACTGCTGACTGTGTGTCAAAAGCTGTTGGTCAGTCATCCAAACCACACAAGACAAACAGGGATGATGGCTATAGGGTTAAGTACCTTATGGCCATGGCTAAGCTGAGGAAGTTGGAAAACTCAGTGGTTTCCAACCGACAAAAGGGACTCAATGCAGAGACTTGTGACGGGGAGGAGTCTGATTCATCATCTGATGAAGAAGACAATCATTGTCTGATGGCCAACACTGATGTCCCATCAACAAGCAACTTCAAACAGGATCTGGCTGAAGCTGAAGCTTTTAGCAGCTTGGAGAACTGGAACCCTACAATGATGTATAAGTTACAAAATTTTCTGGATTACAGTTCTGAAGAAAAAGTTAAAATGTTTGAATATATGTTTGTTGATCTAAAAGCTGCTGTTGAGAAGCATACTGTTTTATTATCTGAAATCTCTAAGCTTAAAACTGATCTTGAAACAAAATCCTGTAAACTGGACAGTTTCCATAAGTTGGAAACTAAGCTTGATGAATTAAAACACATCAACTCTATTTTACTGGAAGAAAAGAGAGAAACAGATATAAAACATGTTAAGCTTCAAAAGATAGTTGACTCTTGGTGCCAATCTGCACAAAAAGTCAGCCACTGCATAAGTCAGCTGATTCCTGCACAAATCCAAGCCTATCTTGGAGGGGATCTTGACACAGCAGCTTCCATTGTTGAGGTTAATAATTTGAAAGATGACTTGTCCACTCTTGGTGAGCTTCCAAACACTTTTATTCAAAAAGTGAATCGCAAATTAATCTCAACAAACAGGTTTGTCAGGCCTCAAAACACTGACAGCTCGTGTGAACCTAGCTCAAAAGCTGCTGATGAAATGAATTCTCCATCGAATCAGCTTGCTAAGTGTTCTACTGATTCACACAAGCAAAAGAAAGGAAAGCATGCCCAAACTGCAGCTGTGGACACCAAGCCTGTTGACAAAACAGGCTTCGGGTCTAAAGCTGATGTAAAAAGGCATACTAATCCTTTTAATGCTGAACACTTTGAAAATAAGTTTTCAAAAGGTAAGCAGTCTACTTTTAACAAGGGTAAGTCTCATGTTGAAGGCAAACATGCTGTGATTTCAAATAAGTTTTCTAATCATAGTGTTAAACTAGTTTTAAATGAAAATAAGTTTTTCAAAACCAAAAATAATGATTCTGTTGATACGCAACATCAATCACATCTCAGGAAGAACAAAGGTAAAGCCATTGCTCAGCCTGAGAGATTTGGGAATAAGTTTCCTAAACCTGTGGAAGTTCAAAAGCCAGTTAAGCTTCCTATCTTTGACATCTGTCCTCCTAAAAAGAGGAAAGAAGAGACAGGGAAAGCTGTTGCTATTGAACCTTCCACTCAAGCTGTTGATTCATCAAATAGTAATAAGTTTGCTAAACCTGCTGACAAAATCAACAGAAATAACTCAGAATGTGTCTCTGAAAGGTCTTCTTCCAAAAATGCTAAGAGGAGAAAATACTATAAGTGTGGAATGAAGACACATCTGGCCAAAGACTGTCCTGAAACTGAGGACATGAGACCAGCTGACTCTGATGGTTCCCTCACAGCTAACATAAGCAGTGTTGGAAACATCTCAGTCAATGAGAGTGGTATCCAAACTGATACCATTCAAATAGGAAATATTAGTGTTGATATCACAAGTCCATCAACAAATGTTGATGAAGTAGGAGAACTCATCTCTGTGATGAGTTCCCCTAAAAATGACTAATATTCCTCTTGTCACTCTGCTGGAAAAACGACCATCCCAGGTTTGGTACTTGGACAGTGGCTGCTCAGGGCACATGACAGGTTGTAAGGACCTGCTGAGTGATCTCAGGCCTGAAAAAGGGCCAAAAGTCACATTTGGTGACTATGTACAGGGATCCACTGAGGGATATGCCACTCTTAAAGCTGGTGCTGCAGTGTTCAAAAGAGTAGCCTATGTGGTTGGGCTGAAACATAACCTTGTTAGCATAAGTCAACTGTGTGATGTTGGCTACAAGGTTAACTTTGATGAGCACCTGGGTTACATATTGGATCCCCAAGGCAAAGTTGTGTTGTGTGCTCAACGAAAGAAAGGTGTATATGTTGTGGACATGCAATCTGCTGATCCTACAACTGAAACCTGTTTTCTCACAAGAACAAATGCAGACCTAAACTGGTTATGGCACAAAAGGCTGTCACACCTGAACTTCAAGAACATCAACAAAATCTGTAAGAAAGAGTTGGTGACAGGTTTTCCTTCTATGACCTTTGTTAAGGATAGACTCTGCACAGCTTGTGAGAAAGGCAAGCAGAGGAAATCATCTTTTAAATCCAAACATAACTTTTCTATTGATACTCCTCTCTTCTTAATCCATATGGACTTGTTTGGACCTGTCAATGTCCCAAGTCAAGGAGGAAGAAGATACACTCTAGTAATGGTTGATGAGTTATGGGTTATCTTCCTAAAGAGCAAAGAAGAGGCTGCTAGAGAAATTATTGGATTTGTGAAAAAGATGGAAATGTTGAACTCTGCCCAAGTGAAGCAGCTTAGAAGTGATCATGGTACTGAATTCAGAAACAGTACTCTTGAAGACTTCTGTGAAGAGAAAGGAATCACTCAAAACTTTTCAGCTGTAAGAACTCCACAACAAAATGGAGTTGCTGAAAGAAGAATCCGAACTCTCATTGAAGCTGCTAGAACCATGCTGTGTGCATCTGGTTTACCTTCATCATTTTGGGCTGAAGCTGTTAACACTGCCTGCTTCACCAAGAACAGATCCTTAGTGGTGAAAAGGTTCAACAAGACTCCCTATGAGCTGCTCAAAGGGAGGAAGCCAAATGTCAGTTACTGCCATGTGTTTGGGTGTCCTTGCTTCATTCTGAATCAAAGGGACCAACTGGCAAAGTTTGAACCAAAAGCTGATGAAGGTGTGTTTGTTGGCTACTCTGCTATCTCCAAAGCCTACAGAGTATACAACAACAAAAGAAAGGTGAAGATGAATCTATCAATGTCACCTTTGAAGAGTCTAAGAATGCTTCCACCAAAGTTGTTCCTGAATCAGTTTCAGGAGAATTAAACTTTGATGATCTTATGCATTCAAACAGTGAAGAGGACTCAAAAGCTTCCACTACATCCAGTGTGGAACCTATTAACCATGATGGGCATGATGATGATTATGTCAATACACCCTGTGTGAATAAGTGTACTGAATTAATTACAACTGCATGTCCTGAACCTATCAATGCTGATTTTCCTGATTCCTCTGCTGATGTGTTCAACAGTGGTCAGTCATGTTCAACAAGTGAACAGGCTCAAGACAACAGTGTGTCTGAAAATCTTGAGAGCTGTTCAACAGGACCTGCTGAAGATGCTGATAACTCAGGAGAATCCTCATTGAAGAATGATCCTAAGTGGATCAGATGTCACCCAAATGATCAAATAATTGGTGACATCTAAAAAGGGGTACAAACAAGGTGGGACAGCTTAGGGAATTTCTATATGTTCTCTAGTTTTATTTCACTAATGGAGCCAAAGAAGGTGGATGAAGCACTAAAAGATGCCAATTGGATAACGGTCATGCAAGAAGAACTCAATCAGTTTGAGAGAAACAATGTATGGAAGCTGGTCCCTGCTCCTAAAGGTAAAACTATAATTGGCACTAAATGGGTTTTCAGGAATAAGATGGATGAGCAAGGTCATGTCATTAGAAATAAGGCAAGACTGGTTGCTCAAGGTTATAGACAGGAGGAAGGAATTGACTATGATGAGACATTTGCTCCTGTGGCCAGGATAGAAGCAATTTGTTTGTATCTAGCCTATGCTGTTCATAAGAGCATTAAGGTATTTCAAATGGATGTGAAGAGTGCATTTTTGAATGGGAAGCTGCAAGAAGAAGTTTATGTCAAGCAGCCTCCAGGTTTTGAAATGAACAACATCCAGGTTTTGTCTATAAGTTGGACAAATGTCTCTATGGTCTCAAACAAGCCCCTAGAGCCTGGTATGACACTCTTACTGAATTCCTTATGAGCAATGGGTATTCCAGAGGTAAAGTGGATACCACACTGTTCATAAAGAAGGTGAAATATGATATTATGCTCGTTCAAATTTATGTGGATGACATAATATTTGGTTCTACCAATGAGTAGTTATGCAAGAATTTTTCATTACTCATGAAATCCAAATATGAAATGAGTATGATGAGAGAACTTACTTTCTTTTTAGGATTACAAGTTAAACAAACCCCAACTGGAATTTTTATAAATCAAAGAAAGTATACTTTATATCTCTTGAAAAAGTTTAAATTTGATCAAAGTTCTCCTATTAAAACCCCAATGGCAACCAATGTAAAATTGGATGCTGATGCCAGTGGCAAAGCTGTTTCAGAAACAGCTTACAGAGGTATGATTGGGAGCTTGCTATATTTAACTGCTAGTAGACCTGTTATTATGTTTGCCACCTGTTTGTGTGCTAGATTCCAAGCTGATCCAAAGGAATCTCATTTAGCTGCTGTTAAAAGAATCTTCAGATAGGAAAAGCACAACAGGTGGATGTCAACTCCTTGGTGGTAAGTTGATAAGTTGGTGTAGCAAGAAGCAAAACTCAGTGTCTACTTCTACTGCTGAAGCTGAGTACATTGCTGCTGGTAGCTACTGTGGGCAGATTCAGTGGATGCAACATCAGCTTGAGGACTATGGGCTTGTGTATAGGAAAACTCCTATTCTGTGTGACAACACAAGTGCCATAGCCATCTCCAACAATCCAGTGTTTCATTTAAGAACAAAGCATATTGAGGTCAGACATCACTTCATCAGGGATCACATTCAGAAAGGTAATGTGGAGTTAAGTTTTATTTCCACAAATGAACAGCTTGCAGACATTTTCACCAAACCTCTTGATGAAACCAGGTTTAATTACCTTGTCAGCAAGCTGGGCATGTTAAACAAATGTGACTAAGTGTCCTTAAAGGTCTAAGACCTTGTATGCCTCACACTGCTCAAGTTTCTCAGAACAGCTTAGACAGAACAGGTTAAGCATATTCTGTACTTAGCCATTTTTCTGAAATCCTTGAACAGCTTAAACATCCAACAGGCTAAACAAAAACAGTTTACTCATCTAGCCTGCTCTGATGGTCCATTCTCCACCCTGCTCACTCCTATTTACAAGACATTGTCCTGTAACCTGATCAGCGATTGAACACAACCTGTTCTTACATGGCTGAACAGGTTGAGGGAACAGCTTGAAGAGTGAACAGCGTGTGAGGACACTGCTCATCACAGGTTTGACCAACAACTTAGACCAACAATTTTAACTAACTTTCTTCACAATTAAGTTACTTAATTTTTGTTTTTATTTAACTTAATTACTGCGAATAATGTGGGTTACGTGTGTTAGTGACTAAAAAGGGCTCAAGTGGTCTGACAAACGGTCTGACATGGACAACCGTTCCATTTTCCGTTAACGACTTTTTCAAATCAACCGCCCAAATGTTTCTTTCTCATACCCACTCACATTCAAATCCTATAAATACCCCCTACTGTTTCATCTTCGTCTTCCTCACTACTTCCATAAACCTCATAAGAACCCTAAAATTTGACTAAGTGTCTTGTGCTTCTGTCACTCTCACTACTTCCCAAATGGCTCTAAGAAACAACCCCTTTCTTCCAGTATTTGTTGGTGATGATGTTGTGAAACACTCATCAGTTACCACGATGCTAACCATAAAGCCCACCAACTACATTGCCAACCTAACCATTCCCAAAAACTATGTAGGTAAGGGTTATGAACAAATGGTGGAATTTCTGAAAGTTCATCCGTTGAACTATGCAATGATTGCTAATCCTGAAGTCCTGTACCAGGAGATGGTGTACGGATTTTGCTACACTTGTGCCTACAACCCAAACACCAAAGTCATAAAAGGAACTATTCTCAATGGGACTCAGACCATTGAGATCACAGCTGATCTTCTCAGGGAGGTTCTTCATCTGCCAACTGCTGACCCATATGACATGCCTCAACCTGAAGATGATCAAATGGGCAATCTGCTACGTTTCTGTGGTGTAGCAGAACCCAAAATCGGAGCAACACTGTTTAGGAAGGATTTGTCTCCGACTTACAGTTTTCTTTTTGCCTCGGTGGTGATGTGCTTCGGAAGTAAAGTTGGTTCATTCGACCAACTAAGCCGTGATGAAGTCCCCATTGTTCTCCAGCTGGTTGATGGGACAACAATCGACATGGCCAAATGGATTTTCTTAAATCTGAGGAACCTAGTCCAACAGGAGAACCGTCCAGCTGCTGTTCGATATCCAAGGTTTTTAAGCCTTATTTTCAAACATCATTGTGGTGTGCAACTATATTCCTCTCAGCCTTTACTTAAGGCTGCTGCATTCCCTGTAATAGGGAATAGAGTGTTTTATACTCCTGTTCTACCCAATGAGCCTCCTCTGTCAACACCAATGAGGAGGCTGTTAGGATTGGTGGAAGGACCCTCTGCTGTGAGGGTGGATCCTGAACCTGCTCCCAAGGCAAAATCCAAAGCCAGGTCCAAGCATGTTAAAAGGACCATGGCAACCACTGAAGCTGGGCCTGTCCACAAGAAGGCCAAAACAGCTCAGTCTGAGTCGGCTTCCTTGGCCTCTGTGGCTGAGGGGGAGCAGGCTCCTCACCCTGGGTCATTTGTTGACCCTGAAGCCTTTGTGGCTGGTGCCTCTGTGGCACCTGAGACCAGGGAACAGGCCATCCCACCTGTTCCTGACCCAGTCTCCCACCCTGTCCAAACAGAACCTATCACCTCTCCACAGTCACCTACTTCTTCCATCCAATACCAACGCAAATCTCTAGCCAAAAGGAAATCAGCCCCAACAACCAGCTCCTCTGTTCCCTCCCAACAGGGTTCAGTTGTAAGAGAAGCCACCCCTGCTGCCTCTCCTATTTTGGGAGAAGGTTCAGCACAATTGGAGCCTGCTTCACTCCAACCTGAGTCCACCCAGAGTCAGCCTAGACCCTTTGGTTCCTCCCAACAGGAACCAGTTGTACAAACGGAGATAGCCACCTCAACTACTGCAGCCTCCCAACAGGCTGAGAATATTGAAAGACAGGAGCCCTCTCCACTCCACACTACGTCCACACTGTCCTCACCTCAAACTTCTTTACACCCTGAGTCTGCATGAGGTGTCCACACTGCTGATATAGACCAATCAGCAGCTCAGCCTCAAATTTCTGCTCCCTATGATCCAGCTGTTCAACACCAAAGAGCTGCTGAGGGACCAACATCCCAAGCTAATGAACCTCAGGGAACATACCATCCCTTAGGTGAGGCTGCTCCTTCTGTGCAAATTCCATCAGCAGAATTTACCACTGCTGATGTTGAAATGCATATCCCATCTCGCCATGATGAGGTGCTTTTACACCAAGGCACTGTAGAGGGAACACCCACTGGCTTTCATGAAGGTGTTGCCACACAGGCAGCATCTGAAAGGCCCCCAACATCAACCCCTTCTCCTGATGATGCAGCTACTGCCACTGCTGAGGGACCTTTTGACCCCTCCAAGCTGGGCCACATTACTTTTGCCCAGACTATGGAGCTTCTTTCAACTCTCCACAGCTGCTTGCACTCACTGCACAGCTGCAAACTGTCTCTACTTCCCTTTCCTCGATTCTTTCACTACAACAGGACTCAGTGTCCTCAATGGCAGCTATATCTCAACAGCTGTCATCTCTCCTCACTTCTTGCAATTCTACCCTTCCTGCCACATTGGCCAACTTGAACACTGTCATTGGCTCCCTATCCAATTCTGTGTCATCAGACCTTGCTGATGTGCAAGATTCCCTTGAACTACATCTTGCACAGCTTCAAAGCCTGCTGTTCACAGCTTCTGATAGGGAAAACATTGTCAAACTGACCTCTCTTGCTGACACCCAGACCTCTTCTCTTCAATCCTGTCTCTTCAATCCTGTCTTTCCCAGCCTGCTCAGTCTAAGGGGGAGGAATTCATTCCTGAGGACAGGCCATGCAGCAGAAGGAGACATCTGATTTTACAAGAAGAAGAAGAAGAGGAGGAGGAAAGTCCTGAAGCTGCTGCCACTACAGCAGCTAAAGGTAAAGAAAAAGCAGCAGTTGATCCCCAATAGCAGAAAGCAGCAGAAATTAAATTTCACAAAGCCAGGGCTAAAGAAATGGGTCTTCCCATGCACAAATACTTTGAGTTCAGATAAGAACAGCTTCAAGCCCTGGAAGCTCTAAGGAAAGAAGAAGAATCTGCCAAAGCTGCTAAGTCTTTTGCACTTCAAGAGGCAAGGAAAGTTAAAATGTCCTCTCTGGAAATGCAAAAGAAATTGATTGAAGCTGCTAAGGGATCAGCAGGAGAGAAGGAAGGAGTAAAAGAAAAGGGTGCTCAGGTCTCTGTGACCAAAACACAAATACCCTCTACAAGAGCTCAGTTCCACTTTGACAACTTGGCTAAAAGAAAGTTTCAGGATGTTGCTGACAGAAGGCTAGCGAAGGAAGCAATTGTCAAAGCTGTTCCCATATCAAGAAAAGGCAGTCAGTGGAAGTTGAAAATAACCAGAATGGGTGCAACAGGTCCTGAACTAGAAACGTATGACTACACTGATGTTGCACAAATGGGGTACAGGGAGTGGATTGAGTTGGCTGTTGCTCAGAGTGAATCTAAGTCAGAAACGGCAAAAACAATCAGAGCATATGTCAAAAAGTTGATCGAGAGAGTGAAAAATCTTGGCCTGATTTCTAAAGAAGTCAGTGAAGGTGTCTATGTGACACAACAAAAAATAAAGGCCAGGAGGACAAGGAAAGACACTGAGCTGGAAGAACTCCTTATGATGATTGAACAAGGAGACTATGCTGTGGAGATCAAAGGAGTTAACCACAGCCTGCCCAAAGGAGTGAAGTTTGAAGAAGGCAAGGTAATTGAAGAACCTGAGTTAGGGGCATTTTCTGTAGATCCCTTAACCCAGAAAAAGTGTTTTCAGAGAGCTTCAGACCTACACAAAGTTGGTCTTAAGCAGCTTGCAGCCTTCAGAATTGCCAACTCCTTCAGACAGTCCAGCAAATGGAGAGCAGCCATCTGGGATGAGCTAAGAGGTTTTTATGATAGAGGTGAGCTTCAAGATCCAAACTTCATGTTTCTCAGAGTCGAAATTCAAGATCTGGAAGAAACAAGGGAGGAACTTGAAAGAATGTTTGAAGAAGGACTGCCACCTCCAGTACAGTGATGCCCATCTACCATTCAGGGTAGGTGAAGAATGGAAGCTGTCCTTCTGTTGGACAGGCTTGCCATTATCTGCTCCCAACACCAACAGTCCAAAACTTTTTGTACATAAGTTGTACTTTATTACATGTGTTGTAACTTTGCTTATTTACATTAGTTGTAATATACATTAGTACATTAGTTGTACTCTTCTAAAAACATGTGTTGTTTTATGTAATAAAGAATCAGTATATATATAAACTGATCTTTTACTTTACTTTAATGTTGTAATTTTATTTCAGCAAATGTACTGTAAAAATATATAGTGATTTTTGATAAGATCAGCTTAGTCTGGTTATTGCAAATAGGGGGAGATTGTTAGGCACAAAAAGGCCTCAGTCAAACCTGTTCTGCATCTAAGGGGGAGATTATTAATCAAACCTGTTGATACATTTGAAGGTTGAATTTAAGGCCTGTAATATGCCTTATTGAAACCTGAAACTGATTTGCAATATCAGCCCAAAGCTGTTTACCCTGTTGCATGTGTTGCAATAAAGGCAGTTTGTCCAAGCTGTTCTGTCTGCTGAACAGGCTGGACATAAACTGTCTACGCTGCTCTACACCGGTGAGCAGCTTGGGCAGTTTACAAGTGTTCTGTTCTTTGTGAACAGAACCTGTTCTTTGTGAACATGTTAAAACACTTTATGGAATATGTTTCCAAGTCTTCATGTATTGTTTTTGGCTAAAAGATCAGTTTACAAAGTCAAAGACAAAGTGGAAAACAAAACTGCTCAGCCTGCCCTCGCTGTTCTGTCACATGAACACAAAAGGTTAGTTGAAAAAGGGTGACAGACCTTTTTCTTATATCAAAATAGGCCTTAACAAAGGAAGAAAGATGCAAAGTTGACATTCCTTATTTAGTTAAAGCTAATGCAACAGTAGACAAAAAGAAAAGACAAATGTTCTGCACACATGAAGACAAGTCTGCTTTTCAGAATGTGCAGAAAAGTTTATGTTGTCTTTTCAAACAAGACTTTTCACTTTTCCTTTCGTCCTATGAAGAAGCTTCTCTTAGATCCTCTGAGTGAGTATAAAAGGAAACTTCCAAGGTTTGAAAGATCAAGCCAAAAAGCAAGTGCTGAAGCCAAGAGTGAACGTGCATTTAAGTGTATCTTTCATGCATGCAAGTCTGCTTGAATAGAACAGTGCTTGGTATCTAAGCTGTTCTTGTTCAAGCTATTTCTTTGAGTCTTGTAAACATAGTGAGTAATTGTTAGTGAGTGTATTCATTGTAACTAGTTTAAGTTTGTATTAAATTAGTTAACATACTGTTGTATCTGTAATCTCAGCTTGAACCTTTCCGCATTCAAGCCTGTTTGTAATTAACTTCTGTTGATAATACATACAAACATTGAGAAAAGAGTGTGTAGTTTTTAAATAGTTGTATTCACCCCCCCTCTACAGCTTAAGACTATATTCTTGGGAAACCTTTTGGGACCTTCAGGGCTACCCTGGGAAGTTCTACTCTTGACAGGGGTAGCCCCGTCCTCGGCACTTCTGCCACCTGGGTCTGTGAACCTGAGCTGTGGTGTCACTTCTATGCACTCTTTCTCATTCCAACCCTCGTAAGGTGTCACACCCCGTTACCCCGGTTGGCAACGAAGCGTGACGTCGCTGAAGGGTAACCATGATCATAACGAACGACCACTATATGAACGTTTTAAAAATTACATTGATTTAACTTCAAATATAAATATTGAAATGTTTTACATAACCCGAAAATGATAAGAGTAGTTCGCAAGATACAAGGATTTAAATACATAATTAAAGTAATCAAAATAATGCACCTAAATCTCCGGTAGTTCGAAAATGCATGCGACTCCAAAAGTACGGAAGCTTGAAAATACTTCCGGTGAGGCGCCCTTCCCTTAATTTCCTGAAAATAGACGCTAAAATACCTCAACAAAAATTGTTGGTGAGCTCATAGGTTTAACGTAAATCTGACTTGTATGGACAACAACAGTTGAGTTTGAATTTATAAAATTATAAATTCCATGTTATGTATTACGTATAAACCATCATGCAACCGAAGCTTAATTAAATGAGTTTGCCCTGTGCAGTATTCCCATACATAATACCGTGTGTTGAATATATATGCACCCGCTGTTAGCCGAGCTAAACTAACCCGGATGGGGGACATGACTCCCGACAGATCTATCCACAATATATTCGCGCTTTCATAATAAATGCAATTAACGGCTCATGATTTGAGGGCTGACGGAACCACGTGTGTAATACATAATAGAAATGAAGTTGTTTTCGTGTCCATATGAAAACGTAGCATGTATTTTAACCCCAAAACATAACAATTGTAAATAGGGGCTATGAGGACTCACCGCATGTTGATGGCAAAATGAGCGTAAAAACGACGATTTACGTTGTTGATGAGTGATGACACCGGACGCGTTTAACCGAGTCCTAAATGATATAAGGGATTTAATAAATCCCATATATGATAATATGTATTTATAAATGTTGTTATCTTTTAAATCACCCAACATTACAAGTTTATAAATAAAACCCACTTAAAACGTCAAGTTTATATATATAATTTACCAGCTTTTTGAAGGTTTTTTGGCCTACTTTGAGGCTGTTTTTGACCAAGCTCCAAAACGATTTAGGCTTTGGTTTTCTTGGACATTAAACTACTATATACAAAGAATTTTTAATGTCAAGAACGACCATTTTTCGATGTGTTTAAGTTAGGGAAAAAGCTAGCTAAAAACGCTATGTTGGCCATTTTTAAGCTGTCAAACTTTCGGGTTCCCAAATAATATCTGGGGGTTCTAAACTCCATAATAAATTATGAAAACTTCCAGATTTTTTGTTAAAACCTAGATCTAACTTTTGAGACAAGAATCAACTCATTTTGTTAAGTTATGAATTAGTTATGATTTTTCAAAGTCGATGCAATTTTTTTGCCGAAATTCCACAGTTCATAAACTTGAAATAACTAGTGATTCCTGTTGTTTATTCAAAGACTACTTATATAAAAGTTATAAAACACACACACATATTATATATATATATATATATATATATATATATATATATATATATATATATATATATATATATATATCACTTGTTTTTCATAATATTTACACTTTCATGATGTGTTTATATATTTATAAACACATTTGAAGAAAACAACTTAAAAACAAAAACTAGTGATTTATAAACTTGAGTTTTTATGAAACTTGTTGTTGTTGGTGATTATATACATTATGCAAGACTTGTAACAACTTAAATAAAAGAAGTAATAAGGTAGTTTTTACTTACTTTGATGTATTAAAAGAATGCAAATGAGTAGGAGTTGAGTTCTTGAATTGTTGCACCAAAGAAACACTTGAAGAACTTGAAGAAACAAAAAGATGCAACTTTGGTGTTCTTGGTTGCTCTTGGCCGATTTTTTTGAGAGAAAAGATGAGAGGATTTTGATCTTTCAAGGTGTGAATGAAATGAGAAATGAGTCATCTATTTATAGAAGAGAATTGGTCTTGCAAATGATGAAAGAAAAGGTGGTGTTTAACACTTTACCAACATGTTGGAAAAGTAGAAAAAGTGAAGAATTCTTTTCATTATTTTTATAAAAAGTCAAAGGGACACAAAAGTGTGTTCCCTTGTGTTTTTGGCCGATTTTTAAGTATAAAAATGATGTATTTTGTTTTTTTATATAAAAGTATTTAGAAATGTATTTTTGTAATTCCCTTTTTTTGTAATTTCATAAATACTTTTGGATGCATTGTTTTAATGAATTGTTTTAGTCTTGCATAATTAATGTTAAGTAATTGCATTAGTGTATGATTAGTGTCACTAATCATAATTTAATTATGTACTTAGTTGAATTAATCCATCTTATCGTAAATCGATCGGATTAATTGATTTCCCGGTTCATCGCTTCGATGAATTTGATTCTAACTGAGTTGAATTTCCTTATGAGCATTGTTAATCACTTTGATTAATTGCTAATGACCATTGATTTGGTAATAAATGGCTATTAAATACATATTTGGTCATAGTTGCTAACCTGGTTTATTGTCGGATGTTACATAAGGGTAGATGGAGTGGATGGATGAACTTCAGTACTATGCAACTTCCGCCTGATTGAGCCTTGTTACGTTCGTCCTGCTTCCTCTTCTATAGACACTTTGATCTTGGGCCTGCGATCCTCCATCAAGCCTCGGGTTATCCGATTACCCGTTTCCACCTCCTGGGTGTCTATATGATTGTATAACTCCTTAGAATCTTCGTCTTCATATTCCATCATTTCTTTGTTATCTCTATCTGGTTGCTGCCTGTTGAGAGGGGGGGGGGAGCGGGAGTGCACCCTCATGAGAGCCTGCAGCTATTTGAAATGTGCTGCAACGAACTGACGATAATCACCAAGGTAGGCGGGTCTGATGCCAATGGGGCATGCGATGTTACAATGGTGGTCTGTTCAACACTTGCGAGGCCTAGAGAACCCGAGTCCACCACATCCCGATTCTCCATTCTAGACTCCTAGAAATAAGAACAACACTGTCACGACCAGTGGTAACAATGATGAGATTCCCGATCATTTCCAGTTGGTTTCCTGCGCCTAGAACATAGAAAAAGGGAAGAAACCTTCGGTTAGTGACACTGCAAGGTGCCCTGCATTGACACTCTGATGCCCAAGTTAGCGATCATTGAGAGTCGGTAGTCAATAGTGAGGGTGAGGGTTATGAATGACATTACCCGGTCGACTAGGCGGGAGGTCTCTATTTATACGTACCCGCTGCTACGGGAAGATCTCCTCGAGAGAGATTCCTGTTGGTTAATAGAGTTATGTGCATGACCCTTTTCCTTGTCCTTTGACGAACCAATAGATTTAGCCCTTGTGCACTCCCGGCCGGATAGTATCCTTGTCCTCAAAATCTTCGTCTTTGTATTCCATCATTACTTTGTTATCTCCATCAGGTTGCTGCATGTTGAGGGGGCAGGAGTGCACCTCATGAGAGCCTGCAGCAGTTCGAAATGTGTTGCAACGAACTGACGATCAGTCACCAGGGCAAGCAGGTCTGATGCCAAAGGGGCAGGCGATGTTACAATGGTGGTGGGGGTTCTACGACCACCTAGGGCATCTACAGACCTGTCTGGGGAGGGGTCTGTTCAACGCCTGCGAGGCCCATGGAACCTGAGTCCACCACATCCTGATTCTAGACTCCTTGAAATGAGAACAACACTGTCACGACCAATGGTGTCCCACGGATAGCGACAATTGTTTGTACGTATGACAATCAATATAAAAGATGGTCAAGACAATGATGAGATTCGCGATCGTTTCCAGGTGGTTTCCTGTGCCTAGACCAAAGAAAAAGGGAAGAAAGCTTCGGTTAGTGACAATGCAGGGGGTGCCCCGCATTGACACTCTGACGCCCAAGTTAGCGATCATTGAGAGTGAGTAGTCAATAGTGAGGGTGAGTGTTAGGAATGACATTACCCGGTCGACTAGGCTGGAGGTCTCTATTTATACGTACCCACTGCTATGAGAGGATCTCCTCAAGAGAGATTCCTATTGGTTGACAGAGTTATGTGCATATCCTTTGACGAACCAATTAGAATTAGCCCTTGTGCACTTCCGGTCGGACAATATTTGTTCCCCGACAGGATCTCTGGAGCGAGGCCTCTTGTGTCTCCTCCGTTTGTCCCTTTCCGTAAGGATTCAACATGGGCTCACTCCTGGACCTGGACCTCCATAAGAGAAACTATGTGGGACTTGTCTTGCGAACAACCCATAATCGTATAGGAATGGACCCATATGATCAAAACCCAAATACTTTCATATATCAAAAGTAGTGTTCAAATTCAAATGTATTTCATAACACTTTCATTTTAATTCAACAAAAATTACAATCCAAAATTCAAATGTTTTCATGTACACTTACATTTAAGTTACAAAAATTACAAACCAGTTAAATTTTCAACATCCAACTGCTTTAACCTTTGCAAGCTCTTGACTCCTTCCAAAAAAAAGTATGTTTACCAAATGTATATCTACAAGAATGACAATGAAAAGAAAACTAACAATAATATAATATCAAATAACTATAAGTAATAATGAAATAACTATAATAACTAGGGGATCCAAATTGTTTTTAACTTTAGTTAGAAAGTAATAGTCTGGCCAACAAACCCAGACTGAAGCCATCCTGAACCGGTGCCAGCCAACCCTCCATTTCGACCAATATCCGTCGATAACACATAACTTAACTCCCATTGTTTGACTCCTAAATTCTAAATTTCTCTCAAGAACACAACATTCCATCATAGTAGAATGTCATTCATCTCAATTAGCTACTTTGGTACTTGTAATCAAGGAGTGTGCTAGGGTGATCTAGAACTTAAATTTAGTTTTCTTGTGGAGGGCAATAAAGTGATCTAACCATAAAATTAGATTGTATCGCACTTGCAAATCCTAAAAGAAACCATTCCATGTTAAAAGAGAACATTACCTATCCAACACTAAATAATAAACAAGATTGAGAGAAGTTTGTTTAAATAATGCCAAAAGCATGTATCAGAGCCAACCACTATTATTATTTCACAAGTAGACTGATTCTTTCAGTTATTAAGCCATATCATTGGTCCACAAACACTATTTAATGAAGGCTCAGTAATTTCTTATTATAATTATAAATTTGCACTAACATACGGTGAGGACAACCATAAATAGAGAGCGAATTATAATGAACTTAATAACACGAATTGGATGTTTTTATTGGCCTGCAACTAACCTACTTAAATTGTTAATTATATTAATTTTCCAGATTATTTATCTGCTTTCACTACATCTAATTGTCTATTCATCATCCTACTCTATTTGTAATGACACTTTGTGATGTGTAGGAGTTTAGAGTTGGGGATGGTGCAACGACCTCCGTAGCTCAGATGCAATTAGTGCATTATTGTTATGACATTATTTGTGGTTCAAGTTTAATGATTGGTGATAAAGCAGAGTTATCATGTAACTTTTGATTTCAGAACACCAATTGTGGAGGCTCTGTTAGTCATCAAAAGGTAGCCTAGGTACATAAGGCACACAACCCTGGACTCTTTTAAATCTGAGGCAAGGCAGGTTTAGTAGTCTCACCATAGTTCAACTCCTTGGCTGGGATGCTAGACGCTCCGTAGGGTTTAGGCGCACCATGTAAGTCTTTATAATGTGGACCAGTTTTGAACTATAAGTCTTTTTATTGTCTTAGGCTTATAGTCCCAGCTTGACCTCAAATAACTAAAAGAAACCCTAGATAAATCATTAGTGACTTCAATCGACTTATGTCTTCATCTAGACATTGCATAGTGTTCTTCACAGATACTATATATGAAGGACTTATCTTATTCATGTGACTTTCTCTGCAATTTTTTTCACTCTGTTAACCAGGTAATTTTTCTCTTTTTTCTATTAGTCTTCTTACTCATTATTCTATTTGTGATTTCCTCGAACATGCCTTTTTTCTTTATCCAATCAAAGTGTCAAACTTTCTTCATTTATCGGTGACTTCAATCATTATCTACTGTCAAAAACATCCAATTACATAAAGAGGGAATTTTACTAGGTTGCTTATACACCCATCTACATAAGTACTGACCATTCCAGATCTCCGAATTACACAAACTGAATTTGCACATATCTTCAGTTGTTGAATAACGTTGATATCTACGTAAAGGTGATATATAGTTAGGGACTTATGTATATTGTACGCTATTGGCATATTACTTGTCTAGATTATATAAAAATGAACTATGTTAGTACTTGTTTATGTGGGTAAAATATTTATCTATATTAAGGAAATCCTAAAAGGTTCTTTTTAGAAAGCCTCAACCTAATTTTACCTTGAAGTCAAATAGCTGTTGATTTAAAGATGGGACAAAACGACTGAAGCCGTCTATACTGATGGAGGCGCTTAGAAGACCATACCCATCCTCAAAGCCGTCCATAGTATGGATCAGAAGCCCTACCTTTATCCGGGTAATAGAAATCTCCCTACGTGGTAACGTGAGCCAATGGGAAATTAGCAAGGAAGGTTATAAATATAACCTCATTCTCTACAGAGAAGGTAAGCACAGAATATATACAATCCCCTTGAATACATTCTTTCTCTGACTTTATTTAAGATCTCATCCATTGTTATCCGGAATATATGTCTAACTTGGGCGTCGGAGGTGCCTCACAGGGGATCTCCCCCTGTGTTGCACGCTGATGTTCTGTTGTTGTATTTCAGTATCATTCAATCAGAGAGCATTGGAGCTCTTACCAGAAGATGCCTTTTGGTCTCAAAAACGCAGGAGCAACATACCAGAGGTTAGTAGACAAGCTGTTCGGAGGTCAGATAGGAAGAAACTTGGAGGCCTACGTTGATGACATGGTGATAAAAAGCAGAACCGAGGAAGAACTCCTATTGGACATAGAGGAGAATTTTTCAACGTTACGAAGGATCAATATGAAGCTTAATCCGAAAAAGTGTTCTTTCGGAATGGAGCGTGGACATTTCCTAGGCCACATCATTACCCCAGATGGGATTGAAGTAGATCCCGCCAAAATCAGGGATATTAACTCTACGAAGTCCCCCTCTACAATCAAAGAAGTTCAAAGCCTGAATGGAAAATTGGTAGCTTTAAGTCGCTTTTTCTCCAAAGCAGCAGAAAGATCCATTCCTTTTTTCAAAACCTTGAAAGGATGTCTGGAGAAAAGCCAATACCGGTGGACAGCTGAAGCTGAGGAGGCCTTTGCGGAGGTCAAAAAATATGTGAAGGATCCGCCCACTCTCACGGCCCCTATACCTGGAGAGGACCTGGTGGTTTACCTAGCTGCTTCAAGTCATTCTATCAGTTCGGTACTACTAGCTACTCGGAAGGGAAAGCAGGTACTCTCGAAACCCGAAAAATCAGGAAGATTGGCCAAATGGGCAATTGAGTTAGGAGGATATGAAATCCACTTTGAACCAAGAGCGGCAGTAAATGGGTAGATACTGGCCGATTTATTAGCAGAGATGCCTGCGGAAGAAGAACCTCCTGAAAACAACATTTCCGTGTTGGCAGAGGAAGGAAAGAGCACTCACAGCTGGACTCTCTATACCGATGGCTCTTCCAGTTAAGAAGGATCAGGGGCAGGGCTTTTGCTGATTAGTCCCGAAGGAAAGGAGTATGAGGCAGAAGGAAGAGCACTCATAGTTGGACTCTCTATACCGATGGCTCTTCCAGTTCAGAAGGATCAGGGGCAGGGCTTTTGCTGATTAGTCCCGAAGGCATGGCTTTTGCTCTATACCTACGCTTTGAGGTTTGAATTTACAACCTCCAACAATGAGTCAGAGTATGAGGCACTGTTGGCCGGACTCCGAATAGCCAAAGAGATGGACGTAAAAAGCTTGGTGATTAAGGTGGACTCGCAGTTAGTGGCTAATCAGGTGGAGGGCACGTTTGAAGCCAGAGACGAATCTATGAAGAGCTATTTAAAGATTGCACAAGATAGCCTAAGAGGATTCTCTCATTGGGAAATCCACCAGATACCCAGAGGAAAGAATAAGAAGGCTGACATCCTGAGTAAGTTGGCATCTGTAGCTTTTTCTCATTTAACTAAGGAGGTACTTGTGGAGGTGTTAAAGGAGACGACAACAGTCGCAATGGCAGTCTATCTAGTAGAAGAAGAAGGGGACAGCTGGATGACTCCCCTGTTGGCCTATTTGAAACACATAGAACTTCCTGTCGATAGGGAAGAAGCTAGAAAGATACATCGGAAAGCACCGCTTTATGCAAAAAAGGAAGGAATCTTGTACAGAAGGTCTTATTTGATGCCATGGCTCCGATGTGTGGGACCAATTCAAGCCTCTAATATTCTCCAAGAAGTTCCTATGGGATCTTACGGGATGCATTCAGGAGCTAGAAAGGTGGCCACCAAGGTCATAAGGTTGGGATACTTTTGGCCTAGCATATATCGAGACGCAGAGAAAGAGTTGCAAGCTTGTCATTCTTGCCAACTCCATGCCAGGATACCACATCAACCAAAGCATGCCATGGTTCCAGTAGGAGGATGTTGGCCCTTTGAAAAATGGGGCATCGACATAGTTGGACCTTTTCCTGAAGCACCTGGAAGGGTAAAGTTCCTTCTAGTTGCTATAGACTACTTCTCAAAATGGGTGGAAGCTAAACCTCTGGCCACCATAACCGGCAAGCATGTGTTAAATTTTGTATGGAACAATATAGTCTGTCGATTCGGCCTACCTCACACTATTGTGAGTGACAATGGCAAGCAGTTTGCGGAAAACCCTTTCAAATCCTGGTGTGAAGAGATGAAAATCAAGCAGGCTTTTACATCCGTGGCTCACCCTCAAGCTAACGGTCAAGTGGAGGTGACTAATCGAGAAATAGTGAAAGGAATAAAGAAAAGATTGGAAGGAGCGTCTAATGGGTGGATAGAAGAGCTTCCTAACGTGCTATGGGGAAGCAGAACAACGCAAAAAAGCAGCACATGAGAAACTCCCTTTGGATTAGTATATGGAGCAGAAGCAATGTTGCCAATTGAAGTTAGCATTCCTACACATAGGCGAACCTATTACCACTCAGAGGACAATCTCTCAGAAAGATTGGTAAACCTTACTCTGCTTGAAGAAAAGAGGGAGGTTGCAGCAATCAGAGAAGCTTACCACAAGCAAGCTATGCGGAGGTATTATGATAGAAGAGTCAAGACTACTTCCTTCCAGGTAGATGACTTGGTTCTCAGAAAAAATGAGGCTAACCGAACAGAAAGCCAAGGAAAGTTGGGGCCTAACTGGGAAGGTCCGTATCGGGTCAGCAAGGATTGCAACATTGGATCATATCAGTTGGAGACCTTAAGGGGTTCTCCTATTCCTCGCACATGGCATGTTAGTAACTTAAGGCGATTTTACATGTAATGCCATATAACATGTAACCAGCTGTTGTAACTAACCGTATTATCTCTACATGAATTTTATCAATGAAGGAAGGATTTGATGACAATTTGTTTGTTTGAATATCTTTAACTAATATGCAGAAACCTTCTAAGATCTCTTTTAAACATTTCACCCTGACGAGGGAAAAATGTCCCCTTAAGAGGAGAGTATGGATAACTCCCACACAGGCTTTTATGCATTTTCCCAGCAAGGAACTTTGCATCTTTTTTGATCAAAATAAAAAAACAGAGGGGGAAGAGGCCAGCAGGCTTCCTCAAACTTCACTAAGAGACATGTCAAACAGTTTTATGAGTATCGTATATAAAGGCAGCACTCACAATTATCAACAATATTTGTTGGCCATAAGCGTCATTAACATTTCAAATAGTCATAAGCAACACACCATCCGAATAACAACACAGACATAAACCAAACTAATAAAGACCTACAAGTTACTTGATTGTTCAGCAAAAGCAACACAGAATTTCAATCAAACAGAAGAGGTAGTTTCTTCAGCAACCCCAAGAATCTCCACCAAAGGCTTGGTCGGATCTTCAGAAACAGAAGAGAGCTAAGCAAATTGATTATTTTTAGCAGCAACCAGAGCAGCTTCCAGTTCTTCTTTGGCCTCCTCACAGTAACCATCAACATCAGAGACATCAGTGTCTGGCAGATACTTGCTCTGGGTAGAAATAATACCCTGATGACGGCCTAAGCGAAGAGCAGCCCTCTGGACAGCTCTAAGAGGCTTCATGAATTCTGCCTTCTGTATCTGAGTAAAAAACACATGCTTGAAACCTTCAGTAATAAGCTTCCCTCTCTCCATCTCTAACACCTTGTTACGATCCTCCAGCTTCCGCTTCTCCTCCCCCAAAGCTTTAAATTGAACCTCATCATCCCACTCTTCTTCACCAGCAAATCGTTCATTTCACAAACATCCTTGTAATCTTTAGTCTTGGAACTCAGTGACAATTGCAGACATTCCAATTCAGCCTCCTTTTCCTTCAACTTATCTTCTAATTCACCTTTCAAACGAACTTCTTCCTTGAGCAAACCTTCACACCGCTCTAGATCCTTGAGGGAAGACAGTTACTTTTCCATCTCAGCGGATTTGTGAATAACCCTTCTACTAAGGTCAATAAGAATAGCAGAAAAGCCATTGGACAACTCAGCTGCCTTGGCAGCCAGTTCTGGATCTAGCAATTGAGTCAGATCCCCAACGTTAGAAAAATTCAGTTGAATAGGTGACTCAGGAGCAGTACTGGAGGCCAACTTCCCAGGAGAGTAGTTAACGCCAAAAGGAGGTGTAATGGACCCCTCAACAGGCTTGATTTTTTGATTAGGGTATCTGGGGGGTCGACCACCAAAACTAGAGACTTTGCTCTGAGAAGAACCACCTCCGTCGGTAGGAGTGACAGTAGCTTGACTCCTTATGCGGGAAGACTTTCGAGTAGATATTGGTTCAGAAGGCTTCTTCTTCCTCTTTGACCCGGCGGTAGGGGTAACATTCGGATCAGGCACTTCCACATCTAATGGACAGAGGGTTATAAGTAATAAGCTAGGATGAAGAAGGAGAAAATAAAATAACTCAATCAAGGTATACCTCCCTCCGATTCGCTGAGACTCAAGATACTCCCTCCGGAAAACTCAGTTTCTGTAGCACCCACCTTTCTCCTTCCCCACTGAACATTGGAAATCTCGTCATCAGTTAGTAGGTCCTCCATAGAAAGTTCTACAAAATAAGCTCAAGGTTGGTTAGAAGGTATCAAAAACAGTCATAAGAAAAAGGCATCTTGATAAAAAGGAAGCACAATAGCACCACTCAAGGTTTACCAATATCCCCTCTGTATGGCACAGGGACGTATCCAGGATAATCCCAGAAGGAACTCATCCCCGCCATTACTAGCAATTCTTCTGGATAAGGACGAAGACGAAAGCGCCTACGGCACAACTCATCCCTGCAAGAAACATCATATTCCTCCTCCTCAGGAATATCGTTAACATCAGAATCATATTCATCCCTCCAGATCAAGAGGGAATCTCTGTTTTCACCAATAACCGACGAATCCACCCATATGAATTTGTCTTCCAATCCTTTAAACAATTCCTCCCTCCTACTAAAATCTGAGGATAAGGCTTCGAACGGGTAGTTAAAGAGCACCAGTCCCCTTTCATCCCTATTTTGAAGAAAACCCTAAGCAAAGCTACACTAGGAACTTTACCTATGGATTTGCATGCCATTTCGAACAGGTGAATTTTCTCCGTACCTAAAGGAGATATCTGGGAGAGTTGAATTTTGTAATGAGTCAACACATCCAAATAGAATGGTCTTATGGGAAATCGCATATGAGCCATCTTTAACGCCTTGGCATAAATGGCTATGCAACCAGGTGCTGGACTATCTACCCTATCCCTCTTTGCTTGTATAGATGGATGAATGCTCTCTGGAATATAAACTTCATCCAGAAGGATACGAAAATACTTCTCAGAAACCGTAGGTCTAACTAGACTAACCCTGACTTCTTCCATTTTTGAAAAGAGTAAGGAAATAGATGAAAAGAGCAGGAAGTGCGGAAGGAAACAAGAAACTAAAAGAAATACAAGAAGAGTCGACTAACCTGTGAGCGCACGGAATAAGGTTGAGTAGGCAAGAGTTAAGAAATTGGGGAAGATGAAGAAGGGAAGTTATTAAAGGTGAGTTAAAATTCAAAACGGGTCCTATATTTAAGGGGGTAACTGCATTAAGAGGGGGGAAACCGCCAGATTGGGACACGCGTAGGGCTCCGAAGATAGCGCCTGCACATCTCATCATGAAAAAGGCGTCAGAGGCGGTTAGCCCCCTGCGCATCATTACGCCTAAGGTATAGGGTTCTCCTCACCTTTTCTAACCTTCATTCAATTCACTCTAACCGTCCTCTTTAAATTCCTTTTGATATTTGTTTCTTCATAAATATATATATATATATATATATATATATATATATATATATATATATATATATATATATATATATATATATATTTACATACTTACCTAATATCTATATTTAAATAAAATAAATATTTCCCACTTACTTGGAGTCTGAGGCTCTAGAATTCTAGAACTTCAGACTCGGGGGCTTGTTTATGTGGGTAAAATATTTATCTATATTAAGCAAATCCTAAAAGGTTCTTTTTAGAAAGCCTCCACCTAATTTTACCTTGAAGTCAAATAGCTGTTGACTTAAAGATGGGACAAAACGACTGAAGCCGTCTATACTGATGGAGGCGCGCAGAAGACCATACCCATCCTCAGAGCCGTCCATAGTATGGATCAGAAGCCCTACCTTTATCCGGGTAATAGAAATCTCCCTACGTGGTAACGTGAGCCAATGAGAAATTAGCAAGGAAGGTTATAAATATAACCTCATTCTCTACAGAGAAGGTAAGCAAAGAATATATACAATCCCCTTGAATACATTCTTTCTCTGATTTTATTTAAGATCTCATCCATTGTTATCCAGAATATGTCTAACTTGGGCGTCGGAGGTGCCTCACGGGGGATCTCCCCCTGTGTTGCACGCTGATGTTCTGTTGTTGTATTTCAGTATCATTCAATCAGAGAGCATTGGAGCTGGAAGGGAGTTTTACGTCTAAACAGTACCTATTCTGGAGAAGGTTTGATTACCTCTAGTTCGATCATCAACTTTTAAAGCTATGTCCACAACCAACTCTTGTAATAAGTCACGTCTCTAAGTTGGTGAAGCAAGTTCCTGAAGAACACATGGACAAAGTCAAAGCAACATCTCAATGCATAGATTCAAATTCTACTGATCAATCAAGAATTAATAACAACAAATTGAAGTAGTTGATTGACTTATAAAATGATTAAAATAACTTAAGAAACAGGTGAAAATAAAAATAAAAGATGGCAAGACAAACCCTCTTGAAGTTTCTTTTTGTCAATCTCTTTAGTCAGAGCACAGAAATGAGTCGGCATTAAGCTCTTGTACTATAGTTTGACAATTATGGTTTAAGCATTTAAATAAACATAATTTAAAAATAATAAATATAAGAAAACAAATACATTGGAAAAAAAAACATGAAACCTGAAGGGTCATTATTGACAATTCGAAAGTAAGAGACCCTATAACCTTAGCCTAGGTAAAAGTCAGATTCATAAAGAAAGCAATTAAAAAAAGAAGTAATCGAGATGTTCATTTGACTGTTGAATACCTTGTTCAGACTTGGTTGGTACATTACCAAAATCGATAAGAATAAACATATGATAAGTAGTAATCAAGTTGATTATTTGGCTACTATTGTAAACCAAAGACCTACCTATATCTAGCCCTATTCTAGAGTCTACTGACGCAGAAATAGATCATTAACAAAAACAACATTGTTGAAGAAAATCAATAATACACACAACCTAGTACGTGAGACGCCATATGGCTTAAGTAACACGAACCCAAAACCACCCACTAAACTAATGTCTAAAGGCATAATAGAATGTGGAAAGGGTATAATCACCTTTTCATTCATTTTACATGTAGGCAGATGAAATCTTATATCAGCACTAGTAATAGGAGCTATTACCAATTACTCAATTTTTACATATAAGTAACATAACACTACCAGGAGAGAATCATATAATTAAGTGGAAATAATATTACTAGTTACTTGTTTTTAGCAATGCATAAGCCACTCGTATGTTAGAGGCGGAGATAGGTAGTTCTCATTCATGATTGAATAAGCCTCCAACGTGTTGTACAGGCCTAGCTCCATAGGATACTAAGGATTTGGCAGAATGGACGCATATCATCATCATTATTGCACCAACTCGAAAGGCATGTCTGGTTATTCTCAAAGGTTTCTAGCCAAGAATAGAATATGCAATAGGGTTGAAAATACTAGCAACTTTATATAATTAGAGAATAAAGGCAACACAAGTTATTGATTTGCCAACAGTATACAACCATTCATCCTTCTCCAAAATTGTAAGTAATTCCTCAATGGATATGCCTTTCTTTTTTGTCTCTTCTAGAATTCCATACATGTCCAAACCCTGAAACAAAATATGCACTTGGTGTATTATTCCTATTACAGCATGAAAATAGATCGTGTGTATAAACATGCTTTTTCTAATTAATAAAAGCAAAAAGGTGAGTCAGATGGCACATCTTCACATATTATTCCTCAATGAAAAAAACTAGCAATTGTGACTTTTACCTATTTTTACTCTCTTCGTCCACAAAGTAATGCAATAATTAACTATTAGTTTGAAATATCTCAGTCCAAACCAAATTCAATGCCCTTAGTGTTATGCAATATTAGTATTTACTGATGTGAACCTAAGTAATTATTTTAACAAGTAAATGTATATTAAAATTTATGGAAAAAGAAAAACATTGTATAATGTTTTGGATAAATTAGCAAGAACTGACTTTCTAGGTAACAATAAAACTTTACCCATAGTAGAGCAAAATATGAACTTCATGATTGGCTTAATTACCTCTGTGCCAAGACACATATATAGGGCTTCTTTCCACATGTTGGCAACGTATGTTGGGTGCATCCTAGTCCACATTGACTTGACAAAATTCACATGCAATGTAGCTTGGCACTTAAACAACAGACAAAGTGGCGGCAGTGTGTGATCCGACCATCTATTTGTGTTAGCCATTTCATTTTGATCTTGTGGATTTATTTTGTAATAATTATTTCTAGAATATTTTGTCTTGTTATTTACTTCTAGTTAGTTTCTTTGTATTTAAAGTTAAGGGGGCCAAAGTGTAATTTCCCCAAATTTGAATTAATTCCCCCTAGTTATAGCTCCTAGGGTTTTGTGAAAAGAGAAGTTGACAATTTGAATTCAATACACGACTCTTTATTCTCTCAGCCGCCGCTTTTAATATTCATATTATCTTTGTCTTCTCTTTAATAATTTCTCAATCATTGAGTGAATATTCTGTTTGTAAGTGATTATTCGAGTGATGGTTGACGTTTATGTGCTGATATTATGTGGGATTCATCATTAACAATTGGTATCAGAGCTGAAGGAGGTGAATTTAAACTCTCATTCTCGGATTCCAGTTGTTCATCGAAGTTCTTTATCAAAAAACTCGGTTTGATCTTCTTTTTCTCGAATATTTTACTGTTTTCGTGTTTTTCTTTTCATATAATCATCTAGTATTCATTCCCTACTGATTTAGAGCTATTTAGGTTCAATCTTTACATCTTATTGTCCATTTAAATTCGTTTTTGAAGTCTTGAAAAAACATGTGTTTTCTAGTGGTTTTGGTCCATTTTTTTTAAAGATTTTTAGGTGTTTTGATATATTTTAAAGTCTTAAAAGTGTTTAAAATAATTTTCCAATCATTTAGAAACCATTTTTAGTCCAAAAATCTGCTAGTTGTAATTCTGGACCAATTCTAAAATTTCATAACTGCTGTAATTCAGACCTCATACTGTTGCATTTCGGACCAGTTCAGTCCCCAATCCGGACCAATTCGGACCACAGTTCGTTCCACTTTGGACCATACTTAGGTGACCTTCGGACCATAATTTCCCCATTTCGGACCACACTTCAATCCCATCCGAACTTCTTAGTTCATCTTGTGCTTTCATTGTGTATTTTCATTTCGGTCCATCCGAATCCGGACCATATCCAAATTCGGTGTTTCCTTCTCGAAAATTTTTCAAGTGTTCATCCACAGTGAATATTGTTCATCCGAATTCGGTCCATCCTTAGTTGGTCTACCAGGTCTAGGTTCCATCCGAAGTTACTGTATATCCGAATACGGTCCCAACCGAAACAACTGTTCACCCGATTTCGGTCCCATCCGAACTCAACATTCGATCCGAATATGTACCATCCAAGGTACTGTTCATCCGCAGTTCAACCAATTCCACCTTCAAGATCTCATTCTTCCATATCAATACCCTATATCATGTCTCGAGAAGCCCTTGTCCTTGGATCCGAGAACAGACCACGTGTTATGTATCCCGATGAGTATGAGAAGTGGAAGTCCTGATTTCTCAAGTTTGTCGGTATACAACCCAATGGAAACCTTGTGCTCCAAATAATTTCTGAAGGCCCAGTTATCAATTATCGGGAAATTGCTGCTAGACCCGAAGCAGACCCACCTGTACTCGCATCCAAAGTTGAACGCGAACCTGCGAATGATGCGGAGCGAGACAGGCAACATGCTTACAAGAGGGTTGAATATCTGATCTACTAGGCCCTTCCCACTGATATCCTAGTAGGAGTAGAAAGCAAAATGTCCGCTAAAGAGATGTGGGATGAATTAGAGGTTCAAATTCTAGGGGTAGACTTAGATTATAGAGCCAAAATTGAAGAGGCAAAGGCAAAGTATACCAAATTCAGGGCCAAAGACGGGGAGTCACTACAGGCCACGTTTACCAGATTCTGTGCGGTTTTGAATGAACTTAACAAACTGCACATCAAGAAAGACAAGGATGACATCAACATCCAGTTCTTTGCTGCCTTAGCCCCCAAGTGGCAAATTGCATGCCGAGCAACGCGACGAGTTTTGGACATCCCAAACGTGTCTATCAATGTGGTGTTCAAAGAATTGAACAAGCATCAGGGTGACGTCGACCATCGAAAATAGATGGCCAATTAACTAGCATCCTTGTTACTATCTGCCAATACGGGCATGAAACCCACTGATTCTCTGGCCTTGATTTCCAACAAGACCATTCCCACTGCATCTTATACTCAAGGTTCATCTTCATCCCAGTGCCGATATGCTTCTCCGTCGCGTGAGATAATAGATGAAGAAGAAGCGGCAATTCAGGAACAAATAGCCTTATGGACTAATCGTCTACAACAACGACGTTTTTCCAATAAGACTAACAATCAGCTTTGCTACGACACCGGTCTGCGGAGGTATTCGGATGACAGACGAGATGATAGAAGGGATGATTATCGTATGGACGATTATCGAAGGGATGACAGAGATGACCGACGATACGACGATAAAGGGACTATCGGAATGACCGCCGTTATGAAAGGCGAGACGATAAGAGAGATGATCGCAGGGATGATCGACGCGATTATGACCGTTTAGATGATCATCAGGATGATAGACAGTATGACCGACATGATGATCGAAGGACTATGATCATCGGGACAATAGACGAGATGATAGTAAGGAACCTCGTTGTGCCGACAAGAGGCCGGTGGAGAAGAGAGATGAGAGGCCGAGAGCAGAAAAGCCTAAGGGAACCGAAGAACGTCCATGCTCGAAGTACGGCAAAACGGGCCACTTTGCTCGGGAATACAAGAACAAGTTTGACAGAGACATCGGTTATTATGAGCGGAAGCTAGAAGCCGCCAAGAAGAGGACAGATGCTATGGCTTTCGTTGCCCAAGAAGACTATTGCGATGCAGAGGATACTGATGATGAGGACGACAAAGGCAAGAATTCCTACATGGCGGTTCGTCTGGGATTGGATGCCTATGCAACATCAACCGATTCAGATTCAGACACTGCTGCTGAGGGGGAGACACCGCAAAATCCACCAGCATGCCTGATGGCCGTATCCGACGATCCATAATCTTTGTCATCAGATTCTGAGGCACGAGAGGTATATTCCTTTTACATTCCAAAGCATGTAAATTATTTATCTATACATAGTGAATGTAAATTGCACACACATATACTTGATTTAGAAGCTAGGTTAAATGCTGAAACAGAAAAGTGTGTGCAGGCTGAACATCTAGCCCAAACATTAAAAGAGTCATCTGAGTTATATCAATCAAAGTGGTTAACTAATCAAAATTTGATAAAACAAATGCTAATTGAAAAAGTAGATGTTCAGGATAGGAATACGTACTTAGAATATTGTACGGATAACTTATCTAATGAAAAGCTCTCATTAAAAAAAGAAATATATGTTCTATCAAAACAATTAGAGACAGTAAGTATGGAAAGCATAGACAGTTTAGAAAAGTGCAAAATGATAGAGGAAGAAAGAATAAGTTTGTACTCTCGAATAAAGACCATTGATGATGAATTTTTAAAACGGGGTCAAACTGAACAAACTATTCATTTAAACCAGCCCAAAGAGACTAGGTTTTACCATTCTAAACAAGGAATTGGTTTTAAAAATCCTAAGTATTTGGAAAAGGCTAAAAAAGTTTTACCTCTATTTTATGACATGAATTACATGGGTGCTGGGCTTAAATCTTTTTTTTTTAGTCATCAAAAGAAGTATTAACCCAAGAGGATGAGAAACACATTGAAAATAAAAAAAAGAAATATCTTTTAAATATGAAAAACTAAACGAGAGTTATCCTTATAGAGTACCCACTCTAGAGGAAGACTTCTTGTCTAGTTATTCTGAAGCTGAAATGAAAGCAGATTCTGTAAAACCAATCCCTCATCTTTACATTCCTACAAAAGTTCTTCAACATAATATTGATGTCTTAGAATAGGAATTAAAGTCAACTCAAAAGAAAGTTCTTGATTTTCAAGATACTCTTCTTAAGAGTGAGGAAAAATTGGTAAAAAAGTTTTCAACAATCTGTAGAATTAACTGTCTACAGAGAAAAATTTGACATGGTTTCTCAGAGATTAAAAGATCATTTAAAAGAGTCAAGAGTTTCTCGTCCTACCAAAATCCAACCCGTGTCATCTATCAAAGTAAAAAACTATAATTGAAAATTCTTCTATCAGTTGTAAAGGTGAGTGCTCAAAACCTTTTAAAGCTGAGGTTTCGAAAAGGACTCAGATTCAATCCAAGTCTTTTAAGAAACCCACAAACGAAGAAAAAGAAAAATCTATAAAGTCTAAGTCTTCCATGCGTACAGACTCTCGTCGTTTTGTTCCTACAGATCATGTGAGAAGAGCACCAAAAACAACCATGCAAGATTTTACGAGTTTTGTTGTGAAGAAGGCTGGTATGCCAATTGATTTTGTTTCTAGAGATAGGATTCATGTAATCTCTAAAAACAATGTTTGCAATGATGTGACGAATTCTAATGTTTGTTTGAAGTATTCTTTTTGACTTAATTAATTTATGTCCAACACGTTTTAGACGCCAAGTTCATGAAATGAATGCTTTTGTGCCTTATCCTGCTAAAAGAATTCGTAAATAGAAAATAAAAGATGTTGCATTATCAGCCATCATAAAAAATGAGACTTGTACTTTTCCTAGGCCCAAAACCAAAGCAAAAGTCCAACAAGCCTAAAAAAATCAAAAACCGAAGGTAATTTCATCACCCAAGGTTTCAAAGCCTGATAAATCCAATTTTCAATGGATTCCAAAAGGCTATGCATCTGGACCACACATAACTGCAAAATGGGTTCCTAAAACTGCAAACGTGCCATATTCACCTGGAACTCGTAAACCAAAAGGACCCATATTATGATGGGTACCCAAAGTTGTGTGATCATAATGCAGATGGTTCTTAGTTACTTCTTATCAAGACTCGTACTTCAATTAACTGGCTTCTAGTTATCATAGACTAGGACCCGTTCTTCTGCTTGTCAGTTGTGCTTAAACCGACACGTTTGGCTTCTGTGCACACAGCTCAGGACACGGTCTAAATTCATCATATTTTCTCAACATCTCGGTTCAGAATACGGTTTGATTGTCAATATAAGATGGATTGGTTTGAATGCCTATAGATTTTCATTATATATATTTATTTGTTTTTCAGGCAAAATCCATCTGATATACGGATTCGGGTTGCTCCAAGCACATGACCGGGAGAAGAGAATTGCTGTCCAACATAGTAGAACAATACTGTGGGATGGTAAAATTCGGGAACAGTCACCAAGCTCACATAAAAGGATACGGGGATTTAGTCTTAAATTATCTAGTCATCAAGGATGTTGACAATGTTGAGGGATTATAACATAAGTAGCATAGGTCAGCTCTGCGACAAAGGATTAGAAGTAACGTTTAGGGCTAAGAACTGTAGTGTTAAGAGTATGGATGGCAAAGAAATTTTATCTAGTTCCCGTAACTCTAACGTTTACACCATAGACGTGGCTAAGCTCATGGTTAGGATAACATCTTCCTTCTATCAAAAGTCTCTTCAAAAGACTCTTGGTTGTGGCATCGAAGGTTATCCCACATAAACTTTGAAAACATCAACAAGTTGGCTGCTAAACAACTGGTGAAAGGTCTCCCTGAACTGAGATATGAAAAAGATCATCTATGTGGAGCATGTGAGAAGGGCAAGATGAAAAGATCATCTCACAAACCAAAACCCGAACCATCAACGAAGAGAGTGTTGGAGTTACTTCATATGGACCTATGCGGACCGATGCAGACCCAAAGCATAAATGGGAAGCGATATGTGTTGATTATCGTTGATTATTACTCACGATATACATGGGTTAAGTTCTTTCGATCCAAGGATGAGACAGCTCAAGAAATCATCAATTTTATAATGAGTGTCGAAACCCAACAGCAACTGTGCGTTCAATCAATCCTATCTGACAACGGCACGAAATTCAAGAATTTGGTAGTTGAGGGCTTCCTTCGATCCAAAGGTATTCAGCATCAATATTCTGCTGCTAGAACACCTCAACAAAATGGGCTCGTAGAAAGGCGTAATCGTACCCTTGTGGAAGCTGCTCGTACAATGTTGACTTACTCAATGCTACCTCCGTTCTTGTGGCCCGAAGCCGTGTCAACTGCTTGCTGCACACAGAATCGCTCCATAACCCATAAGCATTTCAATAAAACTATATATCAACTCTTCTTAAATAAAGTTGTCACACCCCGCTAAAGCGGAAACACGAGATGTAACAGTGAATGTGATCATTGCATAAGTCTCAAGATTCATACCATAATAAATTTGTTTCCAAAAGCAACCACCATACATCAAAAGTAAATATGTTTAAAGATTACAACCCAAAAACATAAGTAATAGCGTTTGATTTGCAAATAAATTAAAATCTTCATGAGCACACGACTTGAATGCAATCACGCTTCAACGTACCACTTACGATTATTTTCCTGAAAAGCATGTCATAAAAACGGGTCAACTATAAAATAGTTGGTGAGTTCACGGGTTTTGTAAGAAATATGCAATTTCAAAACGCAATGTATTTGCAATATGCATGGTTGTTAAATGTTTGTCTTTGTAGCACATGGTAAAGTTGTACACAATGTATATGTAATGAGTCACTACTCAAACATAGAATGTTGACTTGAATGCCACGATGTGAAATCACATAAATGTAAGTATGATAATTATGCACTCACTAGTACATCATGAGTGGGTGGTCAACCAAATATCGATATCCATAAGAATCATCCGGCTCATCAAAATGAGTTAACTGAGTAGTGTGTTTGTCGTGTGGACTTACATAATGTTTAGTTTGTCACTCATACAAGACTACAATTGTATCCGTACCAATGTGCCAAAATGAATGAACGAATGTATGAGTTCATATGTATCAAGTTTGGTAAGAACAACCATATTGCATAAAATGTATCACGCTTGTATAACAAGAGTTTGTTTGCTTTGCATAAACATGTTTGTATGTATGACAAGTTTGTATAACAAGTGTTTGCATGCATTGTCATAAACGAGTTTGAAAGTGCATTAAGAGTTCAAATGAATAGTAACGCGCTTTTCACCCCAAAACATAATATAGTAAAAAGGGGCCGTGAATACTCACAATAGTCCAATGCGATTGAATCGAGCTTCGAATGTAATCACTAGTTACCTCCTAAAACACGCAAACGATTCTAGGTAAGTTCCTTGTCTAAATAGGCATGTTTAAGTCTAATTTCTAATAAATCTATTCAATTGCCAAATGTTGTTAGAATTAACTATTTTGATTTTGATCATTTGTTTGTAAAATAACATGTGATGATTTTAGTAACTTATAAGTAAAACATCTATTATATAACCAATATGGATATAATAGAATAATTTGGGTTTGTCTTACATTATAACAAAAAGGTGCAATGATTAATACATGTAAAGACAAAACAAGAATATTTACTTTTCTGGACAGATTTTTGGGTATACTTTAGAGATCTAAAAAGTTAACTTTTAGCCACTTTCTCGATCTAAAAATTTTACAGGTTTTATTTCCATGTCATATATGTTTTGTATAATTATTTCAGAATTTATTAAGATTTAGTATTTTTAAAAATTCGTACAAAAATATGTGTCCAGAAGGTTGTGCTGTCTGCACACCTTTCTTGTTTGGACAGTAGGAGGCTATAAACTTAATCATTTTGAATGATTACACTTGGGTTAAAAAGTTAACCCATAAAACTAGCTTCCAAAAAAAGAATCAACTAAATCTAAGCTTGCATGTGTGAGATATGGTGTTTTAAAGTCAACCCAACTTTCTGTCCAGATTTATGATTCTGTATACTTGTTTTTAAAAATTCGTGTAGAACAGAATACACATTATTTTTGAATTAGACCACTTGGGTTAGTTAGTTAACTCATAAACTTAAGTTTCAGAAGAAGAATCACCCCATTTGGATCAAGAGTGAACAAGTTATGACCATTTGAAGTTGGGTCATAATCTGCTCATAAATCTTCAAGCAAACAGCATACATGTTATTGACAAAACTTGATGTGCATGCTTATGAATCCGATTTTGTTGATAATTAAACTTAAGTTTTGAACATGCAATGGTGTTAGGTATCTTCAAAACACATTTACCCTATAAATAACTCAAAAGAGTATGCGATTTTTAGTGTTTGAACCATAAAGCTACCATGCATGGCCATTTTTGAGCTTTTCAAGAGCTTTCTTGTTTCTTGACTTAGGTTTGATCATGGATTACCATCTTTTACAATATTTAACATGTGTTGATGGTTAATCTACAAACATAAAGTAACAAAATCGTTCTTGAAGAAAAATAAAAGAAAAAGTAGGAGAAATAACAAGAAAACTAGTAAAAAGATGAAGTTTGAGTGTAGTGTTCATGCTAGATGCATGAACACATGTTTGTACCTTTTGATTCACACTTGAAGAGTTCAAATGAAGGTGTTAATGGATGGATTTTCTGCTGATTTTTGAGAGAAAAATTTGAGTTTTAGTGAGAGAAACAAGAGAGAGAATGAGTGGAATGAGAATGATTAAGAGATGGAGTGTTGAAGTGATTTTTATAGAAAAAATCACACTTTTTCTTTTTTTTTTTTTCCTTTTTTTTTTCATCTTAGCTGGACCTTAAAGGGTGAGATTCAGATTTATTTATTTATTTATTTTCTTATAAAGTTGTAAATATATGTATTTAAGAGTTGGTTGCTTGTTTGTGCATAAAGAGTAAAGTTTATGCTCATTTTCTTACTAGTTTGTGACATAACTAACTTTTTAGCATGTGTAATTTATATTCATAAAATTTTTATGTTTCAAATTTATGTTTCTCTTGTTTATTATTATTTATGTAAACTTTTATAAGTTTGTTGGTATTTTAGTTAAATTGGCACAATACGGATGTCTTTCTTCAAATCTTTGATTAAATTTGTTACTTATTTTTACTTTAATTACTAAGTGAATTCAACATTATGTGTCTTTGTATTTTGAATCATTATTAGCTTGTTATGTCAATCCATTAATTATAATTTCTGGCATTGTACGAAAATTATCAGAAAATTCAGCGCCGAACGCAGAAAACTAAGCAAATTAACGAAATTTCTTAATTGTTTGCGACTTAGGTTTCTATTTCTAAGTCTAAGAAATCAATTGGGTAATGAAAAGGTAACTGTAATAGATGGGTCTGTGTCTAACCTGAAACACAAAATTGACAGTTGCCACAGTCTCCCCTCGTTAATTGAATTTCGTCCTGAAATTCTGGTTATTGCTTGTCTTGTTTGTCATCTTTAAATAGGTGGGGGTATTTGCGTCTCATGGAGTCTTCTCGTTCCCACGTGTATTTGGGTCCACGTTTTGCATTCCAAAGGACCTTTACGATCAGAATTTTTCTTCGTTTAAGTTTGTTGACTTCTCTATCGAGGATTTCTACCGGTTCCTCTTGGAAAAGAAACTGTTCATTCACTTTTGACTTCCTTGCTTGGAATAACAAGAGGATCATCTTCCACCCATTTCTTAAGGTTACGTGGAATACATTGTGAATATTGCCCAGTTCTGCGGGTAGTTCCAACTTGTAAGCTACGGGGCCGGTCTTATTCAAGATCTTGTATGGCCCGATGTACCTGGGACTTAGTTTGCCTTTGATTCCAAACCGTATCTCCCCTTTCCATGGTGATACCTTCAACAAAACTTTGTCTCCTACTCGAAAGGCGAGCGGTTTTCTGCGTTTATCGGCATAACTCTTCTGGCGATCCATTGCTGCTCGAAGTCTATCCCGAATAATCGAGATCTTCTCTGTTGTTTCTTGGATAATTTCAGATGCGGTTATCTGCTTGTCTCCGATTTCTAACCAACTCAGGGGTGAACGACACTTTCGTCCATAGAGAGCCTCGTAGGGTGCACACTTGATACTAGTGTGATAACTGTTGTTGTACGAGAATTCTACCAAAGGTAGGTGTGCATCCCAATTTCCACTAAAATCCATAACACATGCCCTAAGCATGTCCTCCAATGTTTGGATCGTTCGTTCACTTTGCCCGTCAGTCTGGGGATGGTAAGCAGTACTCAGATCAATTCTAGTTCCCAGAGCTTTTTGTAGTGAACGCCATACTCGTGATGTAAACCGGCTATCCCGATCCGAAATGATAGCAATTGGGACTCCATGTCGAGTCACAATCTCGTTGATGTAAATTTGTGCAAGCTTCTTCACCTTATAGCTGTTTCGAATAGGTATAAAATGAGCAGACTTCGTTAACCGATCTACGATAACCCAAATTGCATCATACCCTCTTGTCGTCCGTGGCAACTGCGTGACAAAGTCCATAGTCACCTTTTCCCATTTCCACACGGGAATTTCAGGTTGTTGCAGTAGTCCCGAGGGTTTCTGATGTTCAGCCTTGACTTTAGCACAAGTCAAGCATCTCCCAACGAATTGGGCAATGTCCTTCTTCATTCCAGGCCACCAATAGGATTCTTTCAAATCCTTATACATCTTATCTGCTCCTGGATGGATCGAGTATCGGGATTTGTGCGCTTCTGCTAAGATTAACTCTCTTAGGTTGTGAACTTTCAGAATCCAAACCCGGTCTTTAAAGTAAAGCACGCCATCCGACTTAGATTCCAATATTTGCTCAAAATTATGTGATCCTTCGGCCTTCACCTTTTCTGCCAAAAGTGCTTCTTTTTGGGCTCCACGAACTCGAGTGTGGAGATCTGTTTGTACGACTATTCTTCCTGCCGGAGGTCGTGTCGACTTATCATTCGAGATCCCACTTGTTATGGTAGCCACCATTCCAGCTCTTCCTGTGTGGCTTTTTACATCGCAGTCGAAATCGCTGATCAATTCTTTCCATTTTGTCCGTCGAATGTTTTCCTGTACCAATATTCCTAACGCTCGGACTTTTGTGGGCTTCGTTCTTACCTTTCTACTTAGCGCATCGGCCACCACATTGTCCTTGCCCGGGTGGTACCGAATTTCACATTCGTAATCACTGAGTAACTCTACCCATCTCCTTTGCCTCATATTGAGAAGTTTCTGATCTAGAATATGTTGGAGACTTTTATGGTCAGTGTAAATCGTACACTTAGTACCATACAAGTAATGTCTCCAATGTTTGAGTGCAAAGACAACTGCTCCCAACTCTAGATCATGGGTTGTATAATTCTTTTCGTGGACTTTAAGTTGTCTTGAGGCATAAGCTATGACCTTGTTTTTCTGCATCAAGACACACCCTAACCCTTGATGTGAAGCATCACAATAAACAACAAAGCCATCGGTTCCTTCAGGTAATGCCAAAATTGGAGCGTTACACAACTTCTTCTTTAGAAGCTGGAATGCTTCTTCTTGCGATTCTCCCCATGTGAATTTCTGCTCCTTCTGAGTTAGCATTGTTAATGGTTTAACAATTTTTGAGAAGTTCTCAATAAATCGACGGTAGTAGCCTGCTAAACCCAAAAATTGACGGATCTTTGTAGGGGTTCTCGGTGCTTCCCATTTCTAGATTGCTTCAACTTTGGCAGGGTCTACCTGAATTCCCTTCTCATTCACTATATGACCAAGAAATTGCACTTCTCTCATCCAGAAGTCGCACTTAGAGAACTTGGCATACAACGCCTCCTTTTTGAGTAACTCCAGGATTAACCTCAAATCATGTTCGTGAGCTCTCTTGCTTTTTGAGTAGATCAAAATGTCGTCAATAAAGACAATGACAAATTTATCCAAATAAGGTCTACAGACTCTGTTCATTAGATCCATGAACGCCGCCGGTGCATTGGTTAATCCAAAAGGCATAACAAGAAACTCGAAATGCATGTACCGCGTTCAGAAAGCTGTCTTCGGAGTATCCTCCTCTCGAACTCTCAATTGATGGTATCCAGATCGAAGATCTATTTTTGAGAAATATGTTGCTCCTTGCAGCTGATCAAACAAGTCATCTATTCGAGGTAAGAGGTATCGGTTCATAATTGTTAGCTTGTTTAACTCCATATAGTCTATGCACATTCGGAAAGAACCATCCTTCTTCTTGACGAATAGGACAGGGGCTCCCCAAGGTGAAGAGCTAGGTTAGATAAATCCTTTGTCGAGGAGTTCTTGCAGTTGATCTGACAACTCTTTCATTTCCGCAGGTGCTAAACGGTAGGGTGATTTGGCCACGGGTGCCGCTCCTGGAACCAAATCGATATGGAATTCGACTTGTCTCAAAGGGGGTAATCCGGGTAAATCTTCCGGAAAGACTTCAGGATATTCTTTTACTAATGGAATCTCTTGAATCTGCTTCTCTTTCATCCCCTTATCCACCACATGTGCTAGGAAAGCATAACACTTCTTCTTAAGGAATTTTCGTATCTTCATACACGATACGATCATTAAATTCCTATTCGGCTTATTCCCTTGTAAAATAAAGGTTTCTCCATTCTCAAGAGGTAATTTGATGATCTTCTCAGAACAACAAATATCTGCTCTATGTTTGGATAACCAATCCATTCCTACGACCACAACGAAATTTCCTAGCTCGATCGGAAAAAGGTCAATATTGAATATATTATCATCTAGATTCAAGCTACAACCATTTAAAATAATATCGACCTTGGTTTCTTGTCCATTAGCAAACTCAATCACATATGGATCACTTAAGTTCATAGCATTCACATTAATCATGGACCTAAAGTCTGTCGAAATAAAACTTCTATTAGTAGTTCGGGTTCTTTGGGGTAACATGAAATGATCACACATGCACACATAATGCAATTTTATAAAAGTAGTTTTAGTGAAAAAAAATGGTTTTTAAACATACTCCTAGTGTAACCACTTCAAGTCATGCATTATCGTTTATTAATTAAGCAAAGGTGGCCAAGCTTTGGTTAATTAAGAAACAATAATACTATAACTGACTTAGTTAAACTAGTTATATGTAAAATATATTTTGAAAACAATGTTTCGAGTGGTTGGTTATAGTTAAAAAGTTTTCCAAATGAAAAACTTGGTATTCTCTATGACCTTAGGCTTTGATACCAAAAACTGTCACACCCCGCTAAAGCGGAAACACGAGATGTAACAATGAATGTGATCATTGCATAAGTCTCAAGATTCATACCATAATAAATTTGTTTCCAAAAGCAACCACCATACATCAAAAGTAAATATGTTTAAAGATTACAACCCAAAAACATAAGTAATAGCGTTTGATTTGCAAATAAATTAAAATCTTCATGAGCACACGACTTGAATGCAATCACGCTTCAACGTACCACTTACGATTATCTTCCTGAAAGCATGTCATAAAAACAGGTCAACTATAAAATAGTTGGTGAGTTCACGGGTTTTGTACGAAATAAGCAATTTCAAAACGCAATGTATTTGCAATATGTCATGGTTGTTAAATGTTTGTCTTTGTAGCACATGGTAATGTTGTACACAATGTATATGTAATGAGCCACTACTCAAACCTAGAATGTTGACTTGAATGCCACGATGTGAACTCACATAAATGTAAGTATGATAATTATGCACTCACTAGTACATCATGAGTGGGTGGTCAACCAAATATCGATATCCATAAGAATCATTCGGCTCATCAAAATGAGTTAACTGAGTAGTGTGTTTGTCGTGTGGACTTACATAATGTTTAGTTTGTCACTCATACAAGACTACAATTGTATCGTATCAATGTGTCAAAATGAATGAACGAATGTATGAGTTCATATGTATCAAGTTTGGTAAGAACAACCATATTGCATAAAATGTATCACGCTTGTATAACAAGAGTTTGTTGGCTTTGCATAAACATGTTTGTATGTATGACAAGTTTGTATAACAAGTGTTTGCATTCATTGTCATAAACGAGTTTGAAAGTGCATTAAGAGTTCAAATGAATAGTAATATGCTTTTCACCCCAAAACATAATATAGTAAAAAGGGGCCGTGAATACTCACAATAGTCCAATGCGATTGAATCGAGCTTCGAATGTAATCACTAGTTACCTCCTAAAATACGCAAACGATTTTAGGTATGTTCCTTGTCTAAATAGGCATGTTTAAGTCTAATTTCTAATAAATCTATTCAATTGCCAAATGTTGTTAGAATTAACTATTTTGATTTTGATCATTTGTTTGTAAAATAACATGGGACGATTTTAGTAACTTATAAGTAAAACATCTATTATATAACCAATATGGATATAATAGAATAATTTGGGTTTGTCTTACATCATAACAAAAGGTGCAATGATTAATACATGTAAAGACAAAACAAGAATATTTACTTTTCTGGACAGATTTTTGGGTATACTTTAGAGATCTAAAAAGTTAACTTTTAGCCACTTTCTGGATCTGAAAATTTTACAGGTTTTATTTCCATGTCTTATATGTTTTGTATAGTTATTTCAGAATTTATTAAGAAGATTTAGTATTTTTAAAAATTCGTACAAAAATATGTGTCCAGAAGGTTTGTTGTCTGCACACCTTTCTTGTTTGGACAGTAGGAGGCTATAAACTTAATCATTTTGAATGATTCGACTTGGGTTCAAAAGTTAACCCATAAAACTAGCTTCCAGAAAAAGAATCAACTAAAGCTAAGCTTGCATGTGTGAGATATGGTGTTTTAAAGTCAACCCAACTTTCTGTCCAGATTTATGATTCTGTACACTTGTTTTTAAAAATTTTTGTAGAACAGAATACACATTATTTTTGAATGAGACCACTTGCGTTAGTTAGTTAACTCATAAACTTAAATTTCAGAAGAAGAATCACCCCATTTGGGTCAAGAATGAACAAGTTATGACCATTTGAAGTTGGGTCATAATCTGCTCATAAATCTTAAAGCAAACAACATACAAGTTATTGACAAAACTTGATGTGCATGCTTATGAATCCGATTTATTGATGATTAAACTCAAGTTTTGAACATGCAATGGTATTAGGTATCTTCAAAACACATTTACCCCATAAATAACTCAAAAGAGTATGGGATTTTTTAGTGTTTGAACCATAAAGCTACCATGCATGGCCATTTTTGAGCTTTTCAAGAGCTTTCTTGTTTCTTGACTTAGGTTTGATCATGGATTACCATCTTTTACAACATTTAACATGTGTTGATGGTTAATCTACAAACATCAAGTAAAAAAATCGTTCTTGAAGAAAAATGAAAGAAAAAGTTGGAGAAATAAGGGAAAATGGCGTCAAATAGTTGTGTACTTTTGAGTTTGTACTCATTTATGTAGTGTACTTTTTTTTGTGCACATTTGGTAGTCAAACTTTCAAAAATGTTTCAATTAGGTAGTTGGGTGACTTGGAAACCGGAAACAACCGGTCACCATGCTTAAGTGGACGGTTTTTTCAAGAAAAATGGCATCAAATAGCTATGTACTTTTAAGTTTGTAAACATTTATGTTGTGTACTTTTTTTGTGCACATTTAGTAGTCAAACTTTTAAAAGTGTTTCAATTAAGTAGTTGGGTTACCTGAAAATCGATACCAACCAGTTATGATATTTATGTAGACATATTTTATGACATAGAAGAATGGGAGAATTCATATTAATCTTTGTAAACTTTTAATATTACGCATATATCCTTGCAAAATTCCTTATTACATATATATCTTTTTAAATCTTTAAATCTCACGTATATATCAAAATGACTATTTTAAATTTATTTTATCATTTAAATTTTTTTTGAATATATAAAACTACCATCTTAAATTCCAACAAAAATAAATTAGAAAAATATAGAAATATCGTTTTCTAATTTAATTCAATAATAAATTAATTAAAAAATGATATTTAATATTTTTTAAATGACGTAATTAAATTTAAAATAGTCATTTGGACATATATGTAAGATTAAAAAGTTTAGAAGGATATATATATGTAATAAGAATGTTTGTAAGAATATATACGTAATGTTGGAAGTTTACAAGGATATATATGAAATTCTCCCTAGAATTAATGACTCTTAAACACGATGTTTATCAAATTTAAAACACATCATTTCCATTTGACAGATATCATGTTTAGGAGATGAAAATTAATGCTCTATTATATTGTTATAAAATGAAAGCATATTTTATCAATTTGATACATATTTTGTTTATGAATCTTTTTATAGTTTTATAGAAAAAATAAATCATCTTAGGTTCTTTTAATTTCAAATTATAAAAAATATGTCCACATAAGCAAAGTAACCGGTTAGTATCGATTTTTAGGTAACTCAACTACTTAATTGAAACACTTTTAAAAGTTTGACTACTAAATGTGCACAAAAAAAGTACACAACATAAATGTGTACAAATTTGAAAGTACATAGCTATTTGATGCCATTTTTCTTTAAAAACCCGTCCACGTAAGCATGGTGACCGGTTGGTGCCAGTTTCCAAGTCACCCAACTACCTAATTGAAACATTTTTGAAAGTTTGACTACCAAATGTGCACAACAAAAAGTACACTACATAAATGAGTACAAACTCAAAAGTACACAACTATTTGACGCCATTTTCCCGAGAAATAACAAGAAAACTTGTAAAAAGATGAAGTTTGAGTGTAGTGTTCATGCTAGATGCATGAACACATGTTTGTATCTTTTGATTCACACTTGAAGAGTTCAAATGAAGGTGTTAATGGCTGGATTTTCTGCTGATTTTTGAGAGAAAAATCTGAGTTTCAGTGAGAGAAACAAGAGAGAGAATGAGTGGAATGAGAATGATGAAGAGATGGAGTGTTGAAGTGATTTTTATAGAAAAAATCACACTTTTTCTTTTTCTTTTCTTTTTTTTTTCTCTTGGCTGGACCTTAAAGGGTGAGATTCAGATTGATTTATTTATTTATTTTCTTATAAAGTTGTAAATATATGTATTTAAGAGTTGCTTGCTTGTTTGTGCATAAAGAGTAAAGTTTATGCTCATTTTCTTACTAGTTTGTGACATAAGTAACTTTTTAGCATGTGTAATTTATATTCATAAAATTTTTATGTTTCAAATTTATGTTTCTCTTGTTTATTATTATTTATGTAAACTTTCATAAGTTTGTTGGTATATTAGTTAAATTGGCACAATCCGGATGTCTTTCTTCAAATCTTTGATTAAATTTGTTACTTATTTTTACTTTAATTACTAAGTGAATTCAACATTATGTGTCTTTGTATTTTGAATCATTATTAGCTTGTTATGTCAATCCATTAATTATAATTTCTGGCATTGTACGAAAATTATCAGAAAATTCAGTGCCGAACGTAGAAAACTATGCAAATTAACAAAATTTCTGAATTGTTTGCGACTTAGGTTTCTATTTCTAAGTCTAAGAAATCAATTGGGTAATGAAATGGTAACTTGAATAGATGGGTCTGTGTCTAACCTGAAACGCAAAATTGACAGTTGCCACAAAAGTACCTTTCATCAAGTACTTACGTGTATTTGGTTGCAGGTGCTATGTGGTTAATGACAAAGACAACCTCAGAAAATTCAACAAGAAAGCGGATGAAGCGATCTTCATTGGATACTCATCCAATTCAAAGGCATATTGTGCATTCAACACCCGAACCAGGACAGTCAATGAAAATGTGCATGTCACATTTGATGAGTTGGCTGAACTGGCACCCGAAGTTGATCACTCAGGAACACACATTACACCAATGCCTAGAGACTCTTCTTCTCAATCTACTTCTTTTTCACCTTTTGATTTAGTTAATTTATTTGATCCTTTTTATATAGAATTTTTTTGTCCTATTTCTAATGTTTCTCCTACTGTAGGTAATACATCCAACAATTCAACTGCACCACAAATTCTATCCGATCAATCTTCATCCACGTCATACCCACATCCATCAACATCATCCACTGATACATCTGCAGTTGAATCCACTTCAGAAATACCCTCGCATATCATGCTAAACATCCTTCCTTCACCTAAACATTTTGAACCCGAACCCGAACCAGTGGTACCTTCACTAGAAACCATTGACCATGAATCATCCTCCATTTCCCACTCTCACCACTGAGATTCCATCCCGTGCACCCCTTCCACACGAGACAAAATCAACCCGAAGTCACCCAACCGATCAAATCATTAGTGATGACTCAACCAGTGTCCAAACCCGTAGGGCGTCTGCTAATGAATGTCTCTTCACATCATTCCTTAGTATGATAGAGCCAGCTCGTGTGGATGAAGCTTTAAAAGACCCAGACTGGATTGTTGCAATGCAAGAAGAGCTCAACCAGATTGAAGAGCTCCGAGTGTGGCGGTTAGTTCCCAAGCCCAAAGACCAAACAATTATTGGAAACGAGGTGGATCTACAAGAACAAACGAGACGAAAATGGCATTGTGATAAGAAACAAAGCGAGGCTTGTCGCCAAAGGCTACCGTCAACAAGAAGGGATAGATTATGACGAGACCTTCGCTCCAGTTTCACGGATTGAAGCTATCAGAAACTTCTTGGCGTACGTGGCACACAAAGACTTCAAAGTGTACAAGATGGACGTCAAGACAGTCTTTCTTAACGGTGAACTTAATGAAGAGGTGTACGTTGAACAACCACAAGGTTTGTTGATGCACATAAACCACACCATGTTTATGTGCTAGACAAAGCCCTCTATGGTTTGAAACAAGCACCTTGCACATGGTATGACAGTCTCTCTATCTTTCTTATCTCTACTTGTTTTAGCAAAGGTGTGGTGGACACAACACTGTTCACAAAAGGGAAGGCCCGCACATAATGCTAGTGCAAATATATGTCGACGACGTTATATTTGGATCTACTGACAGTATTTTCTTTAAGGATTTTTCAGCTCTAATGGAGTCTAGGTTCGAGATGAGTATGATGGGGGAAATGAATTTTTTTCCTCGTATTACAAGTCAAACAACTTGAAAATGGGATTTTTGTGAACCCGTCAAAATATACTCTTGACATTCTCAAGAAGTATAAGTTAGACTCTTGCACGAGTATCGCAACTCCCATGGCTTCCAACTGTAAGTTAGACATCGATCCTTCTAGGAAAAGTGTCGATAATACAACTTACAGAGGGATGATAGGGTCCTTACAATATCTGATTGCTAGTAGACCTGATATAATGTTTTCAACATGTCTTTGTGTTCGTTTTAGGACGACCCAAAAGAATCACACCTAACTGCGGTAAAACACATTTTTCGTTATTTTAAGGGTACATCCGATCTTGGTCTCTGGTATCTAAAGGGAACCGATTTTGATCTTACTGCCTTTTCAGATGCTGATTTTGCAGGTTGTAGAGTTGACAGGAAAAGCACATCAGGTGGAATATAGTTCTTGGGTGCCAGACCGGTGAGTTGGTCCTCCAAAAAGCATAATTGTGTTTCAACATCCACAGCTGAAGCTGAGCATGTAGCAGCTGCAAGCTGCTGCTCTCAAGTGCTGTGGATGAGAAGACAATTACATGATTATGGATTCTCGCTCACCAACATCCCAATTTACTGCGATTCTCGAAGTGCGAATGTCATCTCTTGCAATCCCGTGCAGCACTCTCGAATGAAACATATAGATATCAGGTATCATTTTGTCAAAGATCATGTAGAAAAGGGAACAACTGAGTTATATTATGTAGGCACAAAATATCAACTTGTAGATATTTTTACTAAAGCTTTAGACGAACCTCGTTTTCAATTTTTAGTATCACAGATCGGCATGTTGAATACACCTTCTAGTTAAATTTCAGATATTGTCTTAATATAAATCTATTTCAAACATTCATGTTTGAAACTCCTTTATTTTAGAAAATATCTGTTATTTAAATTTAAGGGGTGTGTCACAAAATTATATTTCATTATTTCCTTATCTATGTACATCTTTAATATTTAATGATCTTGACAAATTGCTATATGAATTGTTCATCGTTGAGTGGGACGCAAAATAAATCTAGGTTTGTCTATATATATATATATATATATATATATATATATATATATATATATATAAGGTTAAATAGGTTCAATAGATTTATTTGAAAAAGAAAAAGAAAAGATTAGGTGTTTATTTGAGGGGGAGTATAATTTGGATGTTAGTTTTTATAATTTTTGTTCTTTTTATCTTCACTATAATTTTAGATTTTAGGTTGGTTAATTTTTAGATTTTAAAGTTTAATATAATCGATCAGAAAATCACAAAAAGATTTTATTTGCTTTAAATACATCAAAAATTCAAAAACATTTTTATTTTATTTTATTTTATTTTATTTTATTTTATTTTATTTTTTTGTCTTAGCTTAGTTGTTAAAGTAAATCACACAAATATTTTTCTTTCTAATTTTATTTTTCTTTTTATATTGCATTTACTTATTTTATTTACAAAGAAAAATTCAAAAAGATTTTGTTTAATTGGGCCAAAATTTTTCATTCTTAAAAAATTTGTTTTGTTTATTTCTTGAGTTAAGGCCCATATTTTTTTGGAAAAGAAAACCGATAGCCCATAATTAATTATTGGGCGCGGATCCATCATCCATCCGACCCGACCCGCTTCCCTTTAAAAGGGCGGGTCAAACGGTCAAAGACCCACATTTTCTTCATCTGCAAGTCTTCTTTGTCTCCTTCTTCTTCCTCTCACCGTCGCACGAACCCACACCCATTCCACCATTTTCGATCTTCCAAGCTTCTCAAGCTACGGTTTTCCTTCGTTTTTCTTTCATTTTTCGACTTCGGCACTATCAGGTAACACTATTTTAACTTCATTTCAGTTTTTAACTTTCTAGTTTGTGTGTTTGTTTTTCAAATATTTATAGTTATAAAGTTTTGGTTTTTGCTACATTTAGGACCCCAAATATGTTCTTCTAGATTGTTGTAGTTATATAAAATGTTCGTTACATATTTTTAGACTAGGATCTACATTTTCATGCATTTTTGTAATTTTTGAACTGTTCATGTAGCATCTTTGCATGAACTTGAACTGCTGCTGTTGAATTCGGTCCATCCGAATTCGGATCACCAACCGAATTCGGATCACCAACCGAATTCGGATGAGTATACTTAGAAAATTTTCAAAACATTTCAACTGTTCTGACCGAATTCGGACCACTGTGCATCCGAATTCGGTCTTCCTCAACATGTTCAAAATTTTCATTTATTTTTCTAAGTTTCATTTCACATTCACTGTGCATCGAAAGATGGATAGTTCCTGAATTCGGTCCCCATCCGAATTCAGATGCCATCTGAATTTGAGTGAAAATGTCCGTTCTAACATTGGTCTCTTAGTGATTGACTTTGGACTTTATTCAGTAGAAATTCCCATTATACTAATAAAGACCTAATGCTTTAAACAAAATAGACAACTTCTATTTCACACTTATCCCAGACTTAGTATCAATGCCATATCCTCTAAGCCTACTATTCTATCTTTGATGCATTTTTACAGGACTCATGGAACCCCCAGTTGCTATAACCATGCCACATTCCCCAATTCCAAATAACAACGCCCAACTCCTCGAAGAATCCATATTACCCCAATCCCAATACGTCGAGTTCTTTGCACATAATTGGCAACTCGACGTATTAACCCTTCATCGTGAAACCGAGAATATTGCCTTTGAAATTCTCAAAAACCACCCCATCTACTACTCACTATCCACTGGCATCTTCGTTCCAAAGATATACCTCTAACAGTTCTGGCATCATCATCAATTTGTAGCCGATGCCGAACGATACTTCAGCTCCACCATCAACTGTGTCCCAGTCAAGATCACAACCGCAGCCATCCGCCACATTCTACGCCTCCAAGCCGAAGCCTATTCCCTAAATCGCCTTCATTTTGCCCCAATCCCTTCTCCCCCGAAACCTTGAATGATATAATGTCACTGGGATATGATGGCCCATTAACAAAGCCATCAGACTTCCATACCAAGAACCTTCAGGCACATTGGGGGTTTCTCTTCGACATTATCAACAAGTGCTTCACTGCCAAACATGCTGGTTACGACTCCGCATCCATCCAAATCCTAGCCCTGTTTGCAGCATTCGCCTATGACAGACATTATGACTGTGGTGCCTTTCTATTCGAGGAATTAAAAAGAGTCAACGTGGAGAGAAGCACGAAGCGTGGACGCAAATACATACCTCTCCAGCGTTTTCTTCAGCTAATCATACAATATGATATGGACAATGATGAAGACATCCATGAGCGCCCCGAGGCCGACGTATATATGACAACTACGATACAAAAGCTAAAACCTTCCGAAGGGGGCTCCCACAGTCCCAGTAATGACAATTCCACTGTCTCTTCTATAGAGGGCAGTGCAAATAGAAAGGGTACGGGCTTATCTAAGGGATTCTATCTGGATGAGACTCGATCAGAACTGACTGAGCCTACCCAATCCGGAGGTGAGGAGAGAGTGAGTGAGGCTGAGGGAGAAGAGGTGGAAGTTCAGCAAACAATGGGTATAGGTGAGAGGGAGATTGTTCTTGGGAGAGAGGGTGTAGAAGGTGAGGAAGTAGAGACGGCGGATTCTGAGAGGACCGTCTCTGTTTTACTAGGGCTCGAGGTAACATCAGAGGGAGATCTACCACATACTCCATCACCCTCTTATTCGTAGAGTCGTGGTGTTGAATTAGGTGACATTTTGCTCCAAGTGACCAAACTTCCTTCGGCCACAGCACACTCCCCACCCCCACACACATCGCAGGACGCCTTCGTGGTGTCCCCCAAACAAGATGCCTTCGTGGCGGCTCCCCAAACTTCCGGATCTATGCATCCCGCTGTGGAGCCAGAAGTGATGGAAGGAAGACTTGGAGGTGCTTCATCTATGTTGTCTACTTCAGGCCATCTTGAGATTAATCTCGAGATGATAATGACAACTTTACGTGCTGCCGGAGTTGTTACCCGGGCTGACCTGGATGCCCAGAAGGAAGCTGCTGAAGAATGACCTACCGCCCTTCTCTCATTTATAAAGGGTAAGGGTGTCGCTTCTGAGGATCTACCTCCACCAGGATCCCGTTTAGTCCAGTCACAGATTTTCGAGCCCTCAGACAAGATAGATGCGATAACCCGTTTAAAACTTCAAGTCCAGGAGCAGCTCAACTCCAGAATGGACCGTCTTGAGTCTACCGTCATCGAGCTGCAATGCCGTCCTCAGGCTGAGTCACAGAAAAGGAAACATGACGATCAGGACGACCCTGATCGCCATAAGGGGGAGAAATGCAGAAAGATTAAGTCTGCGGACCTCATCATGATTGTAGGGGGAGCTGAATGTGAGGGAGCTGAAATACAAGGGTCCGGGGATCAGAGGTATGGGGCGCAAGAAATGTTAGAAGACGAGCCATTGGTTGAAGGTCCGAGTCTGTTAGATCCGATGTCAGCTACGGTCGAATTTAAACCCATTCACGAAAAAGTTGAAATCATATTGGTGTCAGATTCAGAATCCGATATTGATGAAGACTATCCCTTAATCACCCCAATACCTGATGAGCCCGAGTTACCACGAAAGTCATCCTCATCTTTTGAATTCCTAAACTCCCCACCCCACGTATCAGGACAACAAATCCTATCCTAAATTCAAGCTCCCTCCACTTTAAAAGAATCCCCTCTAGTCCAAAGCCCTCCCAGAATCCAAAGTCCTCCCCAAATCCAATCTGTACACCAACCACAAACCGAGGAACCAGAGCCCTCAGGAGCTAAGCTTGTACAAAAATTTCATGAGCCACCTGAGCAGCCTGGTATCCATGACGACAACGATCTTTATTGGGTGCGTTGGTACACGAAAGGTGGCGTACACTCTCTGCCACCATAACTAAAAGAAGAGCTGAGGCAAGAACGCACAGGGAAGAATTTCAAACTACTTGAAACAAAGAGATCTGAGATAGAAGATACCCCCGTTCAAGGCCTGAAGGAATTTTTACAGAAGTTTCCTACAGAGCAGTTCCAGAATCCTTTTCTGGAAGGAAGGTTCAAGATGGTCTTCCGGAAGAAACCAGGGTCATTCAGCAATCGCCTACTGATGGAACTTACAAATGTATCTAAAGCTGAACAGGCCAAGTATAATCAGTTGATGCTCAGTGAGAAGAGGTCTAAAGTGTCTAAGTCAAAGATAAAGAGGCTTCTCACCATCACAATGTGTAAAAGAGCCAAAGTTTTCTATCCAGCCTTTCAAGTAGATAGAGAAGATGGTACAGTTTAGGAGTTTTATGAGAATGACCTAAACTATGTAAATGTGGACGACGTCGAGTTTTTGCACGAGAAACTGAAACACCAAATCAAACAACGTCTGTCTCGCATGACCGCCGTAGCTGCACTCACACGAAGCAAGAACCTCCGCTCGATCATCATGTGCTTAAGCGATTTCCAAATGTCTATAGAGAGCGCGCTGGTCAAAGTCGGTTTACTAGCCCCTGAGCAAGACAGCTTCCTGCTAGATCATCATCCTGCCTATAGAGTTATATTTAGAGGAGGCCCAAGAGTTATATTTTTGAACCAACGAGGGCAGAAAAGATTCATGCACTTTGAGGATCTCCCTAGCTACTCCGATGGAACAATCAGAATGGTCAGAGCTGAACTTACAAGAAGAATACAAGAATTTGATGCTCAGCCAAATCCAGAACTCAGACGCTCACCAAAGGAGATACAAGACATATTGAATACCTGAACGAACGGCTACATATGAGGCAAGTGGTTACACGATTTGATGTCATACTTGGCCTCCGTGAAACCACTGATCATGCCAGAATTCCGTTACAATGATCGAAAAGGGGGAGACTGTTAGACATTTAATTTCGATCTTGTGGATTTATTTTGTAATAATTATTTATAGAACATTTTGTCTAGTAATTTATTTCTAGTTAGTTTCTTTGTATTTAAAGTTAAGGGGGCCAAAGTGTAATTTCCCCAAAGTTGAATTAATTCCCCCTAGTTATAGCTCCTAGGGTTTTGTGAAAAGAGAAGTTGACAATGTGAATTCAATACACGGCTCTTTATTCTCTCAGCCGCCACTTTTAATATTCATATTCTCTTTGTCTTCTCTTTAATCATTTCTCCATCATTGAGTGAATATTCTGTTTATGAGTGATTATTGGAGTGATTGTTGACGTTTATGTGCTGATATTATCTAGGATTCATCTAACAATTTGACGACAAGCTAACATCGAAAAAGAAGTATGTTTGTGCCTTGATCCGAGAAAAACGTAGAGCTTGGGTCAACTGCTGCAAAACAGGATAAACACTATGTGAAGGTTGAAGAAAGGTCGCCCTACAACGACATTCCGATGCTTAAGTCTGTATCAATTGTAATCAAGGTTGAGAACGAGAAAGAAATTAGGGTTCTTTTAGTGCGTACCTTGCATAGACGAAGAAAAATCTTATTTATACCATTCCTAGTGAATGTTGCAGGTGCTCAACCATTTAGAGTGGGACACCTGGCATTTCTTACAACGAATTCTTCCCACACTTATTGTATCTACGATTATACTGACATTTTCTTTTATATGGTGGGTTCACGTGATTCATTTGGTGGTGTAATTATTTTATTGAGTTATTATACGTGGTAAATGCAACATGTACGCCACATCAGCATTCAGAATGGGACCTTCATCATCAAGTCCCCCCAGTTTAATGTCTAGTGTAAATTTTATAATAAACTTAAGTCAGTCTGAATCCCGATCCTATAATACATACACACACACACACACACACACACACATATATATATATATATATATATATATATATATATATATATATATATATATATATATATATATTACTAATTAAAAAGCTACCGTTTCCGATGTTCTCTGACAATTCAACTTACTTTTCCCCAATATTATTATTATTATTTTAAAATAGGAACACATTCCCCCATTTGGCACTTCTTATGACAAACTGAACCCCATCGATTTTGTCTCTCAATCATAACAGTTAGTAACCCTACGCTCTCGTTGCCCTACTCCCTTCTTATAAAAACTGGTCGTGCCTCTTATTTTTTATACTATGACTCGAAGTGAGCAGCATACCAAACCAATTGCAATGATTCAGAACTGCGTGATCAAGGTTGGCCACCACGCTCAGCTGATGAAGATGGCCCCTTTGATGAAAGAATGATTCGACGCCACCTAACAGCCTGACTATGCCCCCTCCAGTCATCAAGAGTTCACCAACGTCTTACTTGCATCGGAGAATCTGTCATATCCTTATCCGGAGGACATTAGGATTCATCTGGAGCGGAGTGTACAGGAGATCCTGAGGGTTGTTCCTGATGCAGTGGTACAACCAAAGAAGGTTTTTGAAGATCCTGCTACTATTCCTGCCCCCTCTGGGGCTTTTGATCCTGTAGTTTCTTTAGTTTGATGCGTATAAATTTCACTCTCATCTGAATGTAAACTTAAACATTGGTTTCTTTACTATGTGTACTACTTTGAATCTGTTGTGTGTTTCTAGATGTTCTACGATTATATAGATCATTAAGCACTGGTTGTGATGTTTGACTTTTAACTTTCCCCTAGAGGGAGTGATTTGTTAACCATTGATGGCATGCAATATCTCCTAGAGAGAATGATTTATCCTATATAAATTTGGCATGCGACTATCCTCTGGTGAAGAGGGTCTGACCTTTATATGATTATGCATGCGACAATCCTCTGGAGAAGACGATCTATCCTTTACAAGATTAGGCATGCGACCATCCTCTGGAGAAGATGGTCTGTCCTTTACAGGATTAGGCATGCGACCATCCTCTCGAGAATATAACATGTCCTTTATAAAATAAGGCATGCGAGCACCCTCTGGTAAAGATGGTATGTCCTTTATATAATAAGGCATGCGACCATCCTCTGGAGAAGATTGTCTCTCCTTTGTAAAATAAGGCATGCGACCATCCTTTGGAGAAGATGATATGTCCTTTCTAAAGTAAGGCATGCGACCATCCTCTGGAGAAGATGGTCTGTCCTTTGTAAAGTAAGGCATGCGACCATTCTCTGGAGAAGATGGCTTATCCTTTGTAAAGTAAGGCATGAGACCATCCTCTGGAGAAGATGGTTTGTCTTTTGTATACTAAGGCATGGGACCATCCTCTAGAGAAGATGGTCTGTTCTTTATAAAAATAAGGCATGTGACCAACCTCTGGTGAAGATGGTATGTCCTTTATTAAATAAGATAGTGATGGAAATAACTTGTAAGATTTTATTATACATGTTTTTAGATGAATATTGAAAGTAATACTGGAAATTTGTCATCTTGCCCAATAAGTTCATACATAAAACTTCTTCAAATTTGAGACGTGCCAGGTTCTGGGGATGGCTTTGCCTTGGGTCGTCTCAAGTTTGTAGGTTCCAGTGTTTAAGCTTCTTTGACTCTGTAAAGACCTTACCACTACGAACCCATTTTGCTTGTTTCTTCTACTCTACTTGCTTCATTCTTTCTTAGAACGAGGTCCCCTGGGATGAACTGTTTGTTCTTGACACGCTTGTCGTAGTAACGCTTCATCTATGCCTTAGCCCTTCCCTGCCTGACCAATGCGGTGTTCCTCCATTCCTCTAGCAGATCCAAATCCAACTTTCTCTGTTCTTCATTTGCGCCCTCTTCAGAAGTCAAAATTCTGTACTTGGGTATGCTGATTTCAAGTGGAAGGACTACTTCGGCCCCATACACCAAACTAAATGGGGTTTCCTCGGTGGTTATTTTAGGTGTGGTCCTTACGCCCCACAGAATGTTCGGCAACTCGTCTACCCATCGTCCTTTACAAAGCTCGAGCCTTCTTTTGAGCCCCTTGACTATCTCCCGATTGGCGACTTCAACCTGGCCATTAGCCTGTGGATGAGCTACAGAAGTGAAATGTTGCTCGACCTTAAGCTCTTCACACCAAGATTTAAAGGGAGGTTCCGCGAACTGCGTCCCGTTATCACTGACAATGGCGTTGGTGATACCAAACATGCATATAATGTAGTCCCAGACATAGTTTCACAAATGTTTTCCCGGGATATTCGCCAAAGCCTTTGCCTCCACCCATTGGGTAAAGTAATCAATTTCCACAATGAGGAACTTTAAATGTCCTAGAGCTACGAGAAATGGACCCACAATATCTATCCCCCATTTTGTGAATGGCCATGATACCGATACAAGGGTCATTTCCGTCTGAGCTAACCTTGACACCGGATTGTGTATCTGGCAGGAATCACACTTTTATATTTCTTTCGTGGCATCTTGGAGAATGGTGGGCTAATAATGACTAAGCCGTAATGCCTTCCCTATTGTTGTCAAAGAGCCCACGTGGACACAGCAGGATCCCCAACGTGTCTCTTGTATTACATTCAATTCTTCCCGAGGGCCTACACACATGAGCCAGGGTGAGAGATTTCCCCTTCTAAATAAGACAATTAACACGAAATTTGGTGCCCCCTGTCGGAACTTTTGGGCTTGCTTACGATCGTCTGGCAGAGTTCCGTCAACAAGATATCTTTTCACGTGATTCATCCATGTTACACCTTCCTCCTGGATATCTGTGACCATGGTCTGGTCAAACGCTAGTGTAGCTAAATTACTCAAAACATTTGCCTTTTTGTTTTATCCCTGAGGGACCAATACCATCAGATTTTGTACAGGCGATAGATAGGCTTTCATTGATTATCCCTTGACTCAAAGGAGCCATTTATCTGGTTTGACACTTGATGGGAGTCAACGAAGACGTCAAGGTGTTGAACTTCCTATTCGGTTGCTATACAAAGGCCAGCAATAACGGCCTCTTACTCTGATTCATTGTTGGAGGTTGAGAAATAAAAATAAAGTGCGTACGGGTATACTTTCCCATCAGATTCTGTTAGAATCATTCGTGCCCCTGAACCATGAACCCCGAAACAAAATAAAGCATCTTGGCCGCAATATTCTGCTGGAGTTCGACCATAAAGTCGAGCATTACCTGCCCCTGGACGGAAATTTAGGTCTAAAGGTGATGTCATGTTCCCCCAATTCTATGGCCCATTTAGCCAACCCACCTGAGTGTTCGGGTTTCAACAATACCTGCCTGATTAGCTTATCATTCAGCACAACAACATGGTGAGCCTGGAAATACCTTCTAAGCCTTCTAGCCGCAATTACAAAGGCATACACCAGTTTTTCTATCGGGGAGTAATTGATCTCTGGCCCTGCTTACATAGTATATTGGCATCTGCTTCTTCTTTCTTTCTTCCATTAGGGCTGCTACGACCGCCTCTCGCGCAACTGACAGGTACAGAAGAAATTCCTCCCAAGCAATTGGAGCTGTCATCATTGGGAGTTCACCAATAGCCTTCTTTATCTCCTGGAATGCCCACTCTACCTCATCCGTCCACCGAAAGTTGCTTCCCTTAAGGGTTTTATAACGAGGAAAGGACCTTTCTGCGGCCTTTGATAAGAAACGACTCAGGGTCGCCAGTTTACCTTTTAGACTCTGTACTTCCTTCAGAGTGGACAAGGACCTTAGTTCAAAGATAGCCCGGACCTTATCTGGTGCAAGACCGATTCCTTCGTTTGTCACTTGATGCCCCAAGAACAATCCTCCAGTGACACCAAAGAGCATTTCTTCGGGTTAAGGTACATGCCAATCCGCTCCAACCTTCTCAACGTTTCTTCCACATTCAAAATCAGTTATTCCACTGTCTGGCTCTTGATCAACATATCATCTACACAGGCCTCTGGATTCCTGCCGATCTGCCCTCTAAAGGGCCAGTCCATCAATCTCTGATAGGTTATCCCCGTGTTTTTCAACACGAAGAGCATTTTAACATAACTAATTATACCCTGCTCAGTGTGAAATGCTGTCTTATCCTCATCTTCTTCGGAAACAGTTCCAAGGGTATCCTTCCAGAGATTCTACTTTCTTATCGATCTCAGGTAGCCGGTAGCAATCCTTAGGATAAGGTTTGTTGAGATCTTTATAGTCTACACGCATTCTCCAAGATCCATCACTTTTCTTTACCATGACTGGGTTGGCTACCCAGGTCTGGTACTTCACCTCCCGCATGATGCCAGCCTCCACTAACTTGGACACCTCTTTAACTATTGTTGTCCTTCGTTTGAGGCTAAGGATCTCCTTTTCTGGCATACCGGTTTACAGCCCAGGTATATGTTTAGACGGTGCGATGTTTGGAACTTTTCTCGCTCCAAATCCAGAATTCTAGGAACTCCCATCATATCCAAAGGTTTCTGGGCAAAAGTTGTCTGATGGCGTTTCGAGAGTTTAACTAGCTTCTCTCGTGCGTCTGAAGTCAGAGAAATACCTACCTTCACCTTTTGTTCTTGATAGCCCTCAGTTATAAATACCTCCAAGGGGTCCTGACCGATGGCCTTCTCGTCTTTTGCCAACGTCACAGGTTGTACTATCCCCCTCCAGGACGGGAATTTAAGTAGGCCATGATTTGTGGAGACTATTGCGTGCTTGACTTTGAGGGCTCCTCTTCTTAGGATAAAGTTGTATCGGGATACTAAGCGTATTATCAGAAATGTTAGCCATTCAGATCTCGTATCCGTACCTTCACCCAGTCAAAGTATACAAGGAGACTTGTCCGACCAGCCACAAAGTTTCTCCAGAGAACCAAAAATATTAAATTCATGCATTCCAAACGGCACCTTACAGTTTCACTCAAGGGCATGCACATATGAGATAGTGAGTACTTGGTTTTTTCAGCATCAAATGATGACCAGTTTTCAGAGTTGGATAGCAAAAGGTCTTCGATCATTGTAACAACTTCCTCTTCAATCTGCACAACACAAATGTCAAAAAGATCACCACCACTGCTAATCTTAAGAATAAACGTAATTGTAATACGTTTGTTATTGTGCTTTAAAATTCTAACCCGCAGACAATTAGCCAAAAATATAGTGGTGATCATTAAACACTAGAACCCCATTGACTGGTAGCATGAATCTCAAATCAAATGGAACAAAATTCACATACATCAAATAATCCTAAGTTCGGATTTCACAATTATCCCTTAACATGAAACAAAACCCACATCCGTCAAAAGAAACAAAAATAATAATAACTTCTGTTTTCGTCAACTATGTACCCCAGATGAAAATATCTGAAATATGAAAATAACGAATGTTGATTACATTTATTCTCACAGACTCAATGAAGTGGACATAAAAATCAAATCAAATCAGATATCAAACAAAATTGAAGTTAAACGGGGCTAAAGAAGACTCTGTTGAATCAGAACGACGATCAACCAAAGCGTTAGAAATAAAGATTTGTAATCAAAACCAAATAATAATAACCGAAATCAATTACTTCAGTAGAAGAGAAAATTAATACCAAAAAACATAGATAAAAGAGTGAGGATACGTACGTCACTGGCAGTTCAAGATAACGGCTTCATCGGTCGAAAGAAGGAATGCCGATCAAAAAGAAGGTGAAGGGGAGAAGCCGGTGTGGAATGGGAGTTGAGAGTTATTTGATGGTGTGCAGGAGAGGAGTGACCGGTGAGTTGGATGCCCTAAAATAGGTTTAAGAACGTCGTTGCCATAGATCTAAAAGCCACACGTCCCATTAAATGATGCAAATAAAATCATTTAAAAGAGTTGATTCTGAAATTCAAATTTTGATGCTTTATAAAGTTGTGCATGTAAATGCTTTATATAGTAGTGTATGTATATATATATATATATATATATATATATATATATATATATATATATATATATATATATATATATATATATGTGTGTGTGTGTGTGTGTGTATATGTGTGTGTGTGTATGTGTGTGTGTGTGTGTATATGTGTGTGTGTGTATGTGTGTGTGTGTGTGTGTATATATTATGATTATTTATTCATAAAGTGTATGTCATCTTAACATGGTTATTACTATTCCTCTTTTATTTAAATCATTAAATATTAGTCTTGTATTTTTACTAGCTATAACAAATCATAGAGTTCTATTTAAGATGCATTTAGTGATTTTAAAGTTAACTTGTTACAACCTCACTTAAGATTGATGAGGATGCTGCCGACAGAATGGAATGTGAACAACCTCTTGAATAAAGCAAATGTCTAAACCCAAAAGAAAATCAACCAACACAGAAGCCTCGTTGAAACGCCATGTTCTAATAGCGCGGCGCTTTTACTATAATTCTGCAACATAAACCTCAAAATTCAATATAACAAAAGTTATCTAAGTTCAAACCTCAAATTCAGTGCATAAATAAACTAATCCATAACATTCAGAGTACGCTATAATAAATAATCTAGTTATTTGAAAGTCTAGGGATCTACCCATCCCAATTCCAATTTCAACAATAATAACAAAAAGTGCGGAAGTCTATATGATACCACGAGCTCTCAAACCCTTGACCCTGAAGTTGGTGCTTTCCCCTTATCAGCTAAACTTGATACATTGTCCCCACAACCGGGGTAAGCCGTCGCCTAGTGAGTAACAGATTTAATAGCACAAATAAACAAGAATAACATGAATGATACAAGAATCGGCACAAAGTCAACATGTGTAGCACCCAGCCTTCCCAGCAGTGCGTCCACGAAAAGGTAGTCTGTGTAGCATCCAGCCTTCCCAGCAATGCATACACAGTAACACAGCTTGCGGCACTCCCGACTTACAGCGTATAAAAATAAGATGCAGCCACACAGGCATGCAATCATCACGTAAATACACAGTATGCATACTGGGGAATAAGGGTTATCATGTAACAATTCATGGTGATGAAAAAGAATAGCAGATATCAAAGGCAATATGGCAGCGAAATGGATAAGCACGGTAAAAGAATTGAAACAGAGAACCTACACAACCATATTATAAATGATCATTTATGAAATTAAATCAATTACTCACAGTGCTCGCAAATCCGTACTCGCCTACCGACAACTTTATATCAACTGAAAGCACTACCGAGAGCCTCTCGTCTCAACTGAACCACTATAATCCTATTATAAATGTATATTGCCGATTTATCAATATCCTTTACTTTATAATTTACGATGCCCAATATCTAATTCTATTTATTTGTTAATAATTTACTAACCCATTCGTAAATAATAAATATGTACTTCTCTACATAAAATGGTTTATTTTTGTTACATTATTAAAATAACCTTGTAATTTGAAGTAAATGTTTAATCTTTAGTAATCCCACCAACAATGGTAAAATTATTAATTGGAATTGTATGGGTAATTCATCAACTTAGTTAGAACTACTAAATTCTTTACATTTAGAGCATTTAATTCTATCTACTTAGATTCTATTTCAATTTAAGGAAAGTTCAACCCCAAATAATAATTATTAAGTCCAAACTATTTTATTAAATTAATTAGATAAAACATCGAATTACAATTTCCTTTCTAATATTCCAAATTCATTTGTGCATATAATAGCCTAAGCAAAAATAAGATAGCCCATATTAACTTATTAACGCAATCCAAAAGAATTAATTAACTAAACCCATCAAATTATTTGACCCAAAAATTAACCAAATATTGAATGGCCAATTAATTTTATTAAATAACCCATGATTAATAACCAAATAAAAAAATATAATCAGCGCATTAAAGAATACCCAACCCACCTCCTTAAATAAAATATGATATTCATTATCTAGCCCAAAACATTTTGTAAACTAAATAAGGCCCAACTGAATATTAAATTAAAAAGGTAGCCCACATTAAATGAATCCTAAAAATCTAACCAACCGGTCAACACCAATATAAGAAGAAAACAAAGTAAAAAATAAGAGAAAAAAAAGACATCTCTCTTTCCTTTTCTTTAATGTCGGTCAAGCACAAAAAAAATAAGAAGAAGGGGGAGAAGAACAGGAGCCGTTGCCGGCCAGGGGAGAAGCCGCCGGCCAAGGCAATCTCCGGAAATGGTCCGACCTCCACCAAGCACCATGAATATTACTCTCTCCCCTCTCTCTCTCTCGGTGGTGCAAACAAAAGCAAAGAAAAACCATGGTGGCCTCGCCAAACGAAAGGCAAGTTGCCGCCGGCCAGAGACTGTGGCGGTGCAGACGACTCTCCAAACCACACTCACAAGCTTTGTTTTACTCCTATCAACCGAACAAGAGAAGAAAAAGGAGAGAAGGAACCGCCTATGAGCAGACCGAAGGGTGGCGGTGGCCACCGGCCATTGTAACATCCGGCACTAAACCAGGTTAGCAACAATGACCTAATCTGTATTTAATAGCCAATTATAGCCTAATCAGTGCCCATTAGAAATTAATCAAGTGATTAACAAGTTTTATTATAAATTTCAACTCAATTAGAATCACATTCATCGGTGCGATGAATCGGGAAATCAATTAGTCCGATCAATTTACGTTATAAAGGACTAATTCAACTAAGTACATAATTAAATTATGATTAGTGACACTAATACAATTACTTTACTTTATTTATGCAAGACTAAAACAATTCATTAAAACAATGCATCCATAAGTATTTATGAAATTACAAGAAAAGGGAAATAAAAGAATACATTTATAAATACTTTTATACAAAAAAAAATGAAAATACATGTATAATACATGTATGGCCGGCCATAGGCATGTGTCATTTAGGGGTTGACTTCTATTTTTTTAATATTACTTTAAACACAATCAATTTGTTTAAAAGTGCACACAACCTCCTACCTTCCATGTCTTTCATCATTTGAAAGACCAAAAATTTTCTCTATAAATAGAGAGGCATTTCATTCATTTTAATCATACAAAAAACATCTCTTTTCTCTCTTATTGGATCCGGCCAAAACACACACACATCACAAATTTTTCATTTAAGTGTTCTTAGTGGTATTCAAGTGTTCTTGGTCCAACCCTTGCAAGGATTTCAACTTCTACTCAAAATCATACTCTAAATACTTCAAAGTAAGTAAATACTAACTTATTTCATCTTATATTTATGTTTATATAAGTCTTGCATAATATATATAATCTCCAACAACAACAAGTTTCATAAAAACTCAAGTTTATAAATTTCTAGTTTTTGTTTTTTAAGTTGTTTCTTTAAATGTGTTCATGAATATATGAATAAATCATAAAAGTATTAATATTATGAAAATAAGTGATATATATGTGTTTTATAACTTTTATAACTTTCATACAAGTAGTCTTTGAATAAACAACAAGAATCATAAGTCGTTTCAAGTTTATAAACTGTGGATTTTCGGCAGAAAATTTATATCGACTTTGAAAAATCATAACTAATTCATAACGTAACAAAATAAGTTGATTATTGTATCAAAAGTTAGATCTATGTCTTAACTATAGATCTGGAAGTTTTCATAATTTATTTTGGAGTTTAAGACCTCCAGAAATTATTTAGGAAACCGAAAGTTTGATAGCTCAAAAATGGCCAGCATAGGGTTTTTAACGAGCTTTTTCACCAACCTAAACATCTCGAAAAATTGCCGTTCTTGATTTTAAAAATCCTCAAAGTAGGCCGAAAAACCTCCAAAAACGCTAGAAAAAAAAAAAAAAAAATATATATATATATATATATATATATATATATATATATATATAAACTTGACGTTTTAATGGGTTTTATTTATAAACTTGTAATGTTGGGTGATTTAAGACATAAAAATCTATAAATATATATATATTATCATATATTAGAGATATTAAGTCACTATTATCATTTAAGACTCGATTAATCTCGCTCGGTGCATCATCCATCCATTTACGCTAAAATACATTTTTCGCTCGTTTTTGCCATCACACGCTCGGTGAGTCCTCATAGCCCCTATTTTCACAATGTTATGTTTTGGGGATGAAATACATGCTTCGTTTTTATATGGACACAAAAACAACTTCATTTCAATTATGTATTACACATGTGGTTTCATCAGCCCTTATATCATGAACCGTTAATTGTATTTATTTGTAAGCGCGAATATATTGTGGATAGATCTATCGGGAGTCATATCCCCCATTCGGGTTAGTTCGGGTCGGCTTACAGCGAGTGCATATATATTTAACACACGGTATTATGTATGGGAATACTGCACAGGGCAAACTCATTTTAATTAAGCTTCGGTTGCATGATGGTTTATATGTAATACATAACATGGAATTTATGACTTTATAAATTCAACAATTTTATATGCAAACTCACCAACAATTTTGTTGATGTATTTTAGCGTGTATTTTCAGGAAATTAAGCCAAGTATGCCTTCGGACGTATTTTATTTCAAGCTTCTGCATCCATGGAGTCGCATGCATATTCAAATTAACGCAGATTTAGCTGCATTATTTTGGATATTTTAATTATGTACTTAAATCTCTGTATTTTGCGAACTCCTTTACTCATATCAGATTATGTAAGACATTGCTATGTTTTAAAGTTTTAACTATACATTTTAAAAACGTCCATATAGTGGTCGTTCGTTATGATTATGGTTATGCTTCCGCGACGTCGCGCTTCGTTGCCAACGGGGGTAACGGGGTGTGACAGATTGGTATCAGAGCCATTGTTATAATGAACTAGGTTGCATTAGTACCCTAGACTATAATTGCACTTAAGTTTTACTGATTTTGAAAATATCTTGTAACTAACTAAAAGACTATGCATGGACCTTGATAGCAGAAAACATGTCCCACCAAGAGATAATCATCTTGTCCAACTCAGAAGAAGAGTATACCTGTTAGGCACAAAAAGGCCTCAGTCAAACCTGTTCTACATCTGAGGGGGAGATTTATAATCAAACCTGTTGATGCATTTGAAGGTTGAATTTAAGGCCTGTTATATGCCTTATTGAAACCTAAAAATGATTTGCAATATCAGTCTAAAGTTGTTCTATATGTTGCATGTGTTGCAACTAAGACAGTTTGTCCAAGCTGCTCTGTCTGCTGAACAGGCTGGACATAAACTGTCTACGCTGCTCTACACTGTTGAGCAGCTTGGGCAATTTTAAAGTGTTCTGTTCTTTGTGAACAGAACCTGTTCTTTGTGAACAGGCTAAACACTTTATGGAATATGTTTCCAAGTCATCATGTATTGTTTTTGACTACAAGATCAGTTTACAAAGTCGAAGACAAAGTGGAAAACAGAACTGCTCAGCCTGCCCACGCTGTTCTGTAACATGAAGACAAAAAGGTTATTTGAAAAAGGGTGACAGACCTTTTTCTTATATCAAAATAGGCCTTTACAAGGAAGAAAGACGCAAAGTTGACATTCCTAAATTAGTTAAAGGCAATTCAACAGTAGACAAAGTAAAAAGACAAAAGTTCTGCACATGTGAAGACAAGTCTGCTTTTCAGAAAAGTGCAGAAAAGGTTATGTTGTCTTTTCAACAAGACTTCTCCTTTTTCATTCCGTCCAATGAAGATGTTTCTCTTAGATCCTCTGAGTGGGTATAAAAGGAAGCTTCTAAGGACAGAAAGAAGTGTGGAAGAAAGCTAAGTGCTGAAACCAAGAGTGAACGTGCAAGTGTGATTTTCATGCATGCAAGCCTTCTATGTAAATCAGTATCTGTGTGTCTAAGCTGTTTTACATAAGCTGTTCCCTTAAGTCTTGTAAACACAGTGAGTGCTTCTTAGTGAGTGTATTCATTGTATACTAGTTTGAGTTTGTCTTAGACTAGTGAACATACTGTTGTATCTGTCATCTCAGCTTGAACTATTCCGCATTCAATCTTGTTTGTAATTAACAAATTGTTGATAATACATACAAACATTGAGAAAATAGTGTGTAGTTTTTAAATAGCTGTATTCACCCCCCCTCTACAGCTTAAAGCTATATACTTTGGGAACCTCTCGGGACCTACAGAAACTTTGTCATAAAGTCCATACATCACTTGTAACTTACTTAATACAGCATATAGAGCAAGCAGATTACAATTCTATGCATCAAATATTTACCATCTCATAGTTTAGTTTATGGTCTAACTTATATCATAGGTGACTTATATGAACTCGTCACCTATTTGGCTGTGCTTTAGTTAAATTTTGCATAAGACTATAATATATATTATGTATGCTTACAACGGAATGATTCATTTGTTTCGTATGCTTTTTCATGTTATTTTAGAATTAAGTAATTTCCTTGCTAATTTGACTTCAGTTGGTGTTCGCAACCTTCTCAACCACTTGCTACATTAAGATGCTAGCAGTCCATAACTGACTTTTGAAACTTTGGTTTCCTCATAGGTACTTATTCCAACTAACTGTAATATAAATCAATTAGCTGATGCGGAGCTTAATTGAAATAACCATCGATGCTTATTACATTCTTGCAAGTTCCAGTATCTCTAGATTAGTCTAGTCCTCTTCTTTATTATATACAACTCATAGTGTAGGTTATCCAATATCAAGCTGTATGTAGCTTAAATTCTATTTAATGCTTTCGATGCGGCCAAAAGCAATCATAATCCAGAATAGATGTAACTAAAATTCTAGACCCTGAAAACTTAAAATCCCAAGTTTTATAATTCAAGATCTAACCACCAGTCATAGAAAAATCTATCTTTTGTGCATTAGAATCGAACTCTAGCACTTTAAGCATTCATATCACCAAGCAACAAATTTTGTTAAATTTTAGCAAACACATTATAGCACTCCAAACACTTATCTCTGCTTATTCATAAATTTTATTTAACTTATAATCTTTAAAGCTAATCGGGTGACTTAAGCTTCATCTATCATGTTTCATTGCTCTCCACAAATGCTTTATATATCTGTTACAAGCTACATACCATAGAGTTGTTGCTTATTTCATTATGATTCATTTTATTTTACTTATTAAGGAAATCAAAATTAGCTCGTCTAACAGATCCTTTGCAACTTGGGTACGATTCTATATGTGTTCCTCTTGGTCTAAATTCTTATTTGTATAACAATCATGCAATTAAACATAACTTTATCTCATCTTGATTCAATTCTAATAATTTCTCCGAGATCATACACAAAAAGAGCTTGCAATATTCAATCATGCATAGGCATTACTTAGGTAGTTCTTATATCGATATCGATGATGTGATCACAGCTTGCTTCTAAAATTCACATGCATTCATTATACAAACTTTCTTAGACCCAATTTAATATACAAGGTTAATGAAGCTTCTCAAATGTCATTGGTCTTTCCAACTTTATCATATTATTAATGGTTCTTAGTCTATCTTTGCATATACGAATCCATATGTCGATGCCTAATAGTTATCGTCTTGTTGGCATTAAGCATTTTTGTTCAGCCTGCATATGCTATGATTAAAGGTTTTTGCATAGATTCTGACTTGCATTAGCTATCTTACGAGTATTATTTTTAATGCGTGTAGCGGTGTCATAGCTGCACTGTTTTACTTCAAATTTATTGCTTGCTCTTGCTTTAAGGTTTTCGATTCGTCTAACTTACTTCTGAATGTATTAGCATATATAGGCATATATTCAATAGCAATCCACATATCTTTTAGTTTAACTACGTATTATTCGCATCGAACTGCTAGCAATTTAATAAACTCTCATAAGGCTTATCAAGGCATGACTATAAGACATAATCATCTTCATTGTCACTTGGTACAAATTCCTAGTACTGTAGGATATTAAACGTCCTTCTTGTTGCAACATGCAATGGTGAGCTTTCTAGTATTCTCATGCAAACTTGATCTACTTGATCCACTTTGTCACAATACTCACAATACACAATCTCATAGAGCATTTGCTCTCATTATACGGATCTACATTTCCACAATGACAACACACTTGAAATCTCTTAGGATTTCCATTCTTATTAGATCTTTATCTCTCATAACCATAGCATCTTACATTTACAGATCATATTTTCCTGTGTGTATCCTTCTACATCTCAGATATACATTATAGGAGTTGGCTTCTTTCCTATGAATTTGTAAGAAAGATCCATAGGCATTTGACAATCTCATTCTTATAATTATCCAAAATATTTTTTTCTACTTTTTCCTAAACAAGTTTCAATGTAAACTCAGGTCGGTGTTACTTCTTATCTATCGTATTCAATATATGTTAAAGCATGTACTTCTCTTTTTGGCCTAGCTCTTCATCTTTAATGAGAACAAATTTAAATATTTTCAAGACTCTTCTTTAAATATGACTTAATAAGTCTCACTAGCGGAATTCAATTTTACTTGACAGACAAAAGAACAAAGTACTAGAACAAGTCTCTCATGTCCTCATGTTGTTTCTTCCTATGCTCTTTCTCATACTTAGTCTTGACTTCAACACTAGCACCAAAACTGGTATTACATAAGCTTACCTGACATTTCTTGTTTTCAATGATGATGACTTACATTATTTGCTTTTAGTTATTAGGGAGTGAGAGCACCTCTAGCTTTCTTATTAATTTTAAGCATGTTTAGATATATAGTAAATAGCATAGAATATAGGAACATGTAGCATTCCTATTCTACCCCATATGCCCAAATCCTGAAGTGATGTCATAACTTATCTCGGTTCAAATCAATGCCTAGATATTCAAAGTTAATGTCTTTGCTTAAAAGTTTGAGTCCAAGTGTTATTGCTAACACTTGAATCCCTCAAACTAATGCTCTGATACCATCCTGTCACATCCTTGCTTTAAAACACGCTTGCTTACCCCAGGAATAATAATAAATGCATAAAGCTAAATATAACATTACAATAAGTCTTGCACTACACGTGCTACAAGGTTACAGTACTAAGTTGCTAAAAACATCACAATTAAAATAAAAGCAGCTACCCAGAACCCAAGGCATCTTAAAGCTATACCACAAGCTGAAAGTGAGCTAAGTCCTCTGGGCAGATCAGATAATAGACCTAAGCAGAAGGTCCAGCTTGTTCTTTACCTTTTCCTGTAAAAATTGTGAATAGCAACTGTAAGCTAAAGCTTAGTGAGTAACAGATATTCAAGAATGCATGTAAAATATGAGGCGAAAGTGCCTATAAAGGCTGTTATGCTTGCTTGCTTGCTTGTTTGCTTAATACCCAGAAAGAATGCTGCACAATTGAGACATTTCACGCAGAACGGAGATGCCACCACTAGGGGTTTACCGCTGACAGATGATCAATCTGTGATGCGGGGCTAGCTACCCGCATAATGCTCAAGGGATAGCGGTGAACATCAGAATTGCTTGCTTGCTCCATATAATGCTTATGAGATGCACAAAGAAACGCTAAAACAAAGCTTGCTGTATAGTATGCAGAACAATAAGCAGATAGCAAATAAATATGCACATTAATAGATCAGATGTAAGATCCGGCTAAGCTGGGCATCGCCTGTGCCACAGTGTTCGCCTTCACTCACAAAAATATATTGAATTCCAAAGAAGTCATATAGAAGCAAATTATGTCTCAATTTCATATAAAACATGTAAACAAGAATAACTGTTACTCACCGTACTGGCTTATGCTTTGAAATACTCTGAAATGCTTGCTTGGGCTTATCTATGCTTTATATTGCTTTGTAACGCTTGCACTTGCTTATCTAGGCTTTAATATTGCTTTTGGCTTTGGCTTTGCTTAAATGACTTTGACATCAACTTTCAGGGCTTTGAGGCTTTACTTTGAATCATTTTGACTTTGCACTATTTCTGAAGGCTTTGATTCTTTAAATAGGCTTTAATATATTCCGTCACTGGCTTTAACTCATAACTCAACTACACGCTTTAATTTAATAACGAGCTTGGAACGATGTGTCTGTAATCAATATTACAGATTACATAATAAATTAATAAACTTGTTTAAAAATCTACGAGCTTTAAACCATAAGTCTTTGCTAAATATTTTGTAGCTTTTAAATACAGTTAAGTTTGGCCAACGGCCACTTAACTGTGTTCTACCCATTAATTTTGCTCCGTGATACTTATGCATATAAAATTCTTATATATAAAATATATGTATATTTAATTCTGCTTTATATGAATATATATATATATATATATATATATATATATATATGCATACATGTTGGTCCAATAATGAAAAGAAAAAGAAGATAAGCCTCACACACATATATGCATGCATGCAATTTAAGAAAGAAAAGAAAAGATCTAAATATAGGTTTCGGTGTCTTTAACATTTATGGGGTTTCGGTATCTTTTTCATAGTCTCGGTATTTAGCATATTTCAGTAGTGGGTCTCGATATCTTTTTCATAGTCTCGGTATAGTGTGGGTTTCGGTGGGTCTATGTGGTTTCGGTATTCTTACCAAAACTAATTTAAAGTTTCTATAGGTTTCTGTATATATATATATTGGGTCTCGGTTGGTTTTGGTATTGTGGGAATTCTCGGTAGTTATCAAAGGTTTAGGTATATACCGAAACCTTGCATGGTTTCGGTATTGGGGAGGGGAGTTTCGGTACTCATCTTCAAATGCTTTCAGTAGTTTTCCGTAGCTTCTCACTGGGTTCGGTATTACCGAAACCCACATGGGTTTCAGTATATGTAAATGGTTCTCGGTACTATGCGTTCTTGGTTTCGGTTCCACCGAAATCCATGGAGGTTTTGGTATCTACTTTCACGCAACACACACATATATGACGCACAAACACACACTCATAAAAAAAACCCCGAAATTAGCATGTATAGGTTTGGCTTAAAGCTTTCATCACAAAAATATGTTTGAATTTGAAGCTGAAATGTGTTCTTGAATTTCAAAGAACCGTGATTTCCTTAGGACCCAAAGAACAACTTTTGAGTTTAGAATTTACCTTGAAATTTTGTAGATTGTTGCTTGGTTGCTTGAATATAGCTTGAATCTTTGATTAGTTCCACAAATGATTTTACTTGAGGTGAAGAAGATGATGGATTCGTATGTCTTGAAGAGAGAAGTACAGAGAATGATTTTGGTGGTTTAGAAGGAAATGAAAGAGTGACCTACAATTTGGGTATTTATATTTTCTCCAAGTCTCATATTTCTTATTTAAGCAACAAACTTTTGTCTATCCCATTTATTTATTTATTTTAATAAGCTTTGGTTCTTATTGTAATTCATCACATATGTTTTACTTGATTAATTAAATTCCATTACTTAATTGCATTATTTAGCAATTAACTTCATTTAAATTCTTAAATTACATCATAAAACACAAATTGCCACATAAACACATTAAATAAAAAGCAAGGTGTTATAGCTTGGATAAGAACATCATAGACACAGAACACTGTTTTATCCAGGCAGACTTGCATGCATGAAAGATATACTTGAATGCACGTACACTCTTGGCTTCAGCACTTAGCTTTTTGGCTTAGTCTTTCAATCCTTAAAAGTTTCTTTTTATATACTCACTCAGAGGATCTAAGTGAAGCTTCTTCATTGGACGAAAGGAAAAAGGAGAAGTCTTGTTGAAAAGACAACATAGACTTTTCTGCACATTCTGAAAAGCAGACTTGTCTTCTTGTGGGCAGAACTTTTATCTTTTCACTTTGTCTACTGTTGCATTGCCTTTAACCAAATAAGGAATGTCAACTTTGCGTCTTTCTTCCTTTGTCAAGGCCTATTTTGATATAAGAAAAAAGTCTGTCACCCTTTTTCAAATATCCTTTTGTCTTCATGTAAACAGAACAGCTTGGGCAGGCTGAGCAGTTCTGATTTCTACTTTGTCTTCGACTTTGTAACAGATCTTTTAGCCAAAAACAATACATGAGGACATGGAAACATATTCCATAAAGTGTTTAGCCTGTTCACAAAGAACAGGTTCTGTTCACAAAGAACAGAACACTTGTAAACTGCCCAAGCTGCTCACTAGTGTAGAGCAGCGTAGACAATTTGTGTCCAGCCTGTTTAGCAGACAGAACAGTTTGGACAAACTGCCTTTGTTGCAACACATGCAACAGAGTAAACCGCTTTAGACTGATATTGCAAATCATTTTCAGGTTTCAATAAGGCATATTACAGGCCTTAAATTCAACCTTCAAATGCATCAACAGGTTTGATTGAAAATCTCCCCCTCAGATGCAGAACAGGTTTGACTGAAGCCTTTTTGTGCCTAACAACTACCATCTGAGGTAAATTCTAAACTCTGCTCTAAAACATGCAAAAATATGGTTAAAAAGTACAGAGATCATAATGAGAGCATGTGCAAAACTCTAGCTAAGATGGAAGAAAGGAGATATGAGTATATGCAGGCCATAGAAGATCTTGAAAAACAGATAAATGACTATAAAGAAAATGAGATTCAAATGGGACATGATAGAACATATCATGAGTGGGAGAAAAAGGAGCTGAATAATAAAATAGAGTCTTTAATTACGAAATTAGATGAGGCTGAACAGAAGGTGTTAGAAGCTAACAAGAAAATAGAATCTGTTAATATAGATTTAGGAAACTTCAAATTAGCAAATCAAAAGCTGTAACACCTAATGGAAGTTCAATTTAAAGATAGGGTTAAATCTCAACTCAATCCCAAAGAAGGTATAGGATACAGAGCCACTCCACCCCCATAAAACAACAAATACATTCATCCCATGAGTGAAGTTGCTGATAGGCTTGTTAATGAAGTAATGAACCATTGGATGAGTCAATGACTACTGTAGATCCTATCCTTGAAAACAGTCCTGAATCTAAAGAAGAACTGATTCCAAATGAAGGCTATGAGTGCAAAGAGGTTGAGAAAGAACACAAAACAATGAGTGTACCTATAGAAACCTCTACCCCCAGTAAGAAAGGAAAAGAGAAGATGAGTGTATGCCATGCTGCTCCACATGTTTCTGTGCCTTCATACTGTAACACTGCATCTTCTTCAAAAGGTAATAAAAGGGGTAAGACTGTTCCAATCTGCACATGTCAAAAGCATGGTGTCCAAAAGTTTCCCAAACAACAGCAGGTAAGGTGAAATCATAGGAACAAGAATCAGTTATGGTCAAATAAAACTGTTCTCAAATCAAAACAGTCAAAAGATGTTTCCATTGTGGCAGGAAGAACCATTTGGCCAGACATTGCTTGTACAAACCATATGTTGCAAAACACAATATGATGCAGAAACAAGCATTTGTTCAAAACACAAAAAATTCAAAGGCCAAACCTCCTGTTCCACCAGTTCCAAAGAAGACAGTTGATCACAGGTTCTTAAAAGTCAATAAAAAATAGTCGACACACCAAAAACAAGTTTTGGCAAAACCCAAATCACATTTTAAACAGATATGGTGTGTTAAAGGCAAAAACTCAGATCAAACTGTTGATACAAATGTTGAAACTGTCAGCCTTAAAGTTGAAACTGGTAGTGCAAACTCTGAAGCTGTTAGCACTAAAAACCCAATTCAAACTGCTAGGCTTAAAATTGGAACTGGTAATGGATCATCTGGGACTGTTAATGCAAAGGTTGGAAAGAACACCTTGATACCTCATGTCATAACTAAATATTCTTCACAGAATCCACCAGTGGATCTCACTAAGTATAAGAAGTCACAGACAGTGTTTAGTTATGTCAATGCACAAGGACAACCCAAAACCAACTTGGTTTGGGTTTACTCCACTACTACCTAAGCTTTTATTTGTGCAGGGCACTCACAGGTCACAACATAAAACATGATGGCATTTGGATAGTGGATGCTCTAGGCACATGACAGGAAATTCTGAGTGCTTGTCAGATTTCAAAGGCTTTGAAGGAGGGTTTGTTGCATTTGGAGGAAACTTCAAGGGGGGTAAGGTCACATGTAAAGGTACTGTCAAAGCAGGCAATATGTTTTTCAATGATGTCTTGTATATTGAACACCTGAAGTATAATTTATAAGTGTGTCTCAAATCTGTGATAAACAAAATATTGTTGTCTTCACAGGTTCTGAGTGCATTGTTCTTTCAAAAGATTTTAAAATACCTGAAAATCTTGTTTTACTTAGAACACCAAGAAAGGACAATGTCTACTGTTTGGACACAGATCTTTTATCCAAATCAAGTACTTTAAGCTGTTTGATATCCAAAGCATCATCTAATGAGTCTGCTCTTTGGCACAGAAGGATGTGTCACATGAACTTCAAATCTATGAATGCTTTAGTCAAAAAGAATTTGGTAAGAGGTTTACCACAAAAGGAGTTCATCTGTGATGATCATCGTGTAGCATATCTTAAAGGCAAGCAACAAAAAACTTCTCATAAGGCCAAAGAAGTAAATTCAATCTCATCTGTTTTGAGTTTGAATAAAAGAGTTTTTGGTTTAGTCATTGTTGATGATTTCACCATATTTACATGGGTATAGTTTCTTAGGACTAAAGATGAAACTTCTGAGATAGTTAAATCATTTATTCTTAAGATAGAAAACCAATCCAACTTAAAAGTTAAGGTGATCAGGTCAGACAATGGGACTAAGTTTAAAATCATATCCTAAACAGTTTCTGTGAGTCTAAAGGTATTGCAAGGAAATATAGTGCACCAAGAACACCCCAACAAAATGGTGTAGCTGAAAGAAAGAACAGAACTTTAATTGAGGATGCTAGAACCATGCTAGCTGATTCCAAACTGCCAATGACCTTTTGGGCAGAGGCAGTCAATACAACTTGTTATGTTCTAAATAGGGTTCAAGTTGTTCAATCACAAAGGAAAACTCCATATGAGTTATTCCATCATAGAGTCCCTTAATAGTCTTTCTAAAGTCTTTTGGCTGTTCATGCACCATTCTTCACACTAAGACTCATTTAGGAAAGTTTGAAAGTAAGGTTGAAGAAGGTTTCTTTGTAGGATACTTTACTCAAAGCAAAGCCTATAGGGTATATAACAGTGTGTCTAAAACCATTGAAGAAAGTGCCAATGTTGAATTTAATGAAAACACTGCAAATGTCAAAGGCACTGGTCCTGATTGGTTGTTTGATTTAGATTCACTAACAAATTCTTTGAGGTTTGTTGAGTATACTGAGCACAAATGTTCAAGCTGTTGGCACAAAGTTTCACACTGTTGAAGATTCTGGTCAATGGGATGAGTATACTGTTCTACCACTTCTATCTTGCGACCCACCAGGGGTACTGAATGCTCAACATGATTCAAATCCAAAATAAGAAGGCATCTGAGGCTTTGAAAGATCCATCTTGGATTGAGGCAATGCAGGAAGAACTACTGTAATTCAAGATTCAGAATGTCTGGACTCTAGTTGATCTTCCTAAAGGAAAAAGAGCAATTGGTACAAGATGGGTGTTCAGAAACAAGAAGGATGAGAGAGGGATAGTAATCAAGAACAAAGCAAGACTGGTAGCACAAGGATACACTCACGAAGAAGGAATAGATTATGATGATGTATTTGCTCCAGTGGCAAGAATAGAAGCCATTAGACTGTTTCTAGCCTATGCAAGCTTCAAAGGGTTTAAAGTGTATCAAATGGATGTGAAGTCTGCTATCCTGTATGGTACAATTGAAGAAGAGGTCTATGTGTGTCAACCTCCTGGATTTGAGGACTACAAGTATCCAGACAGAGTCTACAAATTAGACAAAGCCCTCTATGGACTCCACCAAGCCCCAAGAGCAGGTATGACACTCTGTCATCGTACATTCTACAGAATGGGTTCAAGAGAGGAACTCTGGACAAAACATTATTCACAAAGTCCATCAAATCTGAGATTCTGCTTGTTCAGATTTATGTTGATGATATCATCTTTGGGTCTACAAATGACAGTTTGTGCAAAGAGTTTGAGGCATTGATGCACAAAAAGTTTCAAATGAGTTCAATGGGAGAACTCACCTTCTTTCTAGGATTGCAGGTCAAGCAGAAGCCCACAGGACTTTTTATAAGTCAATCAAAATATGTTAAGGACAATCTGGAAAAGTTTTTACACAAAGATACCAAAGTTGCTAGTACTCCAATGGACACTCACAAGCAGCTTGGTGCAGACAAAAATGGAGTAGATGTGGACATTCACCTATAGCGATCCTTGATAGGTTCACTTATGTATCTCACATCTTCTAGAACTGATATAATGTTTGCTGTTTGTGTTTGTGCCAGGTTTCAATGTGCTCCAAAGGACTCACACATGTTTGTTGTTAAGAGAATCTTTAGATATCTCAAAGGCCAACCACATTTTGGCGTATGGTATCCTAAAGACTCTCCTCTTGAACTAACAGCCTATTCTGACAGTGATTATGGAGGATGCAACATTGACAGAAAGTCCACAACTGGTGGATGTCAATATCTAGGAGCAAGACTTGTCTCTTGCCAGTGTAAAAAGCAAACAACTGTCTCCACCTCATCTACTGAAGCAGAGTATGTAGCAGCTGCCAGCTGCTGTTCCCAATTAATGTGGATTCAGAATCAACTGAGAGACTATGGTATGAACTTCTTATCTACTCATATTTATATTGACAACTCATGTGCCATAAGCATTGTACAGAATCCAGTGAAATTTCCCAAAACCAAGCATATAGACATAAGATTTCATTTTATAAGAGACTGTAATGAGAAGAAATTAATCCAAGTTACCAAAATTCATACAAATGATCAGTTAGCTGATCTATTTACAAAACCATTTGATGTAGGAAGGTTCACCTTCCTAGTATCAAATATTGGCATGGTTAATATGGATTAATTTGTTTTTCATCATTCTCTCTTATTTTATGAAGAATATTTTTCATATGCTTGATTAAGGGGGAGACACTGTTTCATTAGAATATGCTCACTTTTCAACTAACAGCTTGAGTCTTTTCTCATGATGCTAGTTCATTTCACTCGGACTGTTAGTTGTTTCACTTGATCTGTCAAAGTGTGCAGGGTCATTTGGTAAATTCTTATAAGTGTGTGCGCAGGATTAGATATTTTCGAAAACCCCAAACCTTTAAAGGTCCCAGTTTTATTCAATTGCAACTACCAGTTGTAAAAATATCTTCCACGACCTTCCTGTTCTCTCTGAGCGATTCACACACACTTCTCCCAAACCCTAAATCACCATTTGATCGTCAATGGAGTTTGTCAAAGAACACAATTGTCTTCCCTATTCTCTCAAACACACTGACCTTCAACCATTCCACGACATGATGGACTTCCTTCGAAGTTCCCATATCCATCATGCCCTCACTATCAATCCTACCATCTACATATCCCATATAGAACAGTTTAGGAAATATGCCTCTGTCAAAACCATCAATGGAGTCAATTTTTTGACATCCAAAATCGATGGAACCACTGTCACCATTACTGAGGATCTCATCCGCCAACACTTGCATCTTCAAGACGCCGCAGGTATAACAGATCTATCTCTTACTGCCTTACATGAAGGCCTTTTTGCTATAGGGTATAGGGGCCCTACTGATTCTTTCACTTTATTTAAAGCTCATTTTGCCCCTAAGTGGAAATACCTTGTACATATTATACAACAGTGCATAAGCCCAAAAAGAACTGGTTGGTCAGAATTTTCTTCAAATATAGCCACTGCCTTAGTGTGTTTATCAACGGGCCAACAGTTCAATTTTTCAAATATGATTTTTCAGGGTATGTTAAGGCATCATGCCCTAAAGAATGGGAACTTTTTGATGTATCCTCGATTTTTGGTTGAAATAATTGCAAGAACTTGCAATAATTTCAATGTACATAAAAGAATACATGTTTCCCATAGGCACTCTTTACCATCAATAAAAAGACTTTTAAAACCTAGTGCCAATTTTTTGAATATAAATGTCTCATTGCCCTCTGCAATGCTGGGCATCCATCTAATAAACAGAGGACTGCCTTCCATCACTGCTTCACCCACAGGACCCTAACCCACTCTTCATGATACAAATACTCAATCTTCTCCTTCTGTCAAACCCACATCCCCATTCATACTATATAAAAGAAAAAGGGTTTTAGGAGCTCCTTCCTCCTCAGCCCCAATACCAGAGCCAAATATTATCCCTGTGCAGGAGGACACTTCTGCACAAAATATCTAAAGGGCACCCACTGAGGACACTCCCATCCTCAATTTTGAGGTGGCCATCCCAACAGAGGATGTCCATATGGGTTCGGTGGCTGACACTACTGATGTCTCTGCACAAGAGGCACAGGACAGTGTCAACATCAATAAGACCACACCCATGGCAACAGAGGGTGTGCAAGCACCTTCTGGAAGTCCCCAGTACCAAGAACAGAGGGGCCCAGATGTTTCTACTTCTGAAATTCCTGCCAGTGATAGATCACAAGCACCACTATCATTTGCTGATCTTGAGGCTAGTTTGCGACTAATGATATTGACGGATCCTTAGCTGAAACCTGTTGTAGCAGTATTGGAGCATTACCAGTCCCTTATTGCTACACAGGGGGCACAAATCATAGAACTTCAATAGACAGTAGCAGCTCAAAATTAGAGGATGGATTATTTTCATCAAGGGTTCACCCTTTGTGGAAATAAGATCATTGAACTTGAGAAGATGATTCGAACCCTAATGGCAAAGGTTGTAGGTCCTCCTGGCCAAACCAATGCATCCAAAAAGGGGGAGAATCAGGAGATCCCTTTTTCAGTCCAAACAGCTTCAATTCCAGCTCCAACAGTCCCAGATTCTAGGCTAACAGTCCCAACAGCTACTCAAGTTGTTAGCCTAGAAACTCAAGCTGCTCCTATAAGAACAACTGGAGTTGTTATCAGAGAAGGTATTCAAGCTCCAGTCACTACAGTCTAAGCTACAGCATCTGCATCCAGAGATAAGGGCAAGGGCATACTCATTGAATCTCCAAAGCTTAAATTTTCTTCTAAAGAAGCCCAGGTTGCTCATGATGCTGAACTTGCCAGAAAGTTAGCAGAGGAACAGGATGCTCTCCTAGACCAGCAAACCCATGCTCCAATGAAGATGATGAAACCGTAGGTGATTACCTAAGAGGGTTTGTGGTCAAGGAGAATCAAAAGAAAAGGAAAATGCCAACAGGGCATTCAAAGGCAAAGCACAGAAAATTTTTGATCAACTTCTCTGCATCAGTTGGAATTCCTAAAATAATTGCTCAGTCTTGGCCAACAGACAAGTTGAAAGATCTATATGATAAAGAAATGGGAAAACAGAAAGAAGCCAGAGCCTCCCAACAAGTCCAAAGTCAACAAGAATCTGTTCAAGCTGTTGCTAATGATCCTCAATCAGAAGCTATTCAACAGGCAAAGCTTGATCAGGTAAAAAGGGTGTTGTTTGAGCTTCAGCTTCAAAAGGTGATGGAAATAGAAAAGACCCTCGATCAGCATGACTTCTCCAAGCCACCTATTACATATTGGTATGCTAAGTCAATGGATGACATTGTCTTAAAATATCATTTTGTAGTCAGAAGAGAAGCTGGTCCTGAGGAAGAAGACAAGAGTATAGTGCACCTAGTACAAGTAATGACCAGTTATGAACTGACTCGAATGCACCATATTGGAATTGTGAGTCAGTCTAGGTCTTCACTACTTTGGGTAAAGCAGAGTATAAAAGAATTGAATAGCATTTTTGATCCAGAATCTATCAGAAAAGATATAGAAGATGCCAAGGATATGAAGATTGCATATGTTGATCTGTATGTGAAATCAAAGACATATAGACTTAAATTTGCAAATGGATCCATCATGTTCTTCAATTTTGAATTCTTTGATCTTCCAAGAGCATGGCTACTGCAAATAAGCTCAGTGAAGATATACTGTGATAAAGAACAAATGAATAGAGAATTTTTCAAGGCAATTAAGCAGAAACTTTCACAATTGTAAGTTTTTGAATGCCTTAGTTTGTAGATGACAGTTTTACTTTGATTTATTTCCTTATTTGTATAGAAACTTAAAGTCTTGTGTAAAGAATTTAAGTTAGGGGGAGATTGTTGGGAAATATTCTAAGTATGTCAAGCTGTTAGTTAGATTTCTCAAATTGTTAGTAGATTTTTCTGTGTAATTACAAAGTTCAAGCTGTTAGTTGAGTAAGTTCGAGCTGCTAGTTCAAAAGTTCAAGCTGCCAGTGCAAAAATTCAAGCTGCTCAAGTTCAAGCTGCTCATCAGATAAAGCTCAAGTTGCTCAATAGTTTAACAAATAGAAAGTGCTGAAAATCAGGAAAAGATTTATATTTGAAGATTCCAGCATATCTACTACCAGAAGAAATCAGAGCTCCTCATGGAAACAAATCAGAAAGCATTATATATATACATAGAATAGGTTTTTCTATTGTAAGTCTGCACATACAAGTTTATTTTTCAGTTGTAATTGCTTTTATGATTAAGTTTTCATAAGCCTCTAAGGTTGTAAAACCCTAAGAACAATCTGTGTTCTTCGTCTAATCAAACAGATTAGAGGTGATTGTAATCATTGAGTTTGACAATACAAAAGATCTGATTGTTGCTTATATTTATGTGTTATTTATTTTGAATGCTTTTCTACAGTTAAGTGTTATTCCGCAAACTTCTTAATTGGACTTTGATTCAATACAAGGTTATTGTTTTATACTCTGATTAATTCAAACCAGTTATTCTTAGGTAGTGATTTTGATCTTGACACTTTTGTTTCTATAATACACTCCGGCTCATCAAAGAACCTTAGCTGTTCATCAACCTTAATTTCTGAATGATCAGTCCATGGTTCCCTTTTGGGCACCGGACTCTTTCTTAAGTATCCTATGTGAAAAACCGGGTGAACACCTGACAATTCCTCAAGCAAGTCCAAATGATAGGACTGATTCCCAACTCTTTCTAGTATCCGGAAGGGTCCTATAAACCGAGGAGATAGCTTTCCTCACTTAACAAATCTTGTAACACCTTTCATCAGAGAAAAACCTTTAAGTAGACCCAATCATCCTGTTGTGACGTCGATCGTGATAGTTCCTTTGTCGATCTTGCGCCGTTTTCATATATTATCGAATAAGTTGTGTCTTTTCATTGGTCTCTTGTAGCAAAGCTGGTCCAGCAATTGGATTTTCTCCTGTTTTAGAGCCTGCAGTTGAGCAGACCTTATGTCATCTATGATTGTTGACGTCAGGATTGTAGAGGTCAAGACATAACAGTTCGCCTTGCAGTATGCTTTTCTACTTAAGGCATCAGCCACTACGTTGGCTTTCCCTGGATGGTATAAAATTTCACAATCATAGTCTTTGATCAACTCCATTGACCTTCTCTGCCTCATATTCAAGTCCTTCTGACTGAATATATACTTTAAACTTTTGTGGTCGGTGTAGAGCTGACACTTGGTTCCGTACAAGTAGTGTCTCCATAGCTTGAGAGTGAAAGTCACAGCAGTTAACTCCAAGTCATGAGTTGAGTAGTCTTTCTCATGCGGTTTGAGATGTCTGGAAGCATATGTTATGACATTTCCTCTTTGCATCAGCACTGCTCCCAAACCCATGCCTGATGCATCTATATAGACAACAAAGTCCTCGTTCCCTTAAAGCAGGGCTAAAACTGGTGCTTAACTTAATAGCTTCTTGAATCTGTCAAAAGCTGTTTGTTGTTCTTCTTTCCAAACGAAAGTTGTGTTCTTGCGAGTTAACTTGGTAAGAGGAACGACGATTTTGGAGAAGTCTTTGAGGAATCGGCGGTAATAACCAGCCAATCCTAGAAAGCTACGAATCTCTGAGGCGTTGCAAGGTGATTCCCAGTTCTGGATAGCCTCGATCTTTGCAGGATCAACAGCAATCCCAGCACCAGATATCACGTGCCACAAGAATTATATCTGAATTGAATATTGAGTAGGTACAAGTTAACAAAGAGTTTATGATTGAGTATAAGGATTATGAAATTTGTTTCGAATGTTGAGACGTACCTGCCTCAACCAGAATTCACATTTCAACAATTTGGCATAAAGTCGCTCTTTACGCAGCAACTCTGGCAATTCTCGCAGATGTGTAGCATGATCCTCTTTGGTCTTTGAATATATGAGAATGTCATCGATGAACACGATGACATATTTGTCGAACATTGGCCGGCAGAATCGATTCATGAGAACCATGAAAGCAGCCGGCGCATTTGAAAGACCAAACGACATTACCAAAAACTCGTAGTGTCCGTAACGAGTTCTGAAAGCCGTTTTAGAAATGTCATCTGGATGTACTTTGAGTTGATGATAACCTGAACGAAGATCAATCTTCGAAAAGTAACTTGTGCCTTGTAACTGGTCGAAGAGATTATAAATCTGGGGAAACGGACAGTTGTTCTTAATTGTGACTTTGTTGAGTTTGCGGTAATCGATGCAAATACGTAATGTGCCATCCTTCTTCTTGACAAACAGAACAGGAGCGCCCCAAGGAGATGAACTTGGGCGGATAAAACCTTGGTCTAGTAGTACCTGTAACTGTTTCATCATTTCCTGCATTTCTGCAGGAGCTAAGCGATAAGGAGCCTTTGCTATTGAAGCAGCTCCGGGAATGAGATCAATGCGAAATTCCACTTGACGATCAGGTGGCAATCCCGAGATATCTTCTGGAAAGTCATCTGGAAATCTGAAACAACGGAATGGTCGATAGAGATTGAACTTCAGCCTTTGCATCAACAGCATAGGCTAAGTAAGCTGAACAACCCTTAGCAACGTGCTTTCGGGCTTTTGCAATTGAAATGAGGCACAAGTCGCCTTTGTGTCTGTCACCATAAATGCAAATGTCTCAGCCCTCTAGAGTAGTTATCTTAATCATTCTTTTCTTGCAAACGATTTGGGCCTCGTTATGAACCAACCAGACCATACCTACTATAACATCAAACTCCCCAAACTCCATAGGGATCAGATCTATATTTAATACTACATCCTCTACCAGCAATGTGCAATTCCTATATACTTTGTATGCTTTAACTAACATGTTACTAGCAGTCTCTATGTCAAGTACAAATTGCAGTTTTGAAGTAGGCATATTGAATTGACGAGGAAATGATGTGGAGACAAACGAACGGTTGGCTCCGGAATCAAACAATATACGTGCAGGAATGAAATTAACAAAGAACGTACCAGTGACCACCTCCGGGTCATCTTTTGCTTCTTCAGCTGTGATTTAGAATGCCCTTGTTGGAGCCCTTTGAGTTTGATCCCTGCGAGCAGTGGAAGCTTAAGAAGATCTTGTTGTTGATTGTTGAACACTCTGATCTCGTGGGGATTTCAGGCAGTCCCTTGCAAAATGGCCAAGTCTGTGACAGTTGTAGCATGCATCGCCTTTTCAAGGACAATGATACCAGTGATGGCCTTTCTGACCACAGCAGAAGTAGTACATATCTTGAGTCTCGCACTCCCCAGAGTGAGCTTTTCTGCATCGCCTGTAGTCTCTCATTTCTGAACTGGCCGAGAAGGTCTTTCCCTTCTTGGGCAAAGAAGATGGTTGATGGGATTGAGGAGAGGATCGGGATGATCCAGACTCCGGCTGCCTTTTTGACGGCGACGGTTGAGTCAGTGCTGCGGCGGTTGAACCGATGACATATTCGGATAAGAAGACAATCTGCTCCACATTTCGAGCCACCTCCAGTAAACCAGCAAAAGTTGTATATCGAACCCCACTCATGGTTCGGCGAATCTCATAGTCTAGACCGGCCTCAATCCGGGCTATCTTTCTTTCCTCCGTATCAACTTGATGAGGTGCGAACAAGCTTAGTTGGGTGAACTCAATGGCGTATTGCGTAACCGTCTTTGTTCCTTGGGTTAGGTTCAGAAACTTTGCCTTTAGATGGCGCTTCTCGTCTGCAGGACAGTATTACTGAGAGAATACTTCCATAAACTCATTCCAGGTCATTGTGACACCACCTCCATCGTCAACACATTAGTCATAGCATTCCACCACATCACTGCGTCCCTTGCAAACATTGCGGTCGCAAACCTGACCATGTCCTTTTCAGCGCAGTCGCTGATTCTGAAAGTTCGTTCGGTGGTGGTGATCCACTCCAATGTCGTGACAGCATCTCCAGTTCCATCAAAAGTAACCGCTCCGTTACTTTTGAAGTCCTTAAATCTACAACCCCTAGATTTGTTAGAAGACCCCGTGTCTCCTTGTCTTTCCTCTTGATCATCCTATTGTTGTTCCTTGTTCTTTCTTTTATCAGCCTTTCTCTTGGCTTCGGCCTCATGTCTGGCCCTTAATTGGTGGGCAAATGACTGAGCCTGCTCAGCCATTCTTTTGAATTGTAGTTCATTGTTCTGTTCCATAAGAGCTTGCATCGTCAGGAACATCTGTTAAGGAGTCATATCGTCTCCTGACATGTTCTGAAATATAACAATTTATATTTAGAATATTTATATGCAAGTCCTAAGTGTTTACAGTTACCCTTTATTTGTCCCCGTGTGCATGTCAATCCTATCTTAGTTTGGATCATTTCCTAGGAGTCCATTCTAATATCATAACCAAAGTTTGAGTCCAAGTCCTCGCAGACACTTGAAACCTCAAACTAATGCTCTGATACCAAACTGTGACGTCCTCATATTTTGATAGTATAAATGAAATCACCAGGATCAACAAACCACCCAATGAATAACATGATAATTAAAATTGAATACTTAAATCTGATTTAAGCAGTTCCACACTAAATCAATAAAAGTATATGTCTACAATGATAAAGTCTAACTATTACATCAACATAATTGTTTTGAAAGTATCAAATCCCAGCCCAAAGCTACAATCATCCAAGTACAAATAGCTTCTAAAGTCTCCGGGATATTGAATGGAAATTGCTTAAGTAGAAGGTCCAGCTACACCTTTGCCTTTGCCTAAAAACATTGTGAGTCAACGGTAAGCTAATTTGCTTAGTGAGATAACAGATTATACATTCAACAAATATTTCTTTACAAGCATAGTGAAATCTGGCAGTGAAAGCCCTATTGTATGTGTAAAACCATGCAGTGCAAGCATGGGGTGTGCAGTTCACATGCTGATCCGGGATGTGCCAAACCTGACCATGATAACGAGTGGATGATCAGTCCCCGACAGTGGCCTGCTGTCAGCCCCAGTCCAGGTCACTTCAGATTGTAAAGTAATGATCATGCAGTGCAAGCATGATGTAAATAGATGCACTTTCAAACGAACGCTGGCTACATGTCTGTTACATGTCAAGTACGAGTGTGCATCATAACAACAAATCATTCATGAGTGCCAATGGATGTATATGAACAATGTGAACATGCCATTGAATATGTAAAACGTGAATGCAAAGACAATAAATGTTAGAATGATAATCTATTACTCACATTGAGTTGCACAGTGTGATTTGTCTCGGAATCAATGTATGTTTGATAACACCACAATGATCTGTCAAGTCAGTGTAATAGTGATTTAATGTCAGTAATTGCTTAAAACTTACATTCTGAAAAATTAAGTGAAATTCCAACTGAATTCGGACCACATCCGTATTCGGATGGTCCGAATTGGGTTTTGGTCCGAAATGGGCAAGGTCCGAAATAGGTTGGGGTCCGAATTAGGAAGGGTCCGAATTTGAGACATTGATCCGAAATGACTGCTGATCTGAATTGGATGGAGGTCAGGATTGGGTCATTGGTCCGAACTTGGATGAACAGGGCTCGAATTCGGATGGTTCGAACCGAGTTCATAATTGTATTATTTTCAACATTTTCCATATTTCCATTTTTTACCATTTTTTGCATGTTTTTGTATCTAAAGTTGCAAATATCAACTTAAATGTACTCATTTAACTTATAACATAACACTAACATACGAAATCAACCCATTTATGTCAATTTTTCATCCTTGGTCGATGAACACACACACTAAAACACACACTAAATTCAAAACCATACTTAGAGGTGGAATCTGAATCTGAAATTTTGTATACTACATCATCAACACTCGATTTAACATTTCCATAATAAGTTTCAACATGCAATAACATCTCGAATCAAAATCCTATGATTCGGTTTTTGTGAAAACCGAACTCAACATCCAAAAATTCGAAATATAGACTGTTTTTACCTCGAATCGTTGTTTTCAATAGCTATAGTTCTTTGTTTGAAACTTGATTCCCAACTTTTCAACCTTCAATTTAATACTTTTTATGATCTTGGTTTTCAATTGGAAAAGAAACCGTAGGTTTCTTTAGAGAGAGAATCGAGAGAGTAGAGAGAGTGTGAGTTTTGAAATTGTGAACATTAATTCTCTTTTATTTGACACTTTTATCTATTTGCACATTATACCCCTCAACTTCGTATCTTCTTATTTAAACCGATATTATGATCGAAATTTGCTTAAATTGATATAATAAACCATTAATACAATAATTGAGTCCTTAAAATATGTAAATGACAAATGATTAAAAGTAGGGATGTTACATTATGTTTTTTTGAACTTTGAGAAAAAAAGGAGGAATCAAGAAGTTTAGAAGGTTTGGGAGATTTGGTCGGTGCCACCATTGCCGTCACCACCCTGGCCGGCGGCTACCGTATTTCCTTTTCTGCTCCAACAGCTCGATGTTGCTCTTTCTTTTTTTTTTCTTTTTTTTTTTTCTGTTTTTGCTGCACCACATTGAGAAAGGGAGAGGAGTGTTTTGGGCTGTGGAGTTTAATATGGGCTTGTGTTTAAGGTTTAAATGGGCTAATATTTTAAGTGTCGTTTGGGTTAGGTTAGTGTTATGGGTTGAAGATTTTATTTATTTTCCTTGAGATTAAAGTAGTAAACGAATGTATTCGACTACAGGAGGACGATTATGGGACACGATTCATAATTTAATAATTTGAAAGTATTATTTAGTTAGGCTTAATTAAATTCAATTTGAACTAATAATAGCGTTGAACTGATCGGGTTTATTATGTGGGTTAAGGTAGTATGGACTTAAGAACCATCATCTACATTGATTCAGGTGTTTAGGTTTCATTGAAATTTATCTAATATTTTCTCGCTTTTATATGAAAGTTTAATGTTTTTAATAATAGGGTTAAGTACAATTTTGACCATCCAACTTTCAGATTTGTCTCATTTAGACACTAAACTATTTTTTGTCCTGATTAAACCACTAAACTTTGTTTAATGTTCCATTTTGAGAAAATGAATAAAACCAATGTCTAAATTGATACAAAATATGATAGTTTAGTGGCTAAATTAGGACAATTTTCAGTGGGTAAATCAGTAAAAAGAAAGTTTAGTGGCTAAGTTTGTATACAAAAAATAGTTTAATGGTTAAATTGAAAAAAATCCAAAAGTTGGATGGTCAAAGTAACACTTAACCCTTAATAATATTAAATAAACAATTATAGACTAATTAAGTAAATTTTAATAGGGGTGAGCTCGGTACCGAACCAAACCGAACCGGTACTGATCCCGAAAATACCGAAACCGAATTATTAGTTTTGAAAGAACCGAATACCGAACCGTATAATTTTATATGGTGCCGGTTCGGTCCCGAATACCGAATTTTAGCTACTTTAAAAACCGAATACCGAACCGAGAGTATCGAATACCGAATTTTAGCTAATTTAAAAAGCGAATTCCGAACCGAATATATTAATTCGGTACCGGTCGGTACCGGTACCTGTTCGGGTTCGGGAAATGGTACCGGTCGCTCACCCCTAAATTTTAACAAGTAAATCGATATTTTTCGAATTAGTCCCTGAACTTTAATTAATTAAATAGATAGCAGGCTTAGTTAATTATAAAGTTGAGAATATTAACAAATAGACAATGTACTTTGATATTAGGTCTTTAGTAATTCGATTGAGGCGTGTGGATTTCGTTAGTGCTTTCATCTGTTAGTTGGTATATGCTTCGCGAGTACAGATTGCAGGAACTGTGAGTAATTGATTTAATTTCACAAATGAACATACATGATATGTTTGCATGTGATATCTCATTCGTTTCTTTAGCCATGCTTATTGCTTAACTACTGTGCTTAACCTTGAATGATGTTAATTATTTCGTTGCCATAAGTCGAAATCTGAGGACCCTTTCCCCGATATGCATATTGTATGTTATATGGATTTAGCGAGGTTGATGTGTGTTTCCGAGTTGCATGTCAGGCGAGCCTCATGTTTTGTACACGTGCTATCCAAGCGAGTCGTACGTCGTGTACTTGTTACCGGGCAAGCCGGTAACTGCACCTTATTCGTGTATGCTAAACTGAGCGAGTCGTAATGTTACACATGTTGAATTTGAGCCGATATTTGAGTTGATCATGTTATATATGCTTGTCTGTGCTTTAAAATATGTTACTCGCTATGCAACGTCTTACCCCGGTTGTGGGGACAACTTTTCAGGTTTAGCTGATACGGGAAAGGTACTAGCTTCAGGATTCGAGTTTAAGGACTAATGTTATCAGAAAGACTTTAGCTTTTACTATAATAATTATTGAACTTGTAATTGGAACGGAGATCTCTAGACTTTTGATTTGGTTGTAATAGCTAGAAAATTTAGTTTAGCGTACTCTGAATGTTATGTTGAGTTCATATACGCATTGAATCTGAGGTTGAACTTAGAAAACTTTTATTATATTACTTTGAAGTTTATGTTGTAAAATTTGGTAAAACAATGTCACGTTTTAGAATGGGGCGTTTCATGTGTGTGTATATATATATATATGTGTGTGTGTATATATATATATATATATGTATATATATATGTGTGTGTGTGTGTGTGTGTGCGCGTGTGTGCGTATATATATATATATGAAACACCCCGTCCTAATTTATAAGAACTAACACAGGATCCGTAGAGTTATTACCTCCAAAAATACGGGATAATTTGAAATTTTTCATCAATAGTCATTAAACATTCATTCAAAGTCAAATGTCAAGTCAAGCGGAATACAACATAAGTCAAAGGATAATTACATCACATGCCAACTACTGATCAAATAGTCTACCCGACCCAAAACATCATTAGGTGGCACTAAAATAAATAAGTCTTCTAAAAAAATCTGCATCATTAAGCATATTTCTAGCTAATAATAATCTAGTCCATCGGGCCTTTACCTTTGCCTCCACATGAAAAGTAATTCCCCAAACGGCGTATGCTCACGGCCTAACGAGTAACAAGGTGAAAGCATACAGTGCACATGTGTAATAACTGAAACTACATGTAGAAGAAAACGACACCCAACCTGTGTATACCCGTAGGAGGACGGCACTCCCAATCAGTATTTCAAGGAGACGACACTCCCTACAATATCTGTTTTTCCACACTGAGTATCATCACAGTCAGTATATACCATATCATGCATATATGTGGAAAGGGACGGCACCCCACGAATAAACATCGAAGCGAATCATATGAATCATATAAGGTTGCTTGTGAAACTTATAATAAGAAAACGAGATTAACAAGTAATTTTGATGATAGCAATTAATAAGTATATGCAAAGTTATGAATTTACAACATTGTTACTCACGATGTTATTGATGTCAAAAAGTCCACACAAGCTCAAGTCATCTAACCACTAATCAACTAATACACGTCACCGATTGTACTTTCAAACCTGGAATCATAAAACGACGGTCTACTATCAAAATTTCTAACTTTTTTTATGAGATCTAGGCTTTCTTATCTAGACCGGGGTAGTGATCAGGACAGACGTGTCATGATCATGATGATAGTGATGAGGTAGTGATCACGACCAAGGTGTCTTGACCATGACAGAGCCTCATATCAAGACCACTACACTGAATGGAAAAATGTTTTCTTTTCTGATGGGTCATGACTATAGAAGGTCATGGTCACTACACAGGACATGACCACTACAAAAGGTCATGGTTACTACATAGGTTATGACTACTACAAAAAATCCTGACCCCTACGCTTGTCGTGACCACACTAAGTCATGATCATGACCATCACAAATGACAGTTGTCTTGACCACTACATTCGGTTGTGACCACTACCTATTGTCGTGACCACTACACCTGGTCATGACCACGTCACCACTTTTCTAGAATGTCGAATAGATGCATTTTTTTGACATTTTTAACTTCCAAACCAACTTTTAACACCTATTAAATATATATATATATATATATATATATATATATATATATATATATATATATATATATATATATATATATAGACACACACACACACACACACACACACATATATATATATATATATATGTGTGTGTGTGTGTATATATATATATATATATATATATATATATATATATATATATACTTTACGGAAAACAACTCCAAACATCCTTACAACATTTCGAACATAAAAACCCACACATAAACACCAATTCAACATTTAATTCTCTCTTTCTTTCTTTTTTCAACAACGCATTTTATAATATCATCGAATCCTTGCTATAAACTTCAAATTTTTGTTTGAATCCATGATATAACTTTACAAACAAGTTTATAAACATATTTCTAGCATCTTTTAACAATTTCCAGGTTAAAATCATGTTTTGAAGATTTCACCATTAATGGTGTTTGAAGCTTTTCAAGAAAAAAATGAAGAGGATGAAGACAATAAACACCAAATTAAACATCCTAGATGAATGTAAACACACTTTGATGCTCAAAATCAGATTTCACACAAACACACACACACACACACACACACACCAATATTCATATACGAAGTTTAGGAAAGGTTACCACCAATTGAAGCCTACTTTGAAGAAGAGTTCTTGGTGGAAATTCACAATATCAACACCTCCTTCAACAAGCTCTAAGTGATGTAGTTGTCTCTGGATTATTGAAAGATAAAGGACACTTTATTTATAGAAGAAATGTGATGATTGATTATTGTAAGAGAAGTATAGGGGAATGGTTTTTGTAATAAAAAACCTTCAAGGTATTGAGGAAGAAGGGTAGGGATGAGGGAGAGGAATTGCAGGGAGTGGGGAGGAGCTGGACGTGCTCTGTCTGCTCCTCTTTCCCACACAATCAATTTCGTAAACTGTCAGTATTAGCACCTGATATCCCAAAGAGTGAAATATTTGATATTATAGTCATTATTCATGATTTTTCGCGTTCTTTCCAAATATGATGATGGAATCGCCTAATATTGATTTTCATAAATCTCTTTATTTTTGGATTGAATATAAAATAGGAGAAAGGAATTTACCGAAATTTACGGGCGTTACAATCTCTTCTACGTTGGCTTGATCTCGTCATTGAGATCATCAAACTTTGAATAGATGAGGGAATTTGGACAACATCTCAGATTTAGTCTCCCAAGTATGATTCGGTCCAAGATGATGCCTCCACTTAACCAAAACCATCTCAATTTCTTTGTTGCGTAACTTGTTGACTTTCGAGTCTAAGATCTTCTCAGGTCCCTCCACATAATGAAGCTTTTCATTTATCTGCACATATGAAGTAGGAACCGTCTCTTCTCCATGCTTTAGGCATTTACGCAAATAGCTCATGTGGTATACATCGTGTACCTGGCTAACTCAGATGGTAAGTCAAGTCGATACGCTTGCGCACCTATGAGCTCTATAATCTTTTGAGGTCCAATTAATTGAGGATTGAGCTTGCCTCGCTTCCCAAACCGCATTATGCCTTACCAAGGTGACACTTTAAGCATAACCATATGGCCCACCTTAAGCCAACAGGTCGGTGCTTCTTGTCTGCATATTTCTTCAGTCTATCTTGAGCCACCTTCATATTCTCTCTAATGATCTGGATCTTATCATGAGTAATCTGTAGTAGCTCCGAACCACCAATAGAGTAGTTTTCTCTAACGGGAATGAAGTGTGCACTCTTTGTGAGTCGGTCAACTACAACCCAGATAGAGTCTTGCTATTGTAGTGTCTTGGGTAGTTTTGTCACAAAATCCATGGAATCGTCTCCCATTTCCATTGAGAAATATCCAACGACTGCATACTACCATATGGTTTTTGATGCTCTGCTTTAACTTGCAGACAAGCTGTGCAATTCTGAATATAATCGCCGACGTCCCTTTTCAGCCTCGGCCACCAAAGATCCTCACATAAGTTTCGATACATCTTTGTACTACCTGGATGAACAGAAAGTCGGGAATTGTGGGCCTCAAACAAGACAATATCACGAATACCCCCTAGTTTAGGTACCTAAATACGAGTATCAAATAACGTAACACCTCGACTACCAGGAGAAAGGCTCTCGACATAGCCAACCATGCGCTCAGACTTAATGTACTCATCGGTCAAAGCCTCAATCTGAAATCGAATAAGTTCGACAATCATAGCGATCTTAGCCGGAACTCGGGCTGTTGCACAACGTAGAATGCTAGAGTAGGACATGCGACTTAGAGCATCGGCCACCACGTTAGCTTTACCCGAGTGGTATAGTATCTCACAGTCATAATCTTCGATCAATTCCATGGCCCATTGTTGACGCATGTTCAACTCTTTCTGATCAAAGATATACTTGAGACTCTTATGGTCGGTAAATAACTAGCATCGGGTTCCATGATAATTCAATATTCAACAATTGAAATCAACATTAAAGAATATGAACAACATATCGAATGTTTAAAGAGAGAAATATTACATTTTGTTCTTGAATAATACTTGCACATAAAACAATAAGCTCCTATCTCATATGTTGTGCAAATCCGTATTCAACCTCTATTCCCTTGTATGTGAACAATAACACTACTCCTATTTATACTAAAATACAAGAATTGATTATTTACATAAAGCCCCATGAACTATTACAATGTAATTGTTTTCATCTCTATTTATATTTGTATCCAATAATCTCCCCCTTAAATATGAAAGCAATTTTAATTAAAGTTCAAGGTAGAAACTTCAACAATTTTCTTTTATCTTCTCTTTGATCTCTGAATCTTCAAATAGAAATTTCTTCTTCTTTGTCTCTCTCTGATCTTCAAATCTCTTGTTCTCTGATCTTCTCTTTTCTTATGAGTAAACTCGCCCCCTTGAATCATGAATAGTCTTTTGATTCTCCCTCTTGAGCAATCATAAAAAACTTATCAACTTTCATATTTAAATCTTCTGCAGTTTTCACTATTGTCTTGAGTTGTTGTTGCCAATGACTTTAAACTACTCAATAGTTGTCTCTGTCTCTGGACTATAACTTTTCTCCCCCTCATGTTGATCATAAAAAATATGAACATCATGCAAAATCTTCAGAGACGTAGCTTTACAATAACGCAATAACAAAAATACAATGACAATTACAAATCAGAAATCTTACAAATTGACTCTCTCCCCCTCAAAATGATATCCTCTCCCATATTCTGAGCAAATATCTCACTCCCCCTTAAATGTATACTATTTTCTTACAAAACGAAATAAAGCTTTTCAACTTGAGTTCAGAAAATGAAACACATTAATTTTTAAGTAACAGTTTCCAGGTCCAATAGGATTCCTGTTTACGCAATGGACATAATCTATGTGACCTACTTTCAGCGCTGGCGTGATGTTAGCATTGGTAGGATTTCCAAATAGTCATCGTGAAATCCTTTATCATGAAAGAATCACTCTTATTTGTTCCAGCTTAGTCACTTTGGAATAGCAGTTTATAGTCACGCAGACTGTTAGACTCGATGGCTCCTAAAAGTGTATATAATCAGCTCTAGGCACAATGTGCATCAACTGAAGTCAGAGACTAGAGCAAATGTCTTCCTTGTTTTAATATCAATAATATCCAAATGATATATCGATAGAAATGTGCTATATCTCCGTGATTATTGAAACATAAATCTTTTGAGAGATAACTGAGTGGTTGGTGAGGTTAAGTGCATGCGTCACTGGGTCCATGACGTCTTTTTCAATATCAACTCACTTAGGTCTTCATAGATTATGTGGATTAACCAGCCGACATAGTGTATGTAGGATTATCTTTTCTTCAAATCATTTCTTAACTCTCAAGTCTCAGCAATTTTACAACTAAGCTCCCTCTGGCTCATTTTTTAGAAATAAATTCAGTCAGCTTTATAGCAAAAACATGATATGATGCACCACCATCTCCTGTCAATATACCCCTCTCATTTGCATTTTACCTCTGCTTGACCCTGTCAGTATCCAGTGATAAATGACACTTCTCAACTAGTAGACCTAAAGAACCCTCACCCACACAAACTATAGATTGTTTGCTCCTTCAGTAGGTCTTCCGGTTCTGGTTAGACCATAGAAGCGATATTTGTGCCTATCACATAATTTGGCGCATAATCGGAGTCAGCAAAAATAATGTTCAACATTTCAGCTCATGTGATATCACTCAAAGAATAATTAGGATTTTTAGCTCAGATGAATTAGAAGATGAAATACAAAATGAATTTAGGGAATGATGAGTTGGGAGATATAAAAATGAAGTGAAAAATTTGGCATATGATATGAAATGAATCAGATTTTCATGAAAGAATTAGCTCATGAAAGATTATGGGAGAATCCAGTATGAACGAATAGGAAGAATTATAATAAAGAGAATCTAAGAAGCAATGAGATTATGACAAATCAAAGAGATTAGATCAATTAACCCTAAGGATATACTCAGAGACTGAGAAATTAAGATTTTTAAGAAGTATTATTTTCAGCTAAAAAATCTTATTATGTGTGCACAACATTTTTCCATGAAAAATACACACAGTTTTGTGAAAAAAATGTTATCGTAAGAGTGCATCTGAAACTCCCTCTGGAAATAACCACAAAAAGTTAGTCAACTAATGGAAAATAATTCAGGAGCAAAAAATTGTAAAAATAGAACTCCCTTTTTGTCAATTCAGCTTCAGATTTGAAATCAGGGCTGGCAGAATGAGTTGTCTTTTAGAATCGGGTTCTACTGAAGTGATTAGAAACCTTTGTTGCAGTAAGCTCGAGTTTCAGTCTGAAATAATTGAAAGCCATTAGCTCGGGTTCTGTACTGAGAAGTAGAAAATCCATTTCCAATGAAGATCGGGTTCTAGTCTGAATTAACTAAAAACCATTACCAATGATGTCTGGGTTCTACACTAATGTGAGTAGAAGCCTTTGTTGTCTACAAAAATCAAGATGTCTTTGGTATCCAAATCGATTTGGATCCAGACTTGTTAGCACTTTTGGGTACACATCTCAAAATGGGTTTTGGTACCCCACGGGTACTTTGGTTTAGGTACCCATTGCAGAATATATTTCTTTTCTTCTCTCTCAAATTCAAAAAGCAAGTTCCTTTTAGTATGATGAAATTGAATATATGAATAACGAAAGAAACGTGAACTTGAACGAGCAGAATTTTTCAAACTCTTCTTTCTGAAAAACTGTCTGGTGCTAGCCTGTTTCTGATAATACTTGGTATTTTTCTGTGAAGATGTTTTCTAATAAGAATAACCAGTATTTTTAGAAACCTTTGAAAATTTTGCTTTCGAAAATTCACCAGTCTAAATCTTGACCGGATGTTTCTCAACTACTTTATCATTGCCTTTATTTATCTTTAAAAGATATTCAAGTTGAAAATCTGAAGTTGTATCAAACTTAGGGGTTATAGTTAGATTCTTTTCACTTTCGAAAGATAAAGCAAAATGATCAACTTTATGTTCTAAGCAAACTGAATGAATCTTAACCTTTGATTCATCGTGTTCTTTGAAAAAGAAAATGCACGGTTTTGCCCTCAATCCTCTTTTAATATTCGGTTTTTGCTTGGTTTTATATTCTATAATCATAAGAAATAAAAACTATACTGATTTCGATCAGTTCTTGTTCAATAATTATAAGTTTCTTTTGTTTAAAGGTTGAAATTGTTAATCGTAAATTTTTAAGTGTTATTCTTTGTTTTTGCTTAACAAATTCATATTTTTAAGTGTTTTTGGATACTTGTTTTACACAAAACTTGTTTCTAAATTCAAACCAAACATTTAGAAATTATTTCCAGTCTTTAATTCATGTTATTATTAATTTTGAAATTCTGGAATTTAATTAACAAGTTCAAACTCGTACCAACTCGGATCCCATCTTGGATCAAATCTCGGATCAACTCAGGTCAAGTTTTAACCTATTTCGGACCAAATCTCAGATCCCATCCAAAATTCTGATCATCCGAAATTTCGTTACAACATTTTCGGGTCTCTAAAATTACTTGTCCTTCATTTTTAAAGGTTTTAAAATTCAACTCGGATCATCCCAAATTTTGTATCATCTGAAGTTCTGATCACTAACCAAATTCGGATCACCTAAGTACCATTTGTGACTTTGAATTGGACCATCCGAGCAACTGTTCTTCATCTGAATCCGAGGTAGTGTACACCACCCGAGTTTCGTCCATCCGAATTTTTTTCCATCTGAATTACTTTTCATCCTGTACACCACCCGAGTTCGGATCATTCGAATTTCTGTTCCATTCAATCTGAATTTCGGTTACTTGAACAGAAATATCAGTTTTCACTTCCAAAGATCCTACTTTCATTATCAGAACTTATCAAAACATCATGTCCCGCAAAGCTCTTATCCTTGGATCAGAGAACAGACCACCAGTTCTCTATCAAGATGAGTATGAGCTATGAAAGAAGCGGTTCCTCAAGTTCATTGGCATGCAGCCCATAGGGAATCTATTGATCCAATTTTTAAGTGAGGAACCTGCTGTTTTTTATCGAGAATGTCCTGCAATACCAGATGCTACTCCTCCAGTCTCAGCATAACGGCCTGTTCGTGAACCTACAAATGAAGCAGAAAGGGAAAGACAAACAACCGATAATAAGGCGGGTTATCTTATTTATCAAGCCCTCCCCACTGATATTCTAGTTGGGGTTGACACCAAACTGTCGGCTAAAGAAATGTGGGACGAGCTAGAGATGCAAATGCTTGGGGAAGACTTAGATGATAGGGCCAAAATGAAGGACGCAAAGGCCAAATTCACAGAGTTCCGAGCCAAGGATGGAGAATCCCTACAGAGTACCTTTACAAGGTTTTGCGGTGTTCTTAATGAGTTGAATAAACTGCACATCCAAAAGGACAAAGATGACATCAACATCCAGTTCCTTTACTCCTTAGCTCCAGAATGGCAAATAGCAATTAGAGCCACCAAAAGAGTTCTGGACATTTCAAATGTCTCAATAAATGTGGTGTTCAAGGAACTAAAGAAATATCAGGGCGATGTCGATGGTCAGAAACAGATGGCAAATACACTGGCATCTCTATTGTTAACTGTAACCCCAAAAACCAAACCCACAGACTCCTTAGCCTTACTCTCAAATAAGACATACTCTGCTGAACCAATACAAAACCCATCTCCTATGGCCTACTACATTCAATGTGCTTCATCCTCTCAATACAAATATGTACCGCCACCGATGAATTAGCCTTGTGGTCGAATCGTCTTTAACATAGACGATTCTACCAAAACAAGACAAACAGCCAACTTCGTTATTACACTGGACCTCGGAGGTATTCTGATGACAGAAGAGATGAGAGGAGGGATGATCGGAGAGATGATAGGGATGATAGGTCCCGTGATGACTGGAGGATCAATGATCATGATGATAGGCACTATGATGATAGGAGAGATAGACGAGACGATATGAGAGAGAGACGTGATGATAGAATGGATTATCGAGATGATTGCCGTTATGAAAGGCATGACGAAAAATGGAATGATGACAGGCAGGAGTACAATCGTCGTGAAGATAGGTGGGAACCCTGCCGAGCTGACAAAAGGCAAGTTGAAAGAAGAGAGGATAGGCCTAGAGCTGATGTGATGAATGACTCAGCTATAAATGTCGTAAGTCGGGTCACCTTGCTCGAGAATGCAACAACCAATTCTAGTGTGATATAGGATATTAAGAGAGGAAGCTTGAGGCCATAAAGAAGAGATCTGATACAATGGCCCTGGTAGCACAAGAAGACTACTAGGTTGATGATGAATCTGATGAATAAAATGATAGGGGCAGAAACTGTTATATGGTTGACAGAGTTGGACTGGCTGATTATGCAACTACTTCCGATTCTGAATCAGACACGACTGTGGAGGGGGAGAACATGAAAGATCCAAAAGCCTGTCTGATGGCCAAGTCTGGGGATTCAGAGTGCTCTACGTCAGATTCAGAGAAAAATGAGGTACATTCCTTTTACGTTCGTATGTCTGTAAATAATATATCTTTACAAAATGAATGTAAATTGCACACACAAATACTTGAGCTAGAAGCTATGTAGAATGATGAAATAGAAAAGTGTGTCAAGGCTGAGCATATAGCCTAATCTTCAAAGAAACATCTAACAAATATGAAAAGAATTGGCTAAACGAGCATGAGCTGGTAAGGAAATTTTTAATTGAAAAAGTGGATGCTGAGGATAGGAACATTTACCTTATGGTTGTATTGATACAATCACTAAGGAAAAGAGTTCCTTGAAGTCTGAAATGTTTGCTCTTTCAAAACGCTTAGAGTCCGTAAGTATGGAAAACTTAGACAATTTGAGTAAATACAAAACTGTTAGGCACAAAAAGGCCTCAGTCAAACCTGTTCTGCATCTAAGGGGGAGATTTTTAATCAAACCTGTTCATGCTTTTGAAGGTTGAATTAATGGCCTGTTATATGCCTTATTGAAACCTGAAAATGATTTGCAATATCAGCCCAAAACTGTTTACCCTGTTGCATGTGTTGCAACAAAGGCAGTTTATCCAAGCTGTTCAGTTTGCTGAACAGACTGAACTTAAACTGTCTACGCTGCTCTATACTGGTGAGCAGCTTGGGCAGTTTACAAGTGTTCTGTTCTTTGTGAACAAAACCTGTTCTTTGTGAACAGGCTAAAATACTTTATGGAATATGTTTCCAAGTCCTCATGTATTGTTTTTGGCTACAAGATCAGTTTACAAAGTCGAAGACAAAGTGGAAAACAGAACTGCTCATCCTGCTCAAGCTATTCTGTCACATGAAGACAAAAGGTTATTTGAAAAAGGGTGACAGACCTTTTTCTTATATCAAAATAGGCCTTAACAAAGGAAGAAAGATGCAAAGTTGACATTCCTTATTTATTTAAAGCTAATGCAACAGTAGACAAAAAGAAAAGACAAAAGTTCTGCCCACATGAAGACAAGTCTACTTTTCATAATGTGCAGAAAAGTTTATGTTGTCTTTTCAACAAGTCTTTTCACTTTTCCTTTCGTCCTATGAAGAAGCTTTCTTAGATCCTCTGAGTGAGTATAAAAGGAATCTTCCAAGGATTAAAAAGACAAGCCAAAAAGCTATGTGCTGAAGCCAAGAGTGAACGTGCATTTAAGTGTATCTTTCATGCATGCAAGTCTGCTTGAATAGAACAGTGCTAGGTGTCTAAGTTGTTCTTGTTCAAGCTGTTTCGTTGAGTCTTGTAAACATAGTGAGTAATTCTTAGTGATTGTATTCATTGTAACTAGTTTAAGTCTGTCTTAGATTAGTTAACATACTGTTGTATCTGTCATCTCAGCTTGAACCTTTCCGCATTCAAGCCTGTTTGTAATTAACTTCTGTTGATAATACATACAAACATTGAGAAAAGAGTGTGTAGTTTTTAAATAGCTGTATTCACCCCCCCCCCCCCCTCTACAGCTTAAGACTATATACTTGGGAAACCTTTCGGGACCTACAACTGGTATCAGAGCAGTTTAGAGTGTGTGTCATTCTAGATCTCTCATTCTCCCAAAGTTTTCATGGACAACAGTGCTGCAAGTTCCTCATACTATGACAATGGTTCAATGGGCAAACCTCCAAAATTCAATCATCAGAATTTCTCTGGTTGGAAGTGCAGAATGATGCTCTACTTAGAGAATCTGGATGTGCAACTACCAGAGATTGTAATGGAGGGTCCCTATGTGCCAACCTCTGTTACAACCATAACTCCTGCTGTTGAAGGAGCTGCCCCTGAAATCAAAACATTTGAGAAAGCAAAAGCTCAATGGTCTGATGAAGACAAAAGACTGGTGGCTCTTGATGCAAAAGCCAGAAGCAATCTGGTCATCTCTCTGCCTGATGATGTGTTCAAACTGGTTGAGAAGATGAAGACTGCAAAAGAGATGTGGGATACTTTGTGTACTGTCTATGATGGACCCACAATCACACTGGATAACAGGATTAATAATCTTGTTAGACAGTATGAACTCTTCTTTGCAAAACCAAAGGAGACTCTCGCAGAAACCTACACCAGGTTTACTGCTCTTGTTAATGATCTCAAAGCTGTTGGGATCACCAAGGACAGCCTGACTCTGGTAAACAAATTCTTAGACATCCTGCCTGAAGAATGGAATTATTTTTCTACAATCTTAAGGAATTCAGGTACCATCAGAAGTATGGATCTTGTTAACCTGTATGGATCCTTAATGAATGATGAGCAGTCAAGGCAACAGAAGAGAAATGCCCTGGAAATGACTAAGAAAGGTGCAGCCTTTGTGGCCAGCATGAGACAACCTGTAAGTCAAGTGAGTGATGTGTCACTCAACCTGATCAACAGGCTGATGATAAAGAGGAAATGTCTGATGAGGAAGACAATGCAGATCTTGCTGAACTGGATGATGAGCAAATGATAGCCATGCTTGTCAAAAGGTTCAACAAGAAAAGGTTTGGAAGAAACATGCTGCAGGGAAGCTCAAATGCTGTTAAAAAGAAGGCATTTGATAAGACCAAAGCTGAGTGCTTCAAATGTGGCAAACCTGGCCACATAGCTGCTGACTATGTGTCAAAAGCTGTTGGTCAGTCATCCAAACCACACAAGACAAACATGGATGATGGCTATAGGGTTACGTACCTCATGGCCATGGCTAAACTGAGGAAGTTGGAAAACTCAGTGGTTTCCAACCGACAAAAGGGACTCATGGCAGAGACTTGTGACTGGGAGGAGTCTGATTCATCATCTGATGAAGAAGACAATCACTGTCTGATGTCCAACACTGATGTCCCATCAACAAGCAGCTTCAAACAGGATCTGGCTGAAGCTGATGCTTTTAGCAGCTTGGAGAACTGGAACCCTACAATGATGTATAAGGTACAAAATTTTATGGATTACAGTTCTGAAGAAAAAGTTAAAATGTTTGAATATATGCTTGTTGATCTGAAAGCTGCTGTTGAGAAGCATAGTGTTTTATTATCTGAAATCTCTAAGCTTAAAACTGATCTTGAAACAAAATCCAGTAAACTGGTCAGTTTCCATAAGTTGGAAACTGAGCTTGATGAATTAAAACACATCAACTCTATTTTACTCGAAGAAAAGAGGGAAACAGATATAAAACATGCTAAGCTTCAAAAGATAGTTGACTCTTGGTGCCAATCTGCCCAAAAAGTCAGCCACTGCATAAGTCAGCAGATCCCTGCACAAATCCAAGCCTATCTTGGAGGGGATCTTGACACGGCAGCTTCCATTGTTGAGGTTAATAATATGAAAGAAGACTTGTCCACTCTTGGTGAGCTTCCAAACACTTTCATTCAAAAAGTGACTGGTAAATTAATCTCAACAAACAGGTGTGTCAGACCTCAAAACACTGACAACTCGTGTGAACATAGCTCAAAAGCTGCTGATGAAATGAATTCTCCATCAAATCAGCTTGCTAAGTGCTCTACTAATTCACACAAGCAAAAGAAAGGAAAGCATGCCCAAACTGCAGCTGTGGACACCAAACTTGTTGACAAAACAGGCTTTGGATCTAAAGCTGATGGTAAAAGGCATACTAATCCTTTTAATGCTGAACATTTTGAAAATAAGTTTTCAAAAGGTAAGCAGTCTGCATTTAACAGGGGTAAGTCTCATGTTGAAGGCAAACCTGCTGTGATTTCAAATAAGTTTTCTAATCATAGTGTTAAACTGGTTCTAAATGAGAATAAGTTTTTCAAAACCAGAAATAATGATCATGTTGATAGGCAACATCAATATCATCTCAGGAAGAACAAAGGCAAAGCCGTTGCTCAGCCTGAGAGATTTGGGAATAAGTTTCCTAAACATGTGGAAATTCAAAAGCCAATTAAGCTTCCTATCTTTGACATCTGTCCTCCTAAAAAGGGGAAAGAAGAGACAGGCAAAGCTGTTGCTATTGAACCTTCCACTCAAGCTGTTGATTCATCAAATAGTAATAAGTTTGCTAAACCCGCTGATAAAATCAACAGAAATAACTCAGAATGTGTCTCTGAAAGGTCTTCTTCCAAAAATGCTAAGAGGAGAAAATGCTATAAATGCGGAATGAAGACACATCTGGCCAAAGACTGTCCTGAAACTGAGGACATGAGACCAGCTGACTCTGATGGCTCCTTCACAGCTAACATAAACAGTGTTGGAAACATCTCAGTCAATGAGAGTGGTATCCAAACTGATACCATTCAAATAGGAAATATTAGTGTTGATATCACAAGTCCATCAACAAATGTTCATGAAGTAGGAGAACTCATCTCTGTGATGAGTTCCCCTAAAAATGACTAATATTCCTCTTGTCACTCTGCGGGAAAAACAACCATCCCAGGTTTGGTACTTGGACAGTGGCTGCTCAGGGCACATGACAGGTTGTGAGGACCTGCTAAGTGATGTCAGGCCTGAAAAAGGGCCAAAAGTCACATTTGGTGACAATGTACAGGGATCCACTGAGGGATATGGAACTCTTAAAGCTGGTGCTGCAGTGTTCAAAAGAGTAGCCCATGTGGTTGGGCTGAAACATAATCTTGTTAGCATAAGTCAACTATGTGATGTTGGCTACAAGGTTAACTTTGATGAGCACATGGGTTACATATTGGATCCCCAAGGCAAAGTTGTGTTGTGTGCTCAACGAAAGAAAGGTGTATATGTTGTGGACATGCAATCTGCTGATCCTACAACTGAAACCTGTTTTCTCACAAGAACAAATGCAGACCTAAACTGGTTATGGCACAAAAGGCTGTCACACCTGAACTTCAAGAACATCAACAAACTCTGTAAGAAAGAGTTGGTGACAGGTTTGCCTTCTATGACCTTTGTTAAGGATAGACTCTGCACAACTTGTGAGAAAGGCAAGCAGAGGAAATCATCTTTTAAATCCAAACATAATTTTTCTATTGATACTCCTCTCTTCTTAATCCATGTGGACTTGTTTGGACCTGTCAATGTCCCAAGTCTAGGAGGAAGAAAATACACTCTAGTAATGGTTGATGAGTTCTCCAGGTATACATGGCTTATCTTCCTGAAGAGCAAAAGAGAGGCTGCTAGAGAAATTATTGGATTTGTGAAAAAGATGGAAATGCTGAACTCTGCCCAAGTGAAGCAGCGTAGAAGTGATCATGGTACTGAATTCAGAAACAATACTCTTGAAGACTTCTGTGAAGAGAAAGGAATCACTCAAAACTTTTCAGCTGTAAGAACTCCACAACAAAATGGAGTTGCTGAAAGGAGAAACCGAACTCTCATTGAAGCTGCTAGAACCATGCTGTGTGCATCTGGTTTACCTTCATCATTCTGGGCTGAAGCTGTTAACACTGCCTGCTTCACCCAAAACAGATCCTTAGTGGTGAAAAGGTTCAACAAGACTCCCTATGAGCTGCTCAAAGGGAGGAAGCCAAATGTCAGTTACTTCCATGTGTTTGGGTGTCCCTGCTTCATTCTGAATCAAAGGGACCAACTGGCAAAGTTTGAACCAAAAGCTGATGAAGGTGTGTTTGTTGGCTACTCTGCTATCTCCAAAGCCTACAGAGTGTACAACAACAAAAGAAAGGTGATAGATGAATCTATCAATGTCACCATTGAAGAGTCTAAAAATGCTTCCACCAAAGCTGTTCCTGAATCAGTTTCAGGAGAATTAAACTTTGATGATCTCATGCATTCAAACAGTGAAGAGGACTCAAAAGCTTCCACCACATCCAGTGTGGAACCTATTAATCATGATGGGCATGATGATTATGTCAATACACCCTGTGTGAATAAGTGTACTGACTTAATTACAACTGCATGTCCTGAACCTATCAATGCTAATTTTCCTGGTTCCTCTGCTGATATGTTCAACAGTGGTCAGTCATGTTCAACAAGTGAATAGGCTCAAGACAACAGTGTGTCTGAAAATCTTGAAAGCTGTTCAACAGGACCTGGTGAAAATGCTGATAACTCAGGAGAATCCTCATTGAAGAATGATCCTAAGTGGATCAGATTGCACCCTAATGATCAAATAATTGGTGATAGCAACAAAGGGGTACAAACAAGGTGGGACAGCTTAGGGAACTTCTGTATGTTCTCTAGTTTTGTTTCACTAATGGAGCCAAAGAAGGTGGATGAAGCACTAGAAGATGCCAATTGGATCACTGCCATGCAAGAAGAACTAAATCAGTTTGAGAGAAACAAGGTATGGAAGCTGGTCCCTGCTCCTAAAGGTAAAACTATAATTGGCACTAAATGGGTTTTCAGGAATAATATGGATTGTCTAGGTCATGTCATTAGAAATAAGGCAAGACTGGTTGCTCAGGGTTATAGACAGGAGGAAGGAATTGACTATGATGAGACATTTGCTCCTGTGGCCAGGCTAGAAGCAATGTTTGTTTGTATCTAGCCTATTCTGCTCATAAGAGCATTAAGGTATTTCAAATGGATGTGAAGAGTGCATTTTTGGATGGGAAGCTGCAAGAAGAAGTTTATTTCAAGCAGCCTCCAGGTTTTGAAAATGAACAACATCCAGGTTTTGTCTATAAGTTGGACAAAGCACTCTATGGTCTCAAACAAGCCCCTAGAGCCTGGTATGACACTCTTACTGAATTCATTATGAGCAATGGGTATTCCAGAGGTAAAGTGGATACCACACTGTTCATAAAGAAGGTGAAGTCTGATATTATGCTTGTTCAAATATATGTGGATGATATAATATTTGGTTCTACCAATGTGCAGTTATGCAAGAATTTTTCATTACTCATGAAATCCAAATATGAAATGAGTATGATCGGAGAACTTACTTTCTTTTTAGGATTACAGGTTAAACAAACCTCAAATGGAATTTTTATAAATCAAAGAAAGTATACCTTAGATCTCTTAAAAAAGTTTAAATTTGATCAAAGTTCTCCTATTAAAACCCCAATGGCAACCAATGTAAAATTGGATGCTGATGCCAGTGGCAAAGCTGTTTCAGTAACAGCTTACAGAGGTATGATTGGGAGCTTGCTATATTTAACTGCTAGTAGACCTGATATTATGTTTGCCACCTGTTTGTGTGCTAGGTTCCAAGCTGATCCAAAGGAATCTCATCTAGCTGCTGTTAAAAGAATCTTCAGATACTTGAAGGGCACATCAGGTTTGGGTCTTTGGTATCCCAAAGTTGAGTCTTGATCTAACAGGTTATTCAGATTCTGATTTTGCAGGCTGCAGGCTAGATAGGAAAAGCACAACAGGTGGATGTCAACTCCTTGGTGGTAAGTTGATAAGTTGGTGTAGCAAGAAGCAGAACTCAGTGTCTACTTCTACCGCTGAAGCTGAGTACATTGCTGCTGGAAGCTGCTGTGGGCAGATTCTGTGGATGCAGCATCAGCTTGAAGACTATGGGCTTGTGTATAGGAAAACTCCTATTCTGTGTGACAACACAAGTGCCATAGCTATTTCCAACAATCCAGTATTTCATTCAAGAACAAAGCATATTGAAGTCAGACACCACTTCATCAGGGATCACATTCAGAAAGGTAATGTGGATGTAAGTTTTATTTCCACAAATGAACAGCTTGCAGACATTTTCACCAAACCTCTTGATGAAACCAGCTTTAATTACCTTGTCAGCAAGCTGGGCATGTTAAACAAAAGTGACTAAGTGTCCTCAAAGGTCTAAGACCTTGTATGCCTCACACTGCTCAAGTTTCTCAGAACAGCTTAGACAGAACAGGTTATGCATATTCTGTACTTAGCCATTTTTCTGTAGTCCTTGAACAACTTGAACATACAACAGGCTCAACAATAACAGTTTACTCGTCTAGCCTGCTCTGATGGTCTATTCTCCACCCTGCTCACTCCTTCACACTGATTTACAAGACAATGTCTTGTATCATGTTAAACTACTGAACACAACCTGATCTTACATTAGAACACAGGTTGAAAGCACAGTGTGAAGAAGTGAACAACATGAAGAATGAACAGCTTGTGATGATCCTACACATCATAGGTTTGACCAACAGCTTAGACCCACAGTTTTAACTACCTTTCTCCACAATTAAGTTTCTTAATTTTTGTTTTTATTTAACTTAATTGCTGCGGATAATGTGGGTTACGTGTGTTAGTGACTAAAAAGGGCTCAAGTGGTCTGACAAACGGTCTGACATGGACAACCGTTCCGTTTTCCATTAACGACTTTTTCAAATCAACCGCCCAAATATTTCTCTCTCATACCCACTCACATTCAAATCCTATAAATACCCCCTACTGTTTCATCTTCGTCTTCCTCACTATTTCCAGAAATCCTCAAGAACCCTAAATCGTCTAAGTGTTTTCTGCTTCTCAAAACACCAATCCTTCACCCATGGCTCAAAGAAACAATCCCTTTCTTCCAGTATTCGTTGGTGATGATGTTGTGAAACACTCATCAATTACCACAATGCTGACCATAAAGCCCACAAACTACATTGCAAACCTAACCATTCCAAAAAACTATAAATGGTGGAATTTCTGAATGTTCATCCGTTGAACTATGCAATGACTGCTAATCCTGGAGTCCTCTACCAGGAGATGGTGTACGAATTTTGGTACACTTGTGCCTACAACCCCAACACCAAAGTCATAAAAGGAACTATTCTCAATGAGACTCAGATCATTGAGATCACAGTTGATCTTCTCAGGAAGGTTCTTCATCTACCAACTGCTGACCCATATGACATGCCTCAACCTGAAGATGATCAAAGGGGCAATCTGCTACGTTTCTGTGGTGTAGCAGAACCCAAAATCAGAGCAATACTGTTTAGGAAGGATTTGTCTCCGACCTGCAGTTTTCTATTTGCCTCGGTGGTGATGTGCTTCGGAAGTAAAGTTGGTTCATTCGACCAACTAAGCCGTGATGAAGTCCCCATTGTTCTACAGCTGGTGGATGGGACAACAATCGACATGGCCAAATGGATTTTCCTGAATCTGAGGAACCTGGTACAACAGGAAAACCGTCCAGCTGCTGTTCGGTATCCAAGGTTTTTAAGCCTTATTTTCAAACATCATTGTGGTGAGCAACTATATTCCTCTCAGCCTTTACCTAAGACTGCTGCATTCCCTGTAATAGGGAATAGAGTGTTTTATACTCCTGTTCTACCCAATGAGCCTCCACTGTCAACACCAATGAGGAGGCTGTTAGGATTGGTGGAAGGACCCTCTGCTGAGAGGGTGGATCCTGAACCTGCTCCCAAGGGAAAATCCAAAGCCAGGTCCAAGCTTGTTAAAAGGACCATGGCAACCACTGAAGCTGGGCCTGTCCACAAGAAGGCCAAAACAGCTCAGTCTGAGTCTGTTTCCTTGGCCTCTGTGGCTGAGGGGGAGCAGACTCCTCACCCTGGTTCATCTGTTGAACCTGAAGCCTTTGTGGCTGGTGCCTCTGTGGCACCTGAGACCAGGGAATAGGCCAACCCACCTGTTCCTGACCCAGTCTCCCACCCTGTCCAAACAAAACCTATCACCTCTCCACAGTCACCCACTTCTTCCATCCAATACCAACGCAAATCTCTAGCCAAAAGGAAATCAGCCTCAACAACCAGCTCCTCTGTTCCCTCCCTACCGGGTTCAGTTGTAAGAGAAGCCACCCCTGCCGCCTCTGCTATTTTGGGAAAAGGTTCAGCACAATTGGAGCCTGCTTCACTCCAACCTGTGTCTACCCAGAGTCAGCCTAGACCCTCTGGTTCCTCCCAACAGGACCCAGTGGTACAAACGGAGATAGCCACCTCAACTATTCCAGCCTCCCAACAGGCTGAGAATATTGAAAGACAGGAGCCCTCTCCACTCCATACTAAGTCCACACTGTCCCCACCTCAAACTTCTTTACCCCCTGTGTCTGCACGAGGTGTCCACATTGCTGGTATAGACCAATCAGCAGCTCAGCCTCAAATTTCTGCTCCCTATGATACCGCTGTTCAACACCAAACAGCTGCTTAGGGACCAACAAACCAAGCTGATGAACCTCAGGGAACATACCATCCCTTGGGTGAGGCTGACCCTTCTATGCAAATTCCATCAGCAGAATTTACCACTGCTGATGTTGAAATGCATATCCCATCTCCCAATGATGAGGTGCTTTTACACCAAGGCACTGCAGAGGGAACACCCACTGGCTTTCATGAAGGTGTTGCCACACAAGCAGCATCTGAAAGGCCCCCAACATCAACCCCTTCTCCTGATGATGCAGCTACTGCCACTGCTTAGGGACCATTTGACCCCTCCAAGCTGGGCCACATTAATTTTTCCCAGGCTATGGAGCTTCTTTCAACTGTTCCTCTCCCCTCTCCATCACATACTGATACACCAGCTTCATCCTCATCCTCTCCCTCAACACAATCTAAAGAGTCCACCCATACACCTCCATCTCCTAAAGACTTTCCTTTGAAGGATCAGCTTACACTGCTGACTAACAAAGTTAGTTCTTTAGAATCCTCTGTGTCCTCTCTACCTTCTCTTATTTTAGACTCTGTGTCTGCATAGCTTCAAGGTTTCTTTGATCTGTTCAAAGATTCCTTCCCAGCCACTACACAACCTGACCACTCTCCACAGCTGCTTGCACTCACTGCACAGCTGCAAAGTGTCTCTACTTCCCTTTCCTCTATTCTTTCACTACAACAGGACTCAGTGTCCTCAATGGCAGCTATATCTCAATAGTTGTCCTCTCTCCTCACTTCTTGCAATTCTACCCTTCCTGCCACATTGGCCAACTTGAACACTGTCATTGGCTCCCTATCCAATTCTGTGACATCAGACCTTGCTGATGTTCAAGATTTCATTGAACTACATCTTGCACAACTTCAAAGCCTGCTGTTCACAGCTTCTGATAGGCAAAACATTGTCAAACTGACCTCTCTTGCTGACACCCAGGCCTCTTCTCTTCAATCCTGTGTTTCCCAGCTTGTAGAGGTAAAGGACAACTTGGCATTCTTAGTGAATAGCCTTGTTGGTCCGAGGCCTGCTGCCAAAACTGCTGGCAAGCCTGATGACTTCGTATCTTCAGGCAGACCAGGTGTTGAAGGTGCTGGTACATCTCCTTCAAAGGGGGAGAAGTCATCTGCCTCGAAGACTAAGTCTAAGGGGGAGAAAACTTCTACTCCTAAGGAGAAATCAGTGCCTGCAATACTCACTGGTCAACCAGCAGGAGCTTCTGAAACAGGTACAATGGAAGGTGCCTCCCACGTTGCTTAGCCTACTCAGGCTGAATCTCCAATCCCTGCTCAGTCTAAGGGGGAGGAATTCATTCCTGAGGACAGGCCAAGCAGCAGAAGGAGACATCTGATTTTACAAGAAAAAGAATAAGAAGAGGAGGAAAGTTCTGAAGCTGCTGCCACTACAGTAGCTAAATGAAAAGAAAAAGCAGCAGTTGATCCCCAATAGCAGAAAGCAGCAGAAGTTAAATTTCACAAAGCCAGGACTAAAGAAATGGGTCTTCCCATGCACAAATAGTTTGTTTTCAGAGAAGAACAACTTCAAGCCCTGGAAGCTCTAAGGAAAGAAGAAGAATCTACCAAAGCTGCTAAGTCTTTTGCACTTCAAGAGGCAAGGAAAGTTAAAAAGTCCTCTCTAGAAGTGCAAAAGAAATTAATGGACGCTTCTAAGGGATCAGCAGGAGAAAAGGAATGAGAAAAAGAAAAGGGTGCTCAGGTCTCTGTGACCAAAACACAAGTACCCTCTGCAAGAGCTCAGTTCCACTTTGACAACTTGGCTAGAAGAAAATTTCAGGATGTTGCTGATAGAAGGCTAGCCAAGGAAGCAATTGTCAAAGTTGTTCCTATATCAAGAAAAGGCAGTCAGTGGAAGTTGAAACTAACCAGAATGGGTGCAACAGGCCCTGAACTAGAAACGTATGACTTCACTGATGTTGCACAGATGGGGTACAGGGAGTGGATTGAGTTGGAAGTTGCTCTGAGTGAATCTAAGTCAGAAATGGCAAAAACAATCAGAGCATATGTCAAAAAGTTGATGGAGAGAGTGAAAAATCTTGGCCTGATCTCTAAAGAAGTTAGTGAAGGTGTCTATGTGACACAACCAAAAATAAAGGCCATAAGGACAAGGAAAGACACTGAGCTTGAAGAACTCCTCATCTTAATAGAACAGGGTGACTATGCTGTTGAGATGAAGGGAGTTGATCACAGCCTGCCTACTGGAGTAGAGTTTGAAGATGGCAAGATTATTGAAGAGCCTGAGCTAGGGGCATTTATTGTAGATCCCTTAACCCAGAAAAAGTGTTTTCAGAGAGCTTCAGACCTACACAAAGTTGGTCTTAAGCAGCTTGCAGCCTTCAGAATTGCCAACTCCTTCAGATAGTCCAGCAAATGGAGAGCAGCCATCTAGGATGAGCAGAGAGGTTTTTATGACAGAGGTGAGCTTCAAGATCCAAACTTCATGTTTCTTAGAGTTGCAATTCAAGATCTGGAAGAAACAAGGGAGGAACTTGAAAGAATGTTTGAAGAAGGACTGCCACCTCCAGTACAGTGAAGTCCATCTACCATCAGGGTAGGTGAAGAATGGAAGTTGTTCATTTGTTGGACAGGCTTGCCATTATCTGCTCCCAACACCAACAGTCCAAAACTTTTTGTACATTAGTTGTTCTTTGTTACATATGTTGTAACTTTGCTTACTTACATTAGTTGTAATATACAATAGTACATTAGTTGTACTCTTGTAAAAACATGTGATGTGTTTCTGTAATCAAAATCAGTATGTATAAACTGATCTTTTACTTTACCTTGATGTTGTATTTTTATTTCAGCAAATGTAATGTAAAAATACATAGTGCCTATTGGTTAAATCAGCTTAGACTGATTATTGAAAATAGGGGGAGATTGTTAGCCACAAAAAGGCCTCAGTCAAACCTGTTCTGCATCTACGGGGGAGATTTTTAATCAAACCTGTTGATGCTTTTGAAGGTTGAATTTAAGGCCTGTTATATGCCTTATTGAAACCTGAAAATGACTTGCAATATCAGCCCAAAACTATTTACCCTATTGCATGTGTTGCAACAAAGGCAGTTTATCCAAGCTGTTCAGTTTGCTGAACAGGCTGAACATAAACTGTCTATGCTGCTCTATACTGGTGAGCAGCTTGGGCAGTTTACAAGTGTTCTGTTCTTTGTGAACAGGCTAAAACACTTTATGGAATATGTTTCCAAGTCCTCATGTATTGTTTTTGGCTACAAGATCAGTTTACAAAGTCGAAGACAAAGTGGAAAACAGAACTGCTCATCCTGCCCAAGCTGTTCTGTCACATGAAGACAAAAGGATATTTGAAAAAGGGTGACAGACCTTTTTCTTATATCAAAATAGGCCTTAACAAAGGAAGAAAGATGCAATGTTGACATTCCTTATTTAGTTAAAGCTAATGCAACAGTAGACAAAAAGAAAAGACAAAAGTTCTGGCCACATGAAGACAACTCTGCTTTTCAGAATGTGCAGAAAAGTTTATGTTGTCTTTTCAACAAGTCTTTTCACTTTTCCTTTCGTCCTATGAAGAAGCTTCTCTTAGATCCTCTGAGTGAGTATAAAAGGAATCTTCCAAGGACTCTTCCAAGGAATCTTCCAAGAGTGAACGTGCATTCAAGTGTATCTTTCATGCATGCAAGTCTGCTTTAATTGTACAGTGCTAGGTGTCTAAGCTGTTCTTGTTCAAGCCTTTCGTTGAGTCTTGTAAACATAGTGAGTAATTCTTAGTGAGTGTATTCATTGTAACTAGTTTAAGTCTGTCTTAGATTAGTTAACATACTGTTGTATCTGTCATCTCAGCTTGAACCTTTCCGCATTCAAGCCTGTTTGTTATTAACTTTTGTTGATAATACATACAAACATTGAGAAAAGAGTGTGTAGTTTTTAAATAGCTTTATTCACCACCCCCCCCCCCCTCTACAGCTTATGACTATATACTTGGGAAACCTTTCGGGACCTACAAAAACGATTAAAGAAGAGAGAATAGGTTTGTACTCATGAGTAAAATCCCTAGATGATGGATTTCTAAAACGGGGTCAAACTGAACACACTATTCATCTAAATCAACCCAAAGAGACTAGGTTTTATCATTCCAATCAAGGAATTGGTTTTAAAAATCCTAAGAATTTGGAAAAGGTTCAATCAGTTTTACCTATTTTTTTTTGATTTAAGGTATATGGAAGCTGGGTTTAAGTCTTTCTTTTTCGAATCATTAAAAGAAGTCTTAACCCAAGGGGATGAGAAACGAAGTTAAAATAAAGAAAAGGAAATTTCTTTCAAATATGATGAACTAAATGAGAAATATCCTTATCGAGTATCTACTCTAGAGGAGGACTTCTTGTCTAGCTATTCATCAGCTGAAATGAACGCCGAACCTGTCAAACAAAACCTCATCCTTATGTCCCTACAAAACTTCTTCTACACAAAATAAATGTTTTAGAAAAGGACTTAAGGACAGCTGGAAAGAAAGCCCTTGGTTATTAAGAAGCTCTTCTCAAAAGCGAAGAAAAATTGGTAAGACAAAGTTTTGAAAAAAATGTAGAATCAATCATCTACAAAGATGTTAGATATTAATTTTCGATCGTGTGGATTTATTTTGTAATAATTATTTAGATTATGATTAGTCTTGTATTTACTTTCTAGTTAGTTCATTGTATGGAAAAGTTCAAGGGGCAAATGTGCCACTCCTTGATAGTTAATTAAAGGAGCCTACACATAGGAATCCGAATCCGGTCCATCCTAGCCTTGGTCCATCCGAACAACTGTTCAACCGAACTCGTCTCCTGTCCGAACTCACATACTTGTCTCCTGTCCGAACTCACATACTAATCCGAATCAGTACCATCCAGTGTACTATTCATCTGCAGTCCAGTCCATCCGATTCAAGTTTCCACCTTCAAGATCTTATTCGTTCATATCAACACCCGAAATCATGTCTCGTGAAGCTCTTGTATTCAGATCCGAGAACAGCCACCTGTTCTGTATCCTGATGAGTATGAACAATGGAAGTCCCGGTTCTTAAAGTTTGTCGGTATGCAACCTAACGGAATCCTAATGCTTCAATCCATATCTGAGGGCCCGTTATCTACTATCGGGAAATCACGGCTAGACCCGAGGCTGACCCCCTGTTTTCGCATCAAAGGTTGAAAAGAAACCCGCAAATGATGCCGAGCGAGACAAGCAGCATGCAGATAAGAGGGCCGAATTTCTAATCTATCAGGCCCTCCCCACTAATATCTTAGCCGGAGTAGATAGCAAAATGTCTGCTAAAGAAATGTGGGACGAGCTAGAAGTGAAAATGCTGGGGGCAGATATAGATGACCGAGCGAAAATTGAGGAAGCTAAGGCTAAGTTCACCAAATTCCGAGCCAAAGACGGTGAGTCACTACAGGCTACATATACTCGGTTCTGTGCAGTCCTGAATGAATTAAACAAATTGCACATTAAAAAGGACAAGGATGACATAAACATCCAGTTCTTTTCAGCCTTAGCCCCCGAGTGGCAGAATGCATGTCGGGCCACATGACGAGTCCTGAATATTCCCGAAGTATCGATCAATGTCGTCTTTAAAGAGCTGAAAAAGTATCAAGGTGATGTGGATCAACAGAAACAGATGGCAAATCAACTCGCATCTTTGCTACTATCTCCTAACACCGGCATCAAACCCACTGATTCCCTAGCCTTGATCTCCAACACAAATATTCCCACTGCATCTTTTGCACAAGGTTCATCTTCGTCTCAGTACAGATATGCTTCTCCTTTGCGTGAGGTAATGGATGAGGAAGAAGCGGTCATTCAAGAACAAATAGCTTTATGGACAAATCGTCTCCAACAATGAAGTTTTTCCAACAAGACTAATTATCAGCTCCGCTGCGACACCGGTCCGCGGAGGTACTCAGATGAACGAAGGGATGAAAGACGAGATGATTATCGTCGGGACGACTATCACAGGGATGACAGGGATTAATGGAGATACGATGATAGACGCGACTATCGAGATGATCGCCGTTATGAAAGGTGAGACGATTGGCGTGATGATCGTAGGGATGACTGCCGAGACTATGATCGAAGGGACGACCGTCGCGATCACCGCAGGGACGACCAATGGGACGATAGAAGAGAGTATGATCGAAGGGATACAAGGAGAGATGAAAGCCGAGAACCTCATCGTGCCGACAAGAGGCCAGTGTAAAGAAGGGATGAGAGACCGAGAGCCGATGAGACGAAAGGCGCCGAAGAGCGTCTCTATTATAAGTGTGGGAAACCGGGCCACTTTGCTCGGGAATGTAAAAACAAGTTTGACAAGGACGTCGGCTACTATGAGCGGAAGTTGGAGGCTGCCAAGAAACGCACAGATGCCATGGCTCTCGTCGCCCAGGAAGACTACTGGGATGCTGAAGATACCGACGAAGAGGATGATAAGGGAAAGAACTGCTATATGGTTGAACGTCTAGGACTGGATCACAATGCCACTTCAACTGCTTCAGATTCAGACAGTGCTGATGAGGGGGAGACACCGACAAATCCACCAGGCCAAATCCGACGATCCCGAATGTTCATCATCCGATTCAGAGAGACGAGAGGTATATTCCTGTTACATTCAAAAGCATGTAAATAATTTATCTGTAAATAGTGAGTGTACATTGAACACACATATACTTGATTAAGAAGCTAGGTTAAATGCTGAACCTGAAAAGTATGTGCAGGCTGAACATCTAGCCCAAACCTTAAAAGAGTCGTCTGAATTATATCAATCAAAGTGGTTAACTAATAATAATGTGATAAAACAAATGCTAATAGAAAAGGTAGATGTTCAGGATAGAAATATATACCTAGAATCTTGTATGGATAGGTTATCTAATGAAAAACTCTCTTTAAAGGAAGAAGTATCTGTACTTTCAAAACAATTAGAGACATTAAGTATTGAAAATATAGACAACTTAGAAAAATATAAAATGATAGAAGAAGAAAGAATAAGTTTGTACTCACGAATAAAGACCCTTGACGATGCATATTTAAAACGGGGTCAAACTAAACAATGTATTCACTTGAATCAGCCCAAAGAAACTAGGTTTTACCATTCTAAACAAGGAATCGGTTTTAAAAATCCTAAATATTTTGAAAAGGCTCAAAGAGTTTTAGCTTTATTTTATGACATGAATTATATGGGAGCTGGACTTAAATCTTTCTTTTTTGAGTCATCAAAAGAAGTTTTAACGCATGAGGATGAGAAACGCGTTGAATATAAACAAAAAGAAATACCTTTTCAATATGAAGAACTTAACGAGAGTTATCCTTCTAGAGTACCCACTTTAGAGGAAGACTTCTTGTCAAGTTATTCAGAAGCCGAAATGAAAGCAGAACCTGCAAAACTAATTCCTCGTCTTTATATTCCTACACAAGTTCTTCAACATCAAATTACTGTTTTAGAAAAACAATTAAAGTCGACTCAAAAGAAAGCAATTGATTTTCAAGAAGCTCTTCTTAAGAGCAAGGAAAATTTGGTAAATCAAAATTTTCGACAATTTGTAGAATTAACTGTCTATAGAGAAAAATTTGACATGGTTTCTCAAACGGTGAAAGATTTTTTAAAAGAACCAACAGTTTCTCATCCCACCAAAATCCCATTTGTGTCATTCAACAAAGGCAAGACAAAAACTGAAACTTCTTTTATCAGTTGTAAAGGTGAGTGCTTAAAACCTTTTAAACCTGAGGTTTCAAAAAAGACTCAGATTCATTCCAAGCCTTTTAAAAAACCCACTTGCCAACAAAAATCCGTAAAGTCTAAATCTTCCATGCATACTGACTCTCGTCATTTTGTTCCTACAGATTATGTAAGAAGAGTCGCTAAAACCACCATGCAGGATTTTTCAAGTTTTTTTGTGAAGAAGGTTGTAATGCCATTTGAATTTGTTTATAGAGATAGGATGCTTGTAATCTCAGAAAACAATGTGTGCAACGATGTAACGAATTCTTCTGTTTGTTTAAAGTACTCTTTCAGTGAATTGTTTAATTTATGTCCAACTCGTTTTTGACGTCAGGTTCCTGAAATGAATGCTTTTGTGCCATAACCTGCTGAAAGAATTCGCAAAAGAAAATAAAAAATGTTGCATCATCAGCCTCAAAGAAAAATGAGACTTGTCCTTTGCCGAGGCCCAAAACCAAAGCAAAAGTCAAAAAGGTCTCAAAAAGTCAAAAACTGAAGGTAATTTCATCACCTAAGGTTCCAAAGCCTAATAAATCCAATCTTCAATGGATTCCAAAAGGCTATGCACCCGGACCACACATAACTTCTAAATGGGTTCCTAATATTGCACACGTGCCATATTCACTTTGAACTCCTAACCAAAAAGGACCCATATTGAGATGGGTACCCAAAGTTGTGTGATCTTAATGCAGATGGTTCTTGATTACTTCTGATCAAGACCCGTACTTCAATGAATTGGCTTCTAGTTATCATAGACTAGGACCCGTTGTTAGCTTGTCAGTTGTGCTTAAACCGACATGTTTGGCTGATGTGCACACAGCTCAGGACCCGGTCTTATTTCATCATGTTTTCTGAACATCTCGGTTCAGAACACGGTTTGATTGTCAATAAAAGATGGATGTGTTTGAATGCATATAGTTTTTCATTATATGAATTTATTTGTTTTTCAGGCTAAATCCATCTCGTATATGGATTTGGGTTGCTCCAAGCATATGACTGGGAGAAGAGAATTGCTGGCCAACGTAGTTGAACAATATTGTGGGACGGTAAAATTCAGGAGCAACCATCTGGCTCATATAAAAGGATACGAGGACTTGGTCTTCAATAATCTAGTCATCGAGGAGGTTGACTATGTTGAGGGATTATCACATAATCTACTTAGCATAGGACAACTCTGCGATAAAGGATTAGAAGTAACATTTAGGGCTAAGGACTGCAGTGTAAAGAGTATGGATGGCAAAGAAATCTTATCCGGTTACCGCAGCTCTAACCTTTACACCATAGACATAGCCAAACTCATGGTTAAGGATAACATTTGCCTCTTATCAAAAGCCTCTTCAAAAGACTCTTGGTTGTGGCATCGGAGATTATCCCACTTAAAATTTGACAATATCAACAAGCTGGCTGCGAAACAACATGTTAAAGGTCTCCCAGAATTACGATATGAAAAAGACCATCTTTGTGGAGCGTGTGAGAAGGGTAAGATGAAACGATCATCTAACAAACCGAAACCCAAACCATCAACGAAGAGAGCATTGGAGTTACTTCACATGGATTTATGCGGACCCAAAGTATAAATGGGAAGCGATATATGTTGGTTATCGTTGATGATGACTCATGATATACCTGGGTTAAGTTCTTGCGATCCAAGGATGAGACTGCTTAAGAAATCATAGATTTTATAAAGAGTGTCGAAACCCAACATCAACTGTCTGTTCAATCAATCAGATCTGACAACGGCACGGAGTTAAAGAATTCGATAGTTGACGGCATCCTTCGATCCAAAGGTATTCAGCATCAATATTCTGCTGCTAGAACACCTCAACAAAATGGAGTCGTAGAAAGGCGTAACCGTACCCTTGTGGAAGCCGCTCGTACAATGTTGGCATACTTAAAGCTACCTGCATTCTTGTGGGCCGAAACCGTGTCAACAGCTTGCTACACACAGAATCGCTCCATAATCCATAAGCGCTTTAATAAAACTCCTTATCAACTCTTCTTGAATAAAGTACCTTTTATCAAGTACTTACGTGTATTTGGTTGCAGGTGCTATGTTCTTAATGATAAAGACAACCTCAGGAAATTAAATGAAAAAGCGGATGAAGCAATCTTCATTGGATACTCATCCAACTCGAGGGCTTATCGTGCATTGAATACCCGAACCAGGACAGTCAATGAAAGTGTGCATGTCACATTTGATGAGTTGGCTGAACTGGCACCCGAAGTTGATCATACAGGACCACGCATTACACAAATGCCTGGAGACTCTTCTACTCACTCTACATCTTTTTCATCTTCCGATTTAGTTAATTTATTTGATCCTTTTTACGTAGAATTCTTCGGTCCTAACACTAATGTGTCTAATGTTGCTAATAATGTAGGTAATCCATCCAACAATTGAACTGCACCATAAATTTTATCTGTTCCATCTTCATCCACATCGTACCCTCATCCATCAACATCTTCCACTGATACATCCGCAGTTGAATCTACTCCTGAAATACCCTCACATATAATGACAAATATCCTTCCTTCACCTGAACATTCAGAACTCGAACCGGAACCAGTGGTACCATCACTTGAAACCATTGACCATGAATCATCATCCATCCCCACTCTAACCACTGAGATTCCATCCCGAGCACCCCTTCCACACGAGACTAAATGGACCCGAAGTCACCCAACCGACCAAATCATTGGTGATGTCTCAACTGGTGTCCAAACACGTAGGGCGTCTGCTAATGAATGTCTCTTCGCATCATTCCTTAGTATGATAGAGCCCGCTCGTGTGGATGAAGCCCTAAAAGAACCAGACTGGATAGTTGCAATACCAGAAGAGCTCAACCAGTTTGAACAGCTCAGAGTATGGCGGTTAGTTCCCAAGCCAAAAGACCGTACAGTTATCGAAACAAAGTGGATCTTTAAGAACAAACAAGATGAAAATGACATTGTGATAAGGAATAAAGCGAGACTTGTTGCCAAAGGCTACCGACAACAAGAAGGGATAGATTATGACGAGACCTTTGCTCCAGTTGCACGGATCGAAGCAATCAGCATCTTCTTGGCGTACGCGGCACACAAGGACTTCAAAGTGTACCAGATGGACGTCAAGACAGCCTTTCTTAACGATGAACTTAACGAAGAGGTGTATGTTGAACAACCACAAGGATTTGTTGACGCACATAAACCTGACCATGTTTATGTGCTAGACAAAGCCCTCTATAGTTTAAAACAAGCTCCTCGCGCATAGTATGATAGTCTCTCAAATTTTCTTATCTCTGCTGGTTTCAACAAAGGTGTGGTGGACACAACTCTATTCACGAAAAAGGAAGGCCCACACATAATTCTAGTACAAATATATGTCGACGACATTATATTTGGATCTACTGACAGTAATTTCTGTAAGGATTTTTCAGCCCTAATGGAGTCCAGGTTCGAGATGAGTATGATGAGGGAAATGAATTTTTTCCTCGGATTACAAGTCAAACAACTTGAAAATGGGATTTTTGTGAACCAGTCAAAATAAACTCTTGATATTCTCAAGAAGTATAAGTTAGACTCTTGCACGAGTATCGCAACTCCCGTGGCCTCCAACTATAAGTTAGACACCGATCCTTCTGGGAAAAGTGTCGATAATACAACTTACAGTGGGATGATAGGATCCTTACTGTATCTAACTGCTAGTAGGCCTGATATAATGTTTTCAACATGTCTTTGTGCTCGCTTTCAGGACATCCCGACAGAATCACACCTAACTGCGGTAAAACACATTTTTCGTTATCTTAAGGGTACACCCGATCTTGGTCTCTGGTATCCAAAGGGAACCGATTTTGATCTTACTGCCTTTTCAGATGTTGGTTTTGCGGGTTGTAGAGTTGACAGGAAAAGCACATCGGGAGGAATACAGTTCTTAGGAGACAGACCGGTGAGTTGGTCCTCCAAAAATCAGAATTGTGTCTCAACATCCACAGCTGAAGTTGAGTATGTAGCAGCTGCAAGTTGTTGCTCTCAAGTGCTGTGGATGAGAACACAATTATGCGATTATGGATTCTCACTCACCAATATTCCAATTTACTGTGATTCTCGAAGTGCAATTGCCATTTCTTGCAATCCTGTGCAGCACACTCAAACAAAACTTATAGATATCAGGTATCATTTTATTAAAGATCACTTAGAAAAGGGAACAATTGAGTTGTATTTTGTTGGCACGGAATATCAACTTGCAAATATCTTTACTAAAGCTTTAGACGAACCTTGTTTTCAGTTTTTAGTACCCCATATCGGCATGTTGAATCCACCTTCCAATTAAATATAAGATGTTGTCTTAAATAATTTTATTTCAAAAAATCATGTCTGAAATTCCTTTATTTTAGAAAATATCTGTTATTTAAACTTAAGGATTATGCCACAAAATTAAAATTCAATATTTCCTTATCTATGTACATCTTTAATAATTAATGATCCTGACAAATTGGTGTGTGAATTGTTCATCACTGAGTGGGACGCAACTATAATCCAGATTTTTCTGTATCTTTAAGGCTAAATAGGTTCAAGCAATTAATATGTAAAAGAAAAAGAAGCGACTAGGTGTTTATTTGAGGGAGAGTACAGTTTGGATGTTAATTTTTATTATTCTTTGTTCCTTTTATTTTTCTTATTTCTCTTAGCTAATTTTTTTAAAAATTTTAGGTTGGTTGATTTTTAGATTTTAAAGTTTAATTTAATTGTTCAGAAAATCTAAAAAAGATTTTATTTTATTTGTATAAATTTTTTCAAAAGGCCAAAAACATTTCATTTTTACTTTATTTCATTTTATTTTGTCTTAACTTAATTGTTAAAAGAAAATTACAAAAAATATTTTATTCTACATTTGCTTTCATTCTGTTTCAAAGAAAAATACCAAAAGATGTAATTGGGCCAAATTTTTGTTTAAAAATTTTTGTTTCTATTTATTTTAAGGACCAAAATATTTTTTTTGTGTGTGTGTATTTTTGTGAACAATCCGGCGGCCCGTACACTTCTTGGGCACGGATCCTGTGTAACCCGACGCGACCCGCTACCTTTAAATAGGGCGGGTCAACGGTCAAACCATCTATCTTTCTTCTCCTTCAAGTTTTCAAATCTTCTTCTTCTTTCTCTCCTCTTTGTCGACGAACACCAACCGCTTCCAACCGTTGTTGTCACTTCGAGCTTTGTGGTTCGTCGTTTTTCTTCGTCTCTCTTGCTTATTTCGACTTCGACACTCTCAGGTAATACTTTTCTACCTTTATTTTAGCATTTAACTTCCTATATTGTCCAATTTATTTTCAAAATTTTCTTAGTTTTTCATTTCGGTTTTTGCTATTTTTAGGTTATTTAATATGCTTATTTTAGATAATTGTAGTTAAATAAATTGTTCCTTACATGTTTTTAGACTAGGATCTTCATTTTCGTACATTTTTGTCACAATCACCACTGTTCACGTTGCACGTTGCATGAACAACTTGAATGAACTGATGCACTTCGGACCATCCGAATTCGGACCAAGCCCCAAATTCAGATGTGTTCCTTACCAAAATTTCATAAATTTTACAAACTGTGCATCCTAATTCGGACACTGTGCATCCGAACTCGGACCACTGTGCATCCGAACTCGGACCACTGTGCATCCGAATTCGGTTCTTCAAAAGTATGTTCAAATTGATCATTATTTTTCTAAGTTATATTTCATCATTCACTGTTCATCCGAAGTCGGATGAGATCCGAATTCGGACCCCATCCGAATTATGGATTCCATCCGAATTCGGTCCATTCCTTCTCATTGCATGCATCCACTCCATTTCGGTCCCCATCCGAATTTACAACATCATCGGAATTCGGACCACCACATGCCATTATCATTCATCATCCGGATTTCAGCTAGACCCGAATTCGGTGGTACTGTTCATCCAAATTCGGTCCATCCGAAATCCAATACTTAGCATATTTTTTTAATTTTTCCATTTTTGCATTTTCATTATAAATCAAAAACCCAAAAAGATTTTCATTCCAGTGCACCATTGGTTAGTGTTAGGATCAGTGTTTGAGTGAAAATGTCTGTTCTAATATTGGTCTCTTAACGATTGATTGAACTTTATTCAGTAGAATTTTATTTTACTAATAAAGACCCGATGCTTTAAACAGATCAGACAGTTTCTATTTCACACTTATCCAGACTTATTATCAATGTCTTATCATCTAAAGTCTTCTGTTCTAACTTTGATGCACCTTTACAGGAATCATGGAACCCACAGTCGTACTTACCATTCCCCATCCCCCCATTCCCAACAACAACGCCCAATTACCCGAAGAATTCATTCTTCCCCGAGCCGAATTCGTTGAGTTCATGCCACATAATTGGCAGCTTGATGTGTCCATTCTTACCCGCGAAACCGAAACTCTAGCCTTTGACATCCTTACAAACCACCCACTCTACTACTCCCTTTCCGCAGCCACCACGTTCCCCAAATCTACCTACAACAATTCTGGCATCGGTTAAAATTTGTCGCCGATACCGAACCACACTTCACCACCACCATAGACTGTGTCCTAGTCAAAATAACTACCGCAGCCATACGCCATATCCTTCACCTACCTGCTGAAGCCCATTCGATGCATCGCCTTCACTTTGCCCCCATTCCTTCCCTCCAAGAAACACTTAATGAAATTCAAAACTTGGGATATGACGGTCCACTCACAAAACCTTCAGACTTCAGGTCCAAGAATCTTCAGGCTCACTGGAGGATTCTTTTTGACGTGATCAACAAGTGCTTCACCGCCAAGCATGCTGGACACGACTCCGCATCCGCTCAAGTCCTAGCAATGTTCGTTGGCTTTGCCTACGATAGACACGTTGATTACGTGGCATTCCCTGTTCGAGGAACTGAGGAGAGTTCACCTGGAGAGGGGCACCAAACGAGGACGAAAATACATCGCTCTCCAGCATTTTCTACAATTAATAATTCAGTATGCCATGGACAACGACGACGACATACATGAACGTCCAGAGGTAGATGTCTACCCAACAGTTGTGATCCAAAAGCTTAATCTGCCAAAAGGGGCTCCTTCTGTACCGGTGATGACAATCCCACTGTCCCTTTTTCAAAGGGCAGTGCAATCTGAAAGGGTTAGGGCATACTTGAGAGAATTTTATCCGGATGAGGCTTGGTCAGATCCGACTGAGCCTACCCAGTCCGAAGGTGAGATTAGAGTGAGTGAGGAAGATGGCAAAGCAGCGGAAGTAGAACAATCTTTGGGGTTAGGTGAGCGGGAGCCTATGAGTGTGAGAGAGGCAGGAGCAGGTGAGGCAGCAGAGACGGCGGATTCCGAAAGAACCGTCTCTGTTGTAAGAGGGATTGAAGTAACATCCGAGGGTGACCAAAGCCCAATCAGCCGGACAACCCACTTTCAAACCATTAGTCCGATGGTCGAACTCACCCCATCCACCCACTTAGCATCGTCTCAACAGGGTGCTACTTCATTGCACGGGGATCTACCACACATGATCTGCGCATCCCATTGTGGAGCAAGAAATGACAGAAGGAAGACCTGATATGGCTCCATCTACGCCATCCACTTCAGGTCATCTCCAAATAAACTTAGAGATGTTAACGGCAGCTCTACGTGCTGCCCGTGTTGTTACCCAGGCTGCCCTGGACGCCCACAAGGAGGCTGCCGAGGAACGACATACCGCCCTTCTATCATTAATTAAGGGTAACGCTGTCGCTTCTGAGGATGTGCCTCCACCAGGGACCCGATTAGTCCAAATGATGATTCAGGAGCTGTAAGATAAAATAGACTTGCAAAACTGCTTAATACTTTAAGTCCAGGAGCAACTAAACTCCCGCATGGACCGTCTAGAATCTGCGGTTATCGAGCTGCAATGTCGTCCACAGGCTGTGTCCCAAAAGAGAAACATGACGATCAGGACGACCCTGATCGCCATGAGGGGGAGAAGCGCCAAAAGACTCAATCTGAGGACCTTATGTTGATCGTAGGGGGAGCAGAATCAGAAAGTACAGAGGTTCAGGGGTCAGGGTATAAGATGCACGAGGCTCAGAAGTATATGATGATAGAAGACGAGCCCATGTTTGAGGGTCCAGCGCCATTGGATCCGATGACAACCATGGTTGAGTTAGAACCCATCCATGAGAAGGTTGAATTCATATTGGTGTCTGACTCAGACTCCGATACTGAGGACAACTAACCCTTAATCATCCCTAAGCCCGAGCCCGAATCATCACAAAAAGCCTCATCTTCATTTGAATTCCTAAACTCCCCACCCCCAGCTCCACAATAAGAATCCCAAATAGTCCCAAGCCCTCCAAGATCTCAAAGTCCACCCATAATCCAACCTGCACCCCAAGTGCAATTTATGGAGCCAGGACCCTCAGAGACCAGGTGGGTAGATGGATTTGATGACCCTCTTGAGCAGCCTGGTGTTTATAACAGAAGCGATCAATACTGGGTGGGTTGGTATTCTAAAGGTGAGGTACATACTCTGCCACCAGAATTGAAAGAGGAGTTAAGATATGAACGGCGAGGGAAAATCTTCAAATTACTTGAAGCCAAAGCATCAGAGATAGAAGAACCCGCCGTTCAGGGCCATAAAGAATTTCTACAAAAGTTTCCACCAGAGCAGTTCCAGAAACATTTTCTGGAAGAACGGTTTAAGATGGTGTTCAGAAAAAAGCCAGGGTCTTACAGCAGCCGCTTACTCATGGAACTGACCAACGTATCTAAAGCTTAACAGGCCGAGTACAACCAGTTGATGCTCAGGGAAAGGAGGTCCAATGTCTCGAAATCTAAGATAAAGAAACTCCTCAACATCATAATGTGCAGAAGAGCGAAAGTATACTATCCTGCCTTTCAAGTAGAAAGAGAAGATGGCACAGTTGAGGAGTTCTACAAAAATGACTTAGACTTCATATATGTGGACGACGTCGAATTTCTTTATAACCGACTAAAAGGCAGAATCAGAAGGCGTCTGGCTCACATGACGGCCGTAGGTGCTCTTATTTGAAGTATGAACCACCGCTCTATTATCATGTGCCTCAGAGATTTTCAAATGGCGATAGAGAGCGCGCTGGTCAAAGTTGGACTACGAGCCCCTAACCAAGATAAATTTCTTCTTGCCCACCAACCTGCTTACAGAGTCATCTTCAGAGGTGGCCCGGGTGTTATTTTTGTGAACCAGAAAGGTTATAAGAGATTCATGCGCTTTGAGGACCTTCTTTGTTATTCCGAAGGTACTATCAGAATGGTTAGAGCCGAGCTTACACGAACAGTTCAAGAATATGATGCTCAACCAGATCCAGAAGTTAGATGCTCACCGAAGGAAATTCAGGATACCCTCAGCGGCATCGAATACCTGAACGAACGACTACACATGAGACAAGTGATTAGACGATTTGATGTCATCCTTGGACTCCGTGAATCAACAGACCATGCCAGAGTTCCAGGACCTCCACAATGATCGAAAAGGGAGAGATTGTTAGATATTAAATTTCGATCGTGTGGATTTATTTTGTAATAATTATTTAGATTGTGTTTAGTCTTGTATTTACTTTCTAGTTAGTTTATTTGTATGGAAAAGTTCAAGGGGCAAATGTGCCCAAAGACAGTCTAAGAAGCCTGTAGGTCTAGGTTTTCACGAAATTCCTCCACCTTTCAATGCGAAGTATGTGCCTCAGCCTCAGGAGAAAACTGACAACTCAGTAGACTTAGAGGACCTACCTGAACCGACACCTGAGCCTACAGTTGATAATACACCTAAGGTGGTTGACTCAACCGTCAAGGTCAAGAAAGTGAAATTTGTGTCTTCCTCCAGTGAAACACCTGCAGGAAAACAGAAAATTTCATGGGCTGACCAGGTCGAAGAGACAGACACTGTAGATGTACCAAAGGAAGTAGACACTAGTGAGACACCTAGATCTAAGGGAACAACCAAAAAGTCCATGGATAAGATGTCTTGCTTTAGATGTCACGCGAAAGGGCATGTTGCTTCTCACTGTCCACTTAGGAAAGCAGATGTTGCCCCTAAGACAGTGAACCCAACACCTGTTAAGCCCTCACCCAGTGTGGCAAGCAGCAGTAGTTCTCAACCTACCGAGAAAACTGTGCAGGCCGCACCCAAACAAGTTGTGAAAAACACACCGGTTAAGGTTGGACCAAAGGAAGTGATTAGGACAAATTCACCGAATCGTGTCACAAATCAATCTAGGTCAGCACCACAGCAAGTCTATAGGAGCACCACACCTAGCAGGTCACATACTCCAGTTAGGTCACATACTCCAGTTAGACAGTATGCACCGGTAAGAGCTCAAGGATCACAGTCAGAAATGGCATATAATAGGAATTATTCTAGAGCTCCACAACAAATGCCTACACCAAGGCAAAGAGTGAACTTAAATCACTCGGCACCACAACAGAATTCAGTTCAAAGGCCCAAGTCACCTGAAAGGCGAGATGGGTACTTGAAAGAGTTCACGTATGTGGACGAGAATGGTATTACCAAGTCAGTCATGGCTTGGGTTCCCCGTGATAACTAACCTATTTTCTTTCATGTGCAGGAGATAACTACCGGTCCAAACAACAAGTGGTTCGTCGACAGTGGTTGCTCCAGGCACATGACGGGGGAAAGAAGTCTTCTCACAGACTTCAAGGGGGTAATAGGGGATTCGTATCATTCGCGGGTAACAAGGGTGGAAATATCACTGGAACTGGAGAAGTCACTAATGGGACGATTACTTTGGATCAAGTTTATCACGTTGATAAACTGGTTCATAATCTCATTAGTGTCTCTCAAATCTGTGATAAGAAGAACTCGGTGTTATTTACTGACACTGAGGCGTTAGTGCTAAAGCCTGGATTCAAAATTCCTGAAGAATGGGTGTTGATGCGGGCGCCAAGGAAGAACGACTTGTACGTGCTGGATATGAACAAGCCAGAGACTTCGATGGGGCCAATTTGTCTACTATCCAAAGCTTCGGAGACGGAATCCGTACTGTGGCACAGACGCATGGCTCACCTGCACCTGAGGAAGATGAATTACATTACGAAGCATGGACTGGTGCAGGGTGTGCCCATGAAAAGTTTTCAGTTCGAGGATAAGTGTCTACCTTGCATGAAGGGCAAACAACACAAGAAGACACACAAGTCCAAGAAGCAGAATTCCATAGCCTCAACATTCGATCTGTTGCACATGGACCTTTTCGGCCCAATCAACAAAAGGAGTATTGGAGGTAGTTGGTACTGCTTAGTTATCACCGACGATTACTCACGTTTTTCTTGGGTTTTCTTTTTAGGTACGAAGGACGAGACGGCTGCAAGGCTCATCGGGTTCTTGGACCAAGTGGAGAACTCATACGGAACTAGGGTTAAATATATTCGCAGTGATAATGGAACTGAATTCAAAAACACTGTAATTGGTGTATATTGCCTATCAAAGGGCATAGTGCATCAATTCAGTGCACCATATGAATCTCAATAGAATGGGGTGGCCGAACGTAAAAATAGAACTTTGATTGAGGCTGCAAGGACTATGTTTTCGGATTCAAAGCTTCCTACCATGTTTTGGGGGGAGGCAGTGAATACCGCGTGCCACATTTTAAATCGAGTCCTTACAGTCAAATCATTGAACAAAACATGCTATGAAATTTTGAATAAACGGCCACCTAACTTAACTGGATTCGAACCGTTTGGAGTACCATGCACACTTTTAAGAACAAAACATCAACCGAAGTTTGGTGAAAAGGCTGACGAAGGATACTTCCTAGGTTATGTGCCAAACTCACCAAACAAACGGGTGTTTAACAAAACAACTGGTACTGTGGAGATTGTGTATAACATTGAAGTCACAAGTTATACATATGAACCCCAAACTGGTCCGGAATGGATATTTGACTATGATAAGTTATTTGAGTCATTTAACATTCCTCTGGATTATAATGCAGGTACAATCGAGAAGGACATGGCGACGTTGCATCTGAACGACGATGGCCAAATCTTTCCAAGGACCACGTTCGAATCTACATCCGAGCCTACTGCGATTGTAGATGGATCTCCAGAAGTTGCTGATCAAGAGTCACCTAACACTGAGAATCAGACTCAAGCTTCAAGTTCTAACTCTGAGGAAAACGTCCGTGAGGAGGAAAATGTAGAAGCTGAGCCTGTTCCCCCTTTAGGTGAAATAGGATCCAACTTAGGAGATAATCTAAGGGTTGATGAAATAGAGACCTCTAGGATTAACAAGAACCATCCAATAGAAAGCCTCATAGGAAATCCTAACGAGGGTGTGAGGACTCGGAGTAGTGTAAATAACAACACCGTGTTGTTGTCGATGATAAACGACTCCGAGGCATATCACACATGTCTATATTCATGTTTCATATCGCAAGTAGAGCCTAAGAATGTGCAAATGGCACTTAAGGATAACTCCTGGGTTGAAGCGATGCAGGAAGAACTTTCACAATTTAGGAAACTAGAAGTGTGGGAGTTAGTTCCGTTACCTCGAGGGGAGATTGCAATAGGAACCAAATGGGTTTTTAAGTGCAAAAGAGACGATCGGGGTATAGTCACGCGCAACAAGGCGAGATTAGTTGTAAAGGGTTTCAACCAAGAGGAGGGAATCGATTACAACGAAGTTTTTGCACCAGTAGCAAGGCTGGAAGCCATTAGGTTGTTTCTAGCGTTTGCCTCCTTCAAAGGCTTTAAGGTATATCAACTGGACGTTAAGAGTGCTTTCCTGTATGGGAAAGTGAAGGAGTTGGTGTATGTAGAACAACCGCCCGGATTTACAGATCAAAAATATCCTGATAGAGTATATCGCTTAGATAAGGCTCTTTATGGATTACATCAGGCACCTAGGGCGTGGTATGAGACTTTATCCAACCATCTTTTAGAAAACGGTTTTGAAAGGGGTAGGATAGATAGTACTCTATTTGTGAAGAGGAAGGGTGAACACTTTATCTTGGTACAAGTGTACGTCGATGATATCATTTTTGGATCATCAGACGAACAGATGTGCAAAGATTTCGAGAAGGTTATGAAGTCTAAGTTCGAGATGAGTGCTATGGGAGAGTTGAATTTCTTTTTAGGGTTACAAGTTGACCAAAAGAAGGAAGGGATGTTTATCCATCAAACTAAGTATGTCTATGACATATTAGAACGGTTTGGGATGGAGGGAACTAAATTGACTGCCCACTTCAGCACGCCGATTCAAGTGAATCACAATCTCGGGCCGGGTACTGAAAGTGATTCCGATGTGGATCCGACTTTATATCGGGCCATGATTGGGTCACTTATGTATTTAACTGCTTCAAGACCTGACATAATGTTTGCTGTGTGTATTTGTGCTAGGTTTCAAGCGAATCCGAAGGAGATGCATATGAAAGCTGTGAAGCGGATTCTACGATACCTCAAGTCGAAACCGAAGCTGGGACTTTGGTATCACGCGGAGGGAGATCTAGAGTTGGAAGCATTCACGGATTCTGACTACGGAGGATGCAGCTTGACGCGCAAATCTACAACTGGAGGTTGTCAGTTCCTAGGAGGGAGATAGGTATCCTGGCAATGCAAGAAACAAACATCGGTAGCCATTTCAACGTGCGAGGCCGAATATGTTGCTGCTGGTAGTTGCTGCTCACAGGTTCTGTGGATACAACAACAATTGCGGGATTACGGTTTGGCTTACACTCAAACTCCTATTAGGATAGACAATCAATCTACAATTGCTATAACTAATAATCCAGTTAAACACAGTAAAACAAAGCACATAGACATAAGGCATCATTTTATTCGTGATTGTGCTGAAAAGAACTTAATCAAACTGGTAAAGGTGGCAACAGAAGATAATAATGCAGATTTATTTACCAAAGCGTTTGATAAGTCACGGTTTGAGTATTTAATTCAACTGAATGGAATGCGCAACCCAGAGTAATTTGACCTTAGTAGTAGTAAGTTTATTTTATTTTATTGTAGAGTAGTAGTTTTTCTTTCTTCTCAGTAATCTGCTAATTTAGGAAAGTTTATATTTTTAGTAAGTTTCTATCTTTAGTAAGTTAGTAGGTTAGCTTATTTTACTGCTTTTCTTATGAAAAAATAAAAGAAAAAAGAGAGAAAATTACAAAAATACAAAAAAAAAGAGAATATAAAAAAAAAAAGAGTTAGGTCTTAGATACATAGGTTCAAAGTGACGAAAATTAGCATCGTCGTTACAGACTCTAAGTATTTAGGCTTTCACACATAATGCAACTAAATCCTAAGTGTTATACTTTACTTAGTTTGATGTGTTGGTAGGCATAATACATATAGGGAATCTCAAGGCTAATAAAATATTCTAGAAATAGTCAAGCGTGTCACTAACTTAGATATACGACCAATCGGTCTTAATTTTTATGTACAAGACATACAAACATTGAGTCTAAATGAGGTATGCAAACTTTCTGGGGATGTATGGCAACATCAAATACATCTGAAAATGGAAAGAATAGAAATATCATGTAAAACTGAGAGTCGAAAACATGCAACTCTGTTGTACTTAAGTACAGACCTGTTGTCTCTGTTTAGATTCGGGTTAGCAGACATGTCGCTTTGTTGTACGTCAGTACAGACCTGTCACCGCTATCTGCTAACTTTAAAAATAAAACCTTAAGTCGAACTAAGACACTTTGTTGTATGAGAATACAGACCTGTGTCCGATGTTTGTCTTTTAAAGAAAGTTTGCAAATACCAACAAGTTAGAATCTTTGTCTGTGTGCCTTGATCATAAAAGTATGTCTATGTCTGAATCACGTAAGATAATTTCCTGATAAATAAAAAGGCCAAGGGATATTCCGAAATGTAGAATGTTTAACAGGGTAAAATACCAACAATTGGCTAAATAGGTATGTCACGACAAACAAACAAAGGAATAAAAAATTCCTAAGTGTGAAAGTTTAAGTACTGAAAGTTAGTATCCGACATCGCTATCTGATTGAACCTTTCTTAGACTATACTCATCAAAATATGTTGTTAAGTATTTAGCTTAGATTGTGAATTTTTCTTAAGTCTAGATTAAATTTTTTGGTCAAAATTTTATTTTACTTTATTTTATTTTATTTTTACCTTAGTTTATTTTATTTCATTTTAGTTTAGTTTAATTTTTACTTAGGTAAAAGGTCAAAAGTTACTGAGGGTGCATTCAAAGTTGGATAAAATAAACAATACGTGAACTATCTTGAGCTTAGGGTAAAAGAATTGGCATAGTTTATCTAGTTACACGATACCGTAGAAAAAAAAGTTGGAAAAGTTGAATTTATTTCAAAATTTTCGAAAATTTTTCTAAGTATTGGTGGTTTCGAATCTAGGACAGACTCGAAGCGGTAAGACTTCGAATCTGTCAGTAGATTCGAATCTGTGCTTAGACTCGAGGGTTGGTGGTATAAATAGGTTAACAGTAAAGGTCATTAACTCCATCTGTTTTCGAATCTATACTATCGAATCTATATTGGCGATTTCGAATCTGTTCTCGAGTCTATCGTAATCCTTCTAAACGACATTTTGTCGAGTCTCTTACTTGGTGTTTCGATTCTACAGATACATCTAGGTATAATCAACCGGATTGTACAAGATTTGTGTAGTTTTATACACAATTTTAGGCTAAAACATCGAATTTTGAAGTTTTGTGGGTTGAAATAGGGTTTTTGCTAAATTACCAAGTTTGGACCTATAAAAGATCAAATTAAAAGCATAAATCAATGATTAGAACCTAGTTGAACTAATGTATGTGAATTACTAAGTTCAAAACGGTTAAAATCTTGGGTTTTTTGTTGAAAACAAAACCGACGGGACTTCGAGTCTGTTCTAGGACCTTCGAATCTGTTCATGGGTTTCTCGAATCTATCATTAGATTCGAGATGACCATGATATTCGAATCTGTCCATTAGACTCGAATAGGGACTCTTCGAATCTGTCCATTACATTCAAATATGGACACTTCGAATCTGTTACTTTCGAATCTGTACTTTATTTATTTTGTTTAATTTAAATTTTATTAAACTTGTGGAAATTTAATTGTGCTAGATTTTGTGTTTGATAAAGTACAAAATAAAGCAAATTTGAATTTGAACAAGTTTATTGATTTTTAATGAGTTTAACAGTTTTATTTATTGTGCAGATATGGCGGTTCGCGCTTTTGTTCCTAAGCATAATATGGTCCTTAATCCAGACATGAATCTCCCTGAGGCGCAGGGATTCCGTGAAGTACTGGATTTTCTAGCTGAATCAAGGATCGGACATGCACTATGGCATAATGTGCAGCTTGTGTTACCCTACATCCGTCAATTTTATGACCATTTGCAAGTAGACTGCTCGGTCACTCCTACAGTTCTACGCACTCGCATTGAAGGACAGCCATTAGTATTTTCGGCTGATATGATTCGTCAAGTGCTGCAGTTGGGCACTCAGGAACAAGAAGCTGGTCCTATAGAATTTCCGATGAATATAAGGCAAGCGGCCTTTCAAAGAATGGGGTACAGCCTCGATGTGACAAAAGTGTCATACATGAAAAGTGGATTGATAGGACAATGGAGGTTTTTGGCGCATGTATTTATGGTGTGCTTTGCTGCGAAAAAGGCAGGGTTTGACTATATTGTCGCGAAGATTCAATCGGGGATTGTCGCGATGGTGTATAATCGACCATACAGTTTCTCGGAAATGTTTTTCTCCGAATTTGTTCACCAGATCACCGCTCCAGAAAACCAGCAATTCCTGCTATATCCGCGGTTCATCATGATGCTTATAAGGCACTTCTTGCCAAATCTGCCGCCGTCAAATGACATTCAAAGCGTTGCTGTAATGGATAAACGGATCTTTGCTGACTGTTCCTCACACAGAGGAAGATTGGCTGTTCCAGTTGAGCGTCCGTTATTTGGAGCAATCTTGGATAGAAACTTTGAAGCCCCAGATGTTGCCAACTGGGCAGGGGAAGTTGAATTTCAACCAAGACAACCACAGCCACAACAACAACAACTACAGCCACCGCATGCTCAAAGGCGAAGACAAAGACCATCCGCGAGTCAAACTCAGGCGTCTAGGCCTTCTACCAGTCAGCAGCCGGAAGTACAGGAAGCAGGGCCTTCAAGTGCTGTTCCCGAGTCCGAGGAAATAGCCCAAACGTTAGAAGAAATATGGGCGTCTGGACCCCATGCTAATGAAGATGTAGCTTCCGCGTTAGTGGGTGAACTACTTGAGCCTCCAGAAGGAGAGGAAGATGTGTTGAGAGATGTTGAAGAGTATGAGCCAGAGCAGGCTGATAATGTTTTGTCATCATCTGCAACAGAATCTGAAGAGATGGAGGAGTTAGAGGTTGAGGCTTCTGAGTCAGTATCGACTGAACCAACTGTTCAAATTGGAACGTATGGATCAAGGTTGGTAGTTAATGAAGAAGCATCGAGGAGGAGAGTAATAAGGGAATATGATGAATCAGATTTTGAAGAAGAAGAGATTGCTCCCTTAGTGACTCGGAAACGGGCCAAGCGTCACAGGTTTATGCAAGGATCATCCTCAGCATCTGAAGCACAACCGGAAATTCCCCAAACTCAACATCAAGAACCCCAAACCACTGTTCCACTACCACCACCTCAACCTGAACCATATATTCCATCACCAATCCGCCCAACTCCTATACAGTCCATTCCATCAACCTCATCATCATATGCCGACAATCAACGATTTCTGCAGCTTAAGGCTCGCGTTGACTTCCAGCATGTCCAAATCTTAGGCCTAACAAAGGCGATCAGAGAAATTCAGTCTCATAATGCCAATCTGGATAAAGAGAATGCCGATTTAAAGAAGATAGTGGAGCAAGTCCAGGAAGAGAACGTTGAATTGAAAACGTTTGTCTGCGATCAGGCAGCTGAGATAAGGTCGATGCGCTCCCTAATTGAGCGGTTAATAAAAAATTTACAGGCTCAGGGGGAGACGTCGTGCCGTGATCCGGATGTACAGAGGCCAAGAGATGGTGATGATGAAGACAATTAAGGCAATGATCCCAGCCCTAAAAGTCAGAATGAGCCAGTAGATTTTTCTGCTGCTCAGACTGCTCAATCTCAGGGGGAGCCTAGTCAAGCAGAAGCTGGAATGGGTGAGGCAAGTTCATCAAAGGTCTCGGAAAGTCAAGTGCGTGAAATAATTGATGCATTGATGGATATTGAAGAAGAGCCATTATAGTTAGATTTTGATTTTGAAGATGATGTGGATGACTTGGAAGAAGGTGAGTTTGTACCAGAAGATGTGGCCGATTGGAGATCTGATGAGGAGGTTGTATTAGACGAGGACGATAATGTAAACGAAGTAATCATCCAATCCCAACCTGTCACAGAATTATATGAGCACACTGAACAGCATGTGATAGATATTGATGACATCAGAATGGCCTCGGTAGATGATTCAGTGATGGAAGAGGCTGAAAGAGAGCCGAGCAGAGCTGAATTGCTAAATCTTTGGTCCAGAAAGGAAGAGAAGAAGACTGAGCCGAAGATAAAGAAGACGATGAGAAATCCAGGTGCAGAAAACTTCTCGGGAGGCATTATTAGCTGGTTCTTCGATAGAGAAATGCAGCTCTTTATTCTAAAAAGGAGAGATGGTCTCCAATACCTAAGGCGCAAGCTTAAAGTGTTCAATACATTGCCGAAGATAGAGGTGAAGGAGCTGGCATGGAAAGAGTTAGTCAACATCGGAAATGATCCCTATGCTGAAGTGATCGCGAAGATAATCAGACGTGAAGGGAGATCCGGTAGGTTTGAGAGACTTAAACCAAGCTCTGGAAAGAGAGTTGAGGATTCTTCAAGGATAGATCCGCATACAGGACGACCATGGGCGAAAATGGTTTATAAACCTGTCAAATGCTTAAGAAGGATGCCCATGAAGACGATGCCTCAAGATATTTTTTCCAACATGAAGTGGTGGTACCTGGATAAAGAAACTGTTGAAGCCATCATGGAGGATCAAGATGACAAAGTTCTTTTGAGAGTGTATGATCCTCTACATCTGATGAATCTGTCAAAGGAAGATCTGAAAAAGCTTCATGGTCAACATATCTTCTTTCATGAAGGATGGAGATCTGAAGCCAGAAAGTTCCAGAAAGTTGTCAGAGTTTGTATAGATGCTGGTATATATGCAGGTAGTAGTATATATAGATCTAGTACTTAAACTTGATGTAAATAGTTAGAAGCTATCGTCAAGGGGGAGTCTGTTGGTACACCCTGTGTGACGATAGCAGTCTAAGCGATCTAACATTTTGGTTTGAGTAATATTCAGAGTATTGAGAATTAACGAGTGTTTTGATGTATATGTTTATATATGTTTGATTGTTATTGATTGTGTGTTTGAACTTGATGTATCATATTACAAGAAGTTCAAACATAAAGTTCAAAGATTAATTCAAGCATAAGTAAAAACATAAGTTTCAACACTTAGGTGTTTAAGTGATTTAGTTAGATTCGAATTATATAAGGCTTGGCATTCGAATCTGTGATAGATTCGAATGTAGCCCTAGATTCGAATGTGCCCAGATTCGAGAGTGTCATTGTGGACAAACTCGAATGGGCCTTGGGCCAGATTCGAGTTTGACCCATAACAGACTCGAATCAGGGTCTATAATTAGGGATAGACTCGAGATATTATCAGACTTTTTGCAGAATTCGTGAGGAATTAAGCAAGAGGCGATCTCGAGTTTATCAGCTAGGTGAGTGCCGTTTCGAAGAGAATTAGTTCGTAGGATCGTTCGTGTGTCGTTCGTTCAGCGTCTAATAGTCTCCGTGTTCCGTTGGTTGAGAGTTGTCCGTCTAACCGTCAACGAGGATTCCGCACTCGTTCACGTATCCGCGTCTAGATAGATCTTGCAGTCGTAGACCTTACACACTTAAAAGATTCAAAAGTTTCTCATCCTACCAAAGTCCCACCTGCATCAGTTGACAAAAGAAAAGCTATGGTTGAAGTTCCTTTAATCATTTTTGAAGGTGAGTGTTCTAATTCTTCAAAAGCTGAGGTTTCAAAGAAGACTCAGAGTTAATCTAAGTCTTCCAAGAAACCCCCTCACCAAGGAAATTTCTCTAAGTCTAAGTATTCCAAACATACTGACTCTTATTATTTTGTTCCTACTGATCATGTGAGAAGAATCCTAAAAACCACCATGCAAGATTTTTCAAATTTCTTAGTGAAGAAGGCTAAAATGTCAAGTGATTTTGTTTCTAGAGATAGGATGAAATCTCTGAAAACAATGTTTGTGATGCTGTAACGGATTTCTTTTCTTGTTTAAAGTATTATTTTGCAGATTTTTTACATTATATCCAACTAGTTTTAGACGTCAAGTGCCTGAGATGAATAAATTTATGCCTTATCCTGCAAATAGAACTTGTAAAATGAAAATAAAAAATAGTGCATCATTGGCCACAACAAAACTTGATGCTTGTACTTTGCCAAGGCCCAAACCAAAAGCAAATGTAAAACAGGTTTCAAGACGTCCAAAACCAAAGGCAATTTCATCGCCTAAGGTTTCAAAGCCGGTTGGGTCCAAAAACAAATGGATTCCAAAAGGCTCTGCATATAGTCCACACAAAACTACAATATGGGTTCCTAAGACTGTAAACGTGTTATATACACCTGGAACACCTATCCAAAAAGGGCCCATCCTAAGATGGGTAGCCATAGTTGTGTGATATAATGCAGATGGTACTTGGTTACTTCTAATCAAGATCTGCACTTCAAAGAAATGGCTTCTGTTATCTCTGTAACAACCCAACTTTTAGCCCAACTAATTATCTGATTATCGAACCAATAATGTAATTTTTTTACATAATTTGAGTTATAATTTAATTAAGTTTTGAAATATTTAATTAAATTATATAAATATTTAAACTATGATTTAATAAATTATTAAGATAATTAAATAAAAGATATATAAGATACGAAAGTAATAGTTGGTTAAGTAGCAAACGTAACTAGTTGAAGTATATATACGTAATTAAGGTTCATAATCTCTAAATCTGATTCTCTCTCTAGACTCTCTCTCTAAAGATTTCTCTCTCTACTCTCTCTCTAAGATTTCTTCTAAACCGACCGTCGGATCATCAAGATTTATACGTTATTGGGAAGATCGTGAAGAATACTACAAGATTATAGCGTTGCATGTTCGATTACATACGAATTTGAGGTAAGAATTTACGTTTTAAAGTTATATACTTTCGGTTTTTAAGTTATAAACTCGGATTTAGCATTTTGCATGAGTTTAAAGCTATGCTAACTTGATTTTAACTAGAAAATGTATAACATAAGTAAAGCTAGGTTTAATATCTAACATATATATGATTTTTTGGCTTGAAAATATAAGATTTAAAGCTGTAGATGATGAACAAATTCGAAGTGTCAAGAACAAACTCGAAATGAAAGATTAAATTCGAAATTTGTTGCTAGATTCGAATCATGGTTCGACTTTAGTCATTAAACTCGAAGAGGGGTTGATTTTTAACTATGGCATTCGAATTTATCTCTTAAATTCGAAATAGGCTTCGAATTTAACCTCAAACTCGATTATGGATTCGAAATTATGTATCTTATTCAAGTTTAACCATTAATCTCGAATTAAGCTTCGAATTTAACCATATAGATTCGAGATTGATCATCAAAATCAAATAGGGTTTCGAATTTAACCCTAAACTTAAAATGGAATTCGACTTTAAGCTCCCTCATTCGAATCTAGGGCATATAATAGCCCACGTGATTGAATTTAATGCAAAGGATTTGAATTTAGTGATATAAAGTCGAAACCTACTTCCTAGATTTGATTATCTTGAATAAAACACATAGAGAACACATGAAATTACAAAAATAACTAGTTTAATGATTGATAATATATATATATATATATATAGTATGGTACCCGCGCAAAGCGGCGGCGGCGACAAAAATTTCCGTGTAATGTTTGTTTCGCATTACATCTATCATTTGAAACATAGAGCGAAAAGACCGTGTATACTTTGATCGACATAAAATCAATATTATGTTTATATTCTGAAAGCCAACATATCATGTTTGGAAATTTATGGAACAATAAATCAATTACATCATCTTCTTCAACGACACGCACAACGCGCACAGAGGAATCAATTTAAGGCAATACCACAGTAGCAAATGAACGCATGGAGCAGTGGAGGACTAACGCACAATGACAGATGAACACAAACGAAAGATTGAATGCGAACAGATTTGATTCCGGGAATAACACAAAATCGCGATTCATTGTTATTTTGTTTCAACTCTTAAATTTGCTAATTTAAATGTACCTTGTTCATCCATTTCCAATTTTGGTGTTTAATTTCCATAACACAACATTCTTGTTTAGTCAATTTACATTCCTTGTTTAGGACTTAGAAGATGTTGAAAAAGTTGTCGGCTTCGATGGACAAATTATCTTTGCCCTGACGTTAAACGCAGTGCCTTCAGTTTTGAAGAGGAACAACAATCTTCCAACTTGTACGGTAAAAAGTAATGAATCACTTCTCCTTATCTTATAAACAACATTCAATTGCATATAATTACAAGTTAATTACCGGTTAACAAACTATTCTGAAAATCTTTATAATCATGGAAAATTGAAATTTTCAGGTGGGCATTCATTGCATCATGGTCGAAAGGAAAAACAGATAATGAGATTAAGAATGACTGGACCTCTCATCTAACAAAGCAGATTTCCAACAAAACCGAAATCCTAAAAAGTAACATGCCTTCCAAGTCAACAAATACAAGACACACGATCATGCCACCTACTTGTATTATGGCAGAGTTTGACTGCATCAGAGTGGAGGTCAAGAAACCTGAAGCCAAGCTTTCAGTGGATCCCTTGTTGCCCAGTAACCGTCATAAGTGACAGCAACAACGTCCTTTGTAAATGGGATTCTGGTGTTGAAGAATTGTTTCAGAAACTTATGGATCTCAATAGGGTGGTGTGTTCAATCCCAACCCCTCGAGCAATTAAATTTGAATCAGATTCTGCTGTCTCAGGGCCTCATTTCACCATCATCTCTCCTAGTGAATCTTATGTTCAGGACATCAAGGAAGAAGTAGAACTAAAAGATGCCTCAGAGTCTCAAAACTCGTATGAAACAGAGAATGCATCTAATATCACCAAGTCTAGAAAGTTGAACTATTTTGCCATCTCTAGTAAAAACTGAAGCCATAATACCAACAACCAAAAATAGGCTGGTTATAAACTATCTTATATATATATATATATATATATATATATATATATATATATATATATATATATATATATATATATATATATATATATATATATAGATATAGTAGTGTACCCGCGCAAAGCGGCGGCGGCAAATAATAGGATCCATCTGTTATCATGTTCGTTCATGAGTGAAAAAATAGATTTGAAAATTGAAGCTTTATTCATGTATATGTTGCATCTTGAAGCCATTGAAAATAAAATGCATGACCATGGAGAAGCAATTATGACTTTAAGTTTATTATTGAATTAATGATAACCGATCTAAAGATACAAATCCTACCAAGCAGTTCATGTAAAATAACAAAGTTGTATTATAAAAACATTCAACAATAATTGGTAACAAAAGAAGAAATTTTTTTGAAACCTTATGTAGATGAGAAATATGTCATGAATCTAATAGCACAGATGGTTTAAGGTAGCTATCAAGAAAGTACTCTACATAATTTTAATTCAGTACAAATTGCTCACTCCTCCATTTGCAAGTGCAATGGCCATAATAGTTGCAATTTCCATGATCCATGACAACAGGTTCCACGTAACACTAAGAACTTCATAAACTTGCAAGTGCAATGGTCATAATAAAACCTGTATGCATAAAAAAAAAAAACTAAAACCATCAGAAAAAACAGCCCTTATTAAATCCAAAATCAGCACAATTTATAATCAAAAACCCTTTAAAATAACATTATGGTTTGGCTGTCTAACCAGCCATAAAACTTTAGTCAAATTAATACCAAACTACATAGCTGTTTTAAAGGTTGAATATAAGACATGTTCGATCCAGCGAATCCAGTCAGATAGTCTCGAAGTCTTAACCATTCTATTAAAAATACGACAACCAAAATAGTAGCCAACATTACTGAATAATTTAAGTCCTCAATTCTATTAAACTTACAACAACCAACTTTTATCCCAAATTGATTAGGTGCAATGTGCTTGTGCAATGCAATTGGTCGTATAACTTCAAAAAACAATGCAAAAATTAGTTGCCTTTATACTTGGACTTCCAGCACTATATAGCGAAAAACAACTCAAAAATATGAAATCTATCAAGCACCACATAATTAGCAAATCCTTAACATCTTTGCAATTTGCCAAAAAAATGGCTAAAATACACAACAAAGAAAGACATATATATATATATATATATATATATATATATATATATATATATATATATATATATATATATATATATATATCCAAATCTTGATCAAAAAAGTCAAAATTTCTCAAACAAAAAAAGCTACAATTCTGAAAGGATACCAAATCAACAAAATCTAGCAAAAATCAAGCAGAAGTAATCAAAATTTTACATTTTTAGCATGAGGAAAGTCAAACAAAACTTATTGTATCTCATAAGAATAGAAAGATAAAAAGGGTCATGTACCTCCATCCTTCTACTTTGAGCAACGCAATTGAGTGTATAACTTCGAAGAACAATGCAAAAATTAGTAGCTTTTATTCTTGGACTTCCAGCACTATATAGCAAAAAACAACTCAAAAATATGAAATCTATCAACCACCACTTAAGAATCGTAGCGAATGCAAGATTTTCCACATTAACTCATAACATACTTTCTTTTATTTTTCAATTAAACTATGCTTACTTATTACTACAAATTTTGCAACAAAATTATTGCATCAAGTTGATACTAACTTCAACATTGTTTCAAATTGTTCCAAATCAGAGTTAGCCTAAAATAATTCCTTAATACACACCCAACCCAAGAAAGTATGACACAATTTACTTTTCATCATCATATTTCATAGTATGAAAACTAATCATGAAACTGATTGATCACCGAAAACTGAAAACATGCTGAAAGATTACACATTTATGCCATAAAAATGCCCTAATAATCATGTCATAACAGTAGAAAGTTCACAGCCATATATACCTCAACATTGAGCCCAATCACACCTCAACAACACCCAGGCTTTTTGCATTCCATATCCATCAATGAATTAATCACAGAACGAACAACAGATGCCTCTAAACTGCATATGTTTATAGGTCTCAAATACCATCATGTCAAAAAGAAACACTGAAATTTTTTTGCAAAAATGTGCTTTAGAAGAGAGGTCTTACTTGAAAAGCTGCAACCCATTGTATTATGGCCTTAAGATCAGGGTCACCCCAAATGCACCACATGTAACATCCGGCACTAAACCATGATAGCAACAATGACCTAATATGTATTTAATAGTCAATTATAGCCTAATCAGTGGTCATTAGAAATTAATCAAGTGATTAACAAGGTTTATTAGAAAATTCAACTCAATTAGAATCAAATTCATCGGTGCGATGAATCGGGAAATCAATTAATCCGATCAATTTACGATATGAGGGATTAATTCAACTAAGTACATAATTAAATTATGATTAGTGTCACTAATCATACACTAATACAATTACTTAACATTAATTATGCAAGACTAATACAATTCATTAAAACAATGCATTCAAAAGTATTTATGAATTTACAAGAAAAGGGAAATACAAGAATACATTCTAAATACTTTTATACAAAAAAAAAAATATATATAATAACATGAAAATAATCCATAAAAATCTGGTCATAGGGTAGTACTACCCAAGATTTGATTTCAATTTTTTAATTCCCAACTCCATAACCTTTCATACTCAAATCTTTCACACCCCATTCTCCTTTCATTTCAACATGATCTTACACTCCACCTCAATTTGAAAGACCAAGACTTTGCCTATAAATAGAGGGCTTCCTTTTCATTATTTTCACACCAAAATATCTCTTTCTCTCCTCTCAAAACCGGATCCAACACACACACACACACTACAAACCTTTTCATTCAAGTGTTCTTGGTGAAATTCAAGTGTTCTTGGTGAACTTCTAGTGTTCTTGGTTCAAATCTTGCAAGAGTTCCAACTTCTTCTCAATTTCATACTCCAAATACATCAAAGTAAGTAAATACTAACTTATTTCATCATATATTTAAGTTTATATAAGTCTTGCATAATATATATAATCACCTACAACAACAAGTTTCATAAAAACTCAAGTTTATAAGTTTCTAGTTGTTATTTTTAAGTTGTTTCTTTAAATGTGTTTATGAATATATGAACACATTATAAGCATGTTAATATTATGAAAACATGTGTATATATGTGGTTTTATAACTATTATGGCTTTTAAACAAGTTGTCTTTAAATAAACAACAAGAATCATAAGTTGTTTTAAATTTATAAACTACGGAATTTCGGCAGAATATTTGTATCGACTTTGAAAAATCATAACTAATTCATAACTCAACGAAATGAGTTGATTCTTGTCTCAAAAGTTAGATCTATGTCTTAACTATAGATCTGCAATTTTTCATAATTTATTTTGAAGTTTAAGACCTCCAGAAATTATTTGAGAAACCGAAAGTTTGACAGCTCAAAAATGGCCAACATAGCGTTTTTAACGAGATTTTTCACCAACCTAAACAACTCGAAAAATGGCCGTTCTTGATTCTAAAAATCCTTTGTATATAGTAGTTTAATGTCCTAGAAAACCAAAGTCTAAAACATTTTGGAGCTTGGTCAAAAACAGCCTCAAAGTAGGCCGAAAAACCTCCGAAAAAGCTGGAAAATTATATATATATAAACTTGACGTTTTAAGCAAATCTTATTTATAAACTTGTAATGTTGGGTGATTTAAGACATAAAAATCTATAAATATACATATTATCATATATTAGTGATATTAAGTCCTTATCATCATTTAGGACTCGGTTAAACACCTCCGGTTTCATCACCCATCAAACAACGCACTTTTGCATTTTTGCGCGTCGTTTTGCCATCACAAGTTCGGTGAGTCTTCATAGCCCCTATTTTTCACTATCTATTGGGGTGGAAATACATGCACTGTTTTTCATATGGACATCAAAACTGTTTATTTCTTATATGTATTACATGTTCGGATTCCATCAGCCCTTATATCATGAACCGTTAATTGCATTTATTTGTAAGCGCGAGTATATTGTGGATAGATCTATTGGGAGTCATGTCCCCCATTCGTGTTAGCTCGGTTCGGCTAACAGCGAGTGCATATATATTCAACACACGGTATTACGTATGGGAATACTGCACAGGGCAAACTCATTCTAATTAAGCTTCGGTTGCATGATGGTTTATGTAATACATACACGGAATTTATGATTTTATAAATTCAACTCATCTGATAATGTCCATACAACTGATCTTTTCGCGTAAACCTATGAGCTCACCAACAATTTTTGTTGACGTATTTTAGTATGTATTTTCAGGTAATTAAGGCAAGTGTGCCTTCGGATACACCAACTTTCAAGCTTCCGCATTTCATGGAGTCGCATGCATATTTCGAAAACTAACGGAGATTTGACTGCATTATTTTTGGACGCATTAATTATGTTTCAGAATCTCTGTATTACGCGAACTTCATTCCTTTCATTTTGTAAAACATTAATACATTTTTAAATTTTAATGTCGTAATATTTCGAAAACGTCCATATAGTGGTCGTTCGTTATAATTATGGTTACGCTTCCGCACTCGTCACGTCTCGCTGCCAACCAAGGTAGCAGGGTGTGACAGATTGGTATCAGAGCCATAGTTATAGTGAACTAGGTTGCATTAGTACCTAGACTATAACTGTTACAAAAACTAAAGTTTTTCAAGAACTATGAACACATATATGGACCTGATGACAATAACATGTCGAACAGTACGGTTATCATCCTCTTTGATTCAGAGGATGAATTCTCACCCATGGGACAAGGAAGCCAAGCTGACACTGAGGTGTACTTTGGATCGGGAACCCACCCAGACTAAATCAATGACGATGTAATGGACTCGTCAAAGCACAAGGAGGGCAATTGTGGTCCTGCAACACAAATTGCTCCACCATCACCACCACATATGCCACCCTACACCCTATTCAGAAGCCATCCCAATGGACCATTAAGGAAGTTCACCCCTAGGTAAAGGGTGTGACTAGCACAACGGGAGTCTATCCCGGTACCTACTCATCAGCCAAGCCCACAATTGTAACGATAAGTGAACGTAAGACAGTGGGGATGGATGCCTCACACTCTCCAAGAGCGGAGAAACGAGGAAGGGATCCAAAACCAGTTTGAAGGCGGAACACCATCTTCCTCTCAAGTGCCGACACTTACCCAGAAACCTACGTAACAAACAATGTCTCTGTTGGTGGCAAGGGCCGCCAGACCTGACCTCCAATTTCGACAAAATCCACCAAGAGGTCAGTGAGATCTTTGCAAGGATTAAGCAGGAGGCAATGCAAACCACCAATAATCCTTAGGCCAACCAGAATAAACAGGCGATTCAACCAGACGGAATCAACAAATTGTGACAACGCCTAGCGGAGCACAAAACCCGCAATGCAGAACTAACCCAACGACTTAACACTCTGGAGTACGAGGAAACCCCAGAGGCATCTCATACCTAGTACCCTTCTACCATTTTATAGTATTTATCTAGGCTTTACTATCTGATATATCTTAGGGTAAATAAGGCTTAAGAATTTATCAAAAAAATTTTGACCATATCACATACAAAGATTAAGTATCAAGAACTTTTATGAGGAATTAAGTTTTAACTACAACTCTGCGTAGGAATAGATAAAGCTGTGACTATCTGCCTAAGAAATTTCAAACCCATAGACTTATCCTCTTACCCAATTAAATACCACTTATGCATTTCTACTATTTGATACTGGTGCTGATAGGAGCTTTATATCAACTAAGTTCAGTAAGCAGATAAATTTCATTCTTACACCATTAAGTGCCACTTATGCTATTGAGGTTGATGACAGTAAGACCTTAAAAACAAATAATATAATATGAGGATGCTCCTTAGAAGTAGTAAGTCGACTCTTTGAAATAGACGTGGTGCCCGTCAAACTGGGGAGTTTTGACGTGGTTATAGGCATGAATTGGTTATCGAAATACCATGCGGAAATAGTATGCAACAAGAACACAGTTCATTTACCTTTAGCCAATAAGAAGGTCCTTACTGTCCAAGGCAAAACAAGAAATAACAAAGTAAGCATCATCCCTAGCATTAGGGCCCTTAAGTGTTGACAGAGAGGGAGCCAAAGGAAAAGCGGCTCGAAAATATTCTTATTATTTATTGTTACCCTAAAGTTTTTCCAGAACACATACCTGAACTCCCAACATCGAGACAAGTCAAATTCAAAAATCGGCCTAGTATCAGCAGCTGCACCAGTGGCTCGAGCACCAGGCCGATTAGCCCCATCAATATTGTTAGAATCGTCCAACCAACCGTAGGAGCTCTTAGATAAAAGGTTTATCAAACCGAGTTCCTCGCTTTGGGAAGCTCCGGCTTTGTTCGTAAAGAGGAATGATAGAACCTTCAGATTGTGCATCGATTACTGGAAGCTAAATAGGCTAATCATAGAGAACTGGTATCCACTCCCAAGGATCGATGACTTGTTTGATCGAACTCCAAAAATTAAGATTCTTTTCGAAGATCGATCTAAGCTCTAGTTATCATCAGGTTAGAGTTCGCAAGAAAGATATTCCAAAGACAGCCTTCAGATTTAGTTACGATCATCATAATTTACTATTAATGTCGTTTGGATTAACCAGTGCCTCAACGGTATTCATGGACCTCATAAATTGGGTGTGCAAGCGTTATCTACACAAATTCATGATTATATTCATGAATGACATCTTAATATACTCACGAAGCAAGGAGGAGCACGAGCAAACACTTAAGACTGATTCTAGAGTTGTTGGAGAAAGAACAACTATATGTCAAGCCTTCTAAGTTTGACTTTTGGCTAAGATAGGTAATATTTCTCGGGCACGTGATCAATAGTAAAGGGATCCTAGTCGACCCCACAAAGATCGAGGCTATCATGAATTGGTCAACCCTTAGAACCCCCATAGAGATACAACAGTCCTTAAGACTTGCCTCTTATTATTGGAAATTATCAAAAATTTCGCAAAGATCACTAGAGCTCTAACATAACTGACCCGAAATGACATTAAGTATGATTGGGGCGAGGATCAGGAGACATCATATCAGTTATTAAAGCATAACCTGTGCAGCGCGCTTATTTTATCCAAGAGAAGCAAGTAATTTGTAGATTACTGTGACGCTTCACACAATGGGTTGATATAGAAAGATAGGGTCATAGCTTATACTCTATGAAAACTTAAGGTTCACTAGGTGAATTACACAACAGATGATCTAGATCTTGGAGCAGTAGTCTTTATCCTTAAGACTTTGAGACATTAGTTGTACGGTAAGAAGTGTACTACACTCACAGACTATAAGAACCTCCAACACATCTTGAACCAGAAAGAGTCGGATATGAGGTAATACCATTGGATTGAGCTAATAAGTGATTGCAACTGTGAAATTCGTTCTCACCTGAGGAAAGCTAATGTGGTTGCAGACACTCGGAGCCGAAAGGTGCAAGCTAAGCCGTTAAGAGTACGAGCCCTATTTATAACCATTCAACCAAACCTTCCTTCCTTAGCTCATGAAGCACAAATAGAAGTTGTTGGAGGAAAATATGAAAAATGAAGCCCTGCACGGAATGTATAAATAGTTTGGGAGAAGGGCTAATAAAAATCAATATTTTATGAATAGAGTCTGGTTACCCTGTTTTGGTGGAATAAGAAAGCGAGTTATGGATGAATGATAAAAATCAAGATATGCCACTCATCTCGGATTCGATAAAATGTATCATAACCGCAAGGAGCTATACTGGTGGCCTAACATGAAGGCTGACATTGCCACATATGTCAAAAAATTCCTAACATGCTCCAAAGATAAGATAAACCATCAGAAACCATTTGGGTAATAGTCGACAACCTAACAAAATCCGCGCGCTCCTACCAATCAAGAAGAACATCAGGATGAATAAGCTAGTCCAAACGTACCTCAAGGAAGTCGTCTCCGGACACGGAGTGCCTATTATAATCATTTTGATATGGATAGCAGATCTACAGCTAAGCTTTTGGCAATTATTATAGCCAACTGTGGATAAAAACCTGGACCTGAGTACCACATATCACTCTCAGACCAATGGTCAGAATAATAGAACGATCCAAACCCTAGAACGTACATTAAGAGCCTGTGTAATGGATACTTATTTGCCTTAGTGGAATTATCGTACTACAATAGCTATCACTCAAGTACTAAAGCTGCTCCGTTTGAGGCCCTCTACGGGCAAAAGTGTCGATCACCAATTTATTGGGAAGAAGTGGGAAACGGCCAAATCATTGGCGTTAAGATCATTCACAAAATTACCGAAAGGATAGTACGATTGCGGAACTGACTAAAAGTTGCCCGCAATTGTCAAAAAGTTATGCAGATGTAGGAAGAAAATCCCTTGAATTCTAATTAGTAGAACGAGTACCAATGAAACTCTCGCCTTGGAAGGGCGTAATCCATTTTGGGAAACGAGGAAAACTCAATCCTCGTTATATCGGACCATTCAAGATCACCAAAAGAATTGGCCCGGTAGCTTACCGACTCGACCTGCCCCCAGAGCTTAATAACGTTCATAATACCTTCCACGTGTCCAATCTTAAGAAGTGTCTGGCTGATGAATCACTCGTTATACCCATGGACGAGCTGGAGTTAGACGATAAGTTGAACTTCATTGAGCAACCTGTAGAAATAATGGACCGCGAAGTCAAGAAACTAAAGCACAGCCGGATCCCGATAATAAAAGTCAGATGGAACTCTAAGCGAGGTCCTGAGTTTACGTGGGAACGCGAGGATCAGTTCCGAGAAAAATACCCACACCTGTTCTCAAGTACTCAAGAAGTGGAGAACACGAGCTAATTTCGGGACGAAATTCCCTTAACAGGGGGAGACTGTAACATCCGGCACTAAACCATGATAGCAACAATGACCTAATATGTATTTAATAGTCAATTATAGCCTAATCAGTGGTCATTAGAAATTAATCAAGTGATTAACAAGGTTTATTAGAAAATTCAACTCAATTAGAATCAAATTCATCGGTGCGATCAATTTATGCAAGACTAATACAATTCATTAAAATTTACGATATGAGGGATTAATTTATGCAAGACTAATACAAGACTAATACAATTCAACTCAATTAATCCGATCAATTTACGATATGAGGGATTAATTCAACTAAGTACATAATTAAATTATGATTAGTGACACTAATCATACACTAATACAATTACTTAACATTAATTATGCAAGACTAATACAATTCATTAAAACAATGCATTCAAAAGTATTTATGAATTTACAAGAAAAGGGAAATACAAGAATACATTCTAAATACTTTTATACAAAAAAAATATATATAATAACATGAAAATAATCCATAAAAATCTGGTCATAGGGTAGTACTACCCAAGATTTGATTTCAATTTTTTAATTCCCAACTCCATAACCTTTCATACTCAAATCTTTCACACCCCATTCTCCTTTCATTTCAACATGATCTTACACTCCACCTCAATTTGAAAGACCAAGACTTTGCCTATAAATAGAGGGCTTCCTTTTCATTATTTTCACACCAAAATATCTCTTTCTCTCCTCTCAAAACCGGATCCAACACACACACACACTACAAACCTTTTCATTCAAGTGTTCTTGGTGAAATTCAAGTGTTCTTGGTGAACTTCTAGTGTTCTTGGTTCAAATCTTGCAAGAGTTCCAACTTCTTCTCAATTTCATACTCCAAATACATCAAAGTAAGTAAATACTAACTTATTTCATCATATATTTAAGTTTATATAAGTCTTGCATAATATATATAATCACCTACAACAACAAGTTTCATAAAAACTCAAGTTTATAAGTTTCTAGTTGTTATTTTTAAGTTGTTTCTTTAAATGTGTTTATGAATATATGAACACAATATAAGTATGTGTTATATATGTGGTTTTATAACTATTATGGCTTTTAAACAAGTTGTCTTTAAATAAACAACAAGAATCATAAGTTGTTTTAAATTTGTAAACTACGGAATTTCGGCAGAATATTTGTATCGACTTTGAAAAATCATAACTAATTCATAACTCAACGAAATGAGTTGATTCTTGTCTCAAAAGTTAGATCTATGTCTTAACTATAGATCTGCAATTTTTCATAATTTATTTTGAAGTTTAAGACCTCCAGAAATTATTTGAGAAACCGAAAGTTTGACAGCTCAAAAATGGCCAACATAGCGTTTTTAACGAGATTTTTCACCAACCTAAACAACTCGAAAAATGGCCGTTCTTGATTCTAAAAATCCTTTGTATATAGTAGTTTAATGTCCTAGAAAACCAAAGTCTAAAACATTTTGGAGCTTGGTCAAAAACAGCCTCAAAGTAGGCCGAAAAACCTCCGAAAAAGCTGGAAAATTATATATATATAAACTTGACGTTTTAAGCAAATCTTATTTATAAACTTGTAATGTTGGGTGATTTAAGACATAAAAATCTATAAATATACATATTATCATATATTAGTGATATTAAGTCCTTATCATCATTTAGGACTCGGTTAAACACCTCCGGTTTCATCACCCATCAAACAACGCACTTTTGCATTTTTGCGCGTCGTTTTGCCATCACAAGTTCGGTGAGTCTTCATAGCCCCTATTTTTCACTATCTATTGGGGTGGAAATACATGCACTGTTTTTCATATGGACATCAAAACTGTTTATTTCTTATATGTATTACATGTTCGGATTCCATCAGCCCTTATATCATGAACCGTTAATTGCATTTATTTGTAAGCGCGAGTATATTGTGGATAGATCTATTGGGAGTCATGTCCCCCATTCGTGTTAGCTCGGTTCGGCTAACAGCGAGTGCATATATATTCAACACACGGTATTACGTATGGGAATACTGCACAGGGCAAACTCATTCTAATTAAGCTTCGGTTGCATGATGGTTTATGTAATACATACACGGAATTTATGATTTTATAAATTCAACTCATCTGATAATGTCCATACAACTGGTCTTTTCGCGTAAACCTATGAGCTCACCAACAATTTTTGTTGACGTATTTTAGTATGTATTTTCAGGTAATTAAGGCAAGTGTGCCTTCGGATACACCAACTTTCAAGCTTCCGCATTTCATGGAGTCGCATGCATATTTCGAAAACTAACGGAGATTTGACTGCATTATTTTTGGACGCATTAATTATGTTTCAGAATCTCTGTATTACGCGAACTTCATTCCTTTCATTTTGTAAAACATTAATACATTTTTAAATTTTAATGTCGTAATATTTCGAAAACGTCCATATAGTGGTCGTTCGTTATAATTATGGTTACGCTTCCGCACTCGTCACGTCTCGCTGCCAACCAAGGTAGCAGGGTGTGACACCACAACCCCAATTTCCAATAACAATTCCTATTTCATCTTGAAAATTTCCAGGTTGACAAATTTCCTGTTCAGTTTTCATAAAATATTGTAAATATATATTCACATGACTGACAATAAGAAACAATAATTAAACCCAACTGGAAATTACCCCCTAAAAAGTAACACAATAAATGGAAATTAGTTTATCATAAATGTGCACAAAATGCATCAATCATTGTCTAATTAATGTTTTTCATAAATGTCCAGAAATTTAAGCTTAATCCCAAAGTACGTAACAGTAGGAATAGAGCATCTACAATTTAGCTTAAATCCATAGGACAACTTCATAAATCATAACGATGAACATCAAATTCAAATTTAAAACAACATGTAATGCAAACAGAACATGAATGAATCCGAAGTAAACAGAGTGGCGGTGGAATTGTGACCTGTTTATCTTTGGATTTAGGTTCGGACGTGTTCGTTTTCTTCTCAAAAGAAAAAGACATGGGTTGCTTCATCTGTAAAATTTGAGAAATAATCAATCACACTGGTTACTGCTGAAATTCTTCTTGTAAAGCGACTGAAATTCATCTGTAAAATTTGGGAAAATACCAATCACGATGGCGAAGGAAATTAAGCAACATCGGCGGAGGAGAACACTGACATACCGGAGGGGCAACATCGGCAGCGAAGCAAATTGGACTGCAAACAGAAAACAGAAGATCCCGTCTTATGAATATTTCTCCCTGTCGTTTTCTTGCATTTGACATGCGTAGGTGATCCAGGCATTCAATGTCCCTGCCAAATTCCCATTTCTCTGTATTAGTTTAACATACTTGAAAAAATAAACACTAACAGAATAGTTGCAGATATTAGGTTGTGTTTAGCTGATGAAATAGTTTAGTTTAAAGTTCTTTATAGAACCGAAAACTTTTTTGTTTTCTAGAGAACACCTTATCAAACCGAAAACGTGTTTAAAATGCTTAAATTGGTTTCCAGCTTCTCAATTACTAAACCCCCTTTCTCACCACTGTGAAATCGAGAACAACCTCCAGCATGCTCCACGACTGAGAATCACCATGGGCTTGCTCCACCACTGATGAAATGAAGGCATCGAACAAAACACGACCAGATTCAGACGTGGTCAAGAAGAAGAAACCGCCTGTTTTTGAAGAAGAAAGCCTAGTCTAGATTGGTTTTAAGAAGAAACCCTAGTAAACTTTACCCTAATTGAGAAGAAACCTTAGTTGACGAAACAACCATGATGTGGTTTTTGGAACTGTTTTTTATCCTCAATCTGGATCTGGTTCTTGATCTTGTTTTGCTTCTCTATCTGGTTCACTTTCTAGTTTCTCGATCCCTGATTCTTGATTTGATTTCGCCTCCAATTCAAAACTGACGCCCCAGACAAAAGATTTGGCAACGAGGGTTCCTTTGAATATTCATTCAAATCCAATTAAGCCTTGACAAACTTCACCGACTTTCTCAAACAGTGTGGATTGTGTGGCTTCATCTGTCTGATTTCTCAAACATGACTTGGAGAAGGAGCAGGAAAAAATGAGAGGAAGAGTTTTTGTGGGCTTCTCGTTCCAGGAGAGTGAACAACGAATGATCTATCTGTCAACGGCGTGGGGAGAAGGAAAGCGTGTTTGTCTTTCCAAGAATACAATATTCAAGAATTCAAAATTTTCAAACAAATCTGCTTTTATTTGTTTTGCATCACATGTTTGTACATTATGCTTTAAAGACTTGTAAGTCTTAAAATTCAAGACATTAGATTTAATAAGTTGTACATTGTGCATTGTAAATTGTAAAAAGCTAAATGCTTTATAAGTAGTAGATATATATATATATATATATATATATATATATATATATATATATATATATATATATATATATATATATATATATATATATATATATATATATATATATATATATATATATATATATATATATATATATATATGTATATATATATATATATGTATACATATATATAATATATAATATATATATATTATATATAATGAACTTTTTGAGAATATTATCAACAAAGAATACAAATGGAAGAAAGATTCTAATTGAAATTAATGAACAACTATGACAAGATATAAGATTTTGAGGATTTAAAGATAAACAAAGCCGAATATTTGGTGGCTTTTAATTGATGATGAACATGATATTGATGTTAGGATCAGATGACTACTGAGTGACGTAGCTAATAACATACTACAAGAACATGGTTGAAGTTATTGGGATTATTTTAACGAAAGATATCCGAGCAACAAGATGACGAGCATCTGAAACTCTGACATAAGTCAGATTGTGGTTCTAATCCACTACAGATTGTGAGCAACAGAGCCAGAGCCAGAAAGTGCAAATAACCAGTAACTGTGAGTTGTAGATTTCACTTTAACTGCATATTATGTGAATTGAGACTTTTGTTGCATGATTCTGATTTATTTGGCATTCTGATAATGAGCTTATTGATATATTGTCATAGTATATTTACTATGATTTGTTGAGCTGAGTATTTCTTCCTCTAGATTCGATTCTTTGACGAGTCATTTGATTGTTAAGCTTAACACCATCACTATTGCTCAGTGTTGGGTTAATGTTAGGCTTATGATGTGCTGATTTACGTGATGAAAGCACAGAGGGTAGCTAGAGCTTAGCATCCCGATGATATCCATATAGAGCTTTTACTGGTAGCTAGCCCAGTACGTGGCTGATCCCCACTAATGATGCGTGTGTATGGATTTATCATTATCCGAGCATTCCTTATGAATTTGTCTAAAAGTCTCAAGAGCAACAACAGTTTTATAACTGGGAGCTGAGCAAAGTCGCGCATCAAAAGAGCATTAATTGGCCAATGTCCCTTCGAGATTGAGATGTGCATGAGCCTAGTGCAGTGCATATAGAGCTGAGCCGTGCATGAGCCGAGTGCAGTGCATGTGCTTCCGCGTTCATAATTGCATGTTAAATGTGAAATTCTACATTCTCACTAAGCAATTAAGCTTACCCCGTTGTTGCATTATTTTTCAGCTAAAGGCAAAGGATTGGCTGGACCTAGTTCATAGGTCAGGACTTTGAAAGAGCTTGAAGTGCATTAGAACCTGTTCCAATGCCTTGGTATTTGATTAAAGAATGAGCTTTGGGGTTTGGGCTAGTTTACATTTGTGCTTTGATGAAATAGTCTAGAAGTCAGCCCCTATTACTTAAAAATTATCTCTAATTGTAATTAACTTTTATTCCGCAACTGTTAATTTTATCTTAGTTTCATGATTGATATTGCGTTGCTACTAGGCTTAGACATGAGACCTTTGAGAAATCTTGGGTCTCACAGGATGGTATCAGAGCAATAGTTTGAGTGAATCATTGTATTACGTGTAATACATGATCTCAAACTTGTGTAATGCTATAGTATCAATCATGACAGGATGACTTGAACTAAGATAGGTTTCAGAGACTAGTAGAACGGGGCATGAAAGGGTACAATGTGCTAGACTAATGAGCTAAATATCTAGTGATTTGAATTTCAGAGCTATGTCAGGAGAATGTGGACCATCAGGTGGCATGACCCCAGAGCAAGTCCTGGAAGTGATGCAACAACTAATAACCCAGAATAATGAGCAACAAAACAAGTTTATGCTAGAGCAAATTGAATCAATAAAGAAAACTGAAAAGTGAAATAAACATAAAAAGAAGCAAACTGAACAGTCAAGCGAATCGGAATCCGATAATGAGCACATCAATAAGCGAGTTGTGCAGCCAACAGGCTGTAGATTCAAAGACTTCAAAGCGAGTGGTGCCTTAACGTTTGAAGGCACAGTAGATCCAATAAAAGCGTTAGATTGGATAAGTCATACTGAAGACATCTTCAGTATCTCAGAATGTCTGGACAGCAATAGAATTAAGTTCGCTACAGCACTATTCGTTGGAGCTGCTAGAGCCTGGTGGAAAACACAAAGGAGCATCTATAGTGAGGAAACAATTACGACATTGGATTGGGAGAAGTTCTTGGTGATGTTCAACGCCAAATACTGTTCAACAGACAAACAAGACGAACTCGAGATGCAGTTGATGCAATTAAAACAAGGAACTAAGACTGTTGATGAATACGAGCATGAGTTCTCGAGACTTTGCGGCTACTCGTCATATCAAGTGGCAACCGAAGAGCGTAAGATAAATCGATTCAGACTGGGTCTGAATCCAACAAATAGAAGACAAATGAGTAGCATAAAGTTCAAAACGTATCTCAGCATAGTGGAAGCAGCAAGGATGGTGGAGCGCGAATTCACAGATTCTAGTTGTGAACCCGTGATGATGGCTATAAGTCCTACATGTCCATCTCCACCTAAGAAACAGAAATCCAGTAGATTCTTCGGTTCATCAAAGTCCAGTCAGCAGCAATCCCAAGCGTCCTCTACACCTCAGAAGACTAGAGTTTATTCCATCCAGTCAGGAGCGCGACCGTGTAAACGTTGTAACAAATTTCATAGCGGACGCTGCAACCCTAGAGATGTGACCTGTTACACTTGAACCGGATTGCACATGGAAGCGATGAGTGCCCAGAAAGAAATGACGTATGCTACAACTGTGGTGAGCATGGACATTATGCCAAGCATTGCCCAAATGCACGCGTGCTTACTAATCCGGAACAACCAGTTTGTAGAGCAATCCAACAGAGTACTACAATGATACCTACAGCAAAGGCGCGAGCTTTCCATATAACTGCTGAGGATGCTGAGGAGACACCAGAGACGCCAAAAGACCCCAATGGTAACTAACAATAACTTTCTTATATGATTAAATAATTTAATTCCGTTATAATCTGAATTTCAATTCCGAAGTAAGTAATGAGTTAACTGTACAACCCTATCATCGATAGTGAATAATGTGGATGACATATGGGTTGTATCAGTTGAAGTTACTATACAAATACATTTCCAATCAGAAATTATACCTATAAACAATATAGGTATTGTAATCTGAATCTTGTATGATTCAAAAGCTCTAAGAAATCAAAATATAATCCTAAGCACAAGCTACTTCGTAAATCCTTGTAATCTGAATGACTACAGCGTGTCTTATAATGAGACAGAGGTAGAAGTTGCTGATCCAATAAATATTAATGAAAAGAGTATTTGAATCAAATAATTAAGCACCCAATGACAACTTGAATTGAAATCAAAGAAGTCAGAGGCACAAAGCGAGAGTGATAAAGAAATAGATTGAGATTTTGTAAAGTCAAGCGATTAGCCATGAATGGCTAATGAAAAGCCGTCAAAAGCCAAAATAAATGTAAAAATGATTCTCATTATGTTGACGCGAGACTAGTGAGATATCTAATATGGAATTCCTATTCCACCTAACTGTGTATGAGATGAAAAGTTTCTACCAAAAAGAGTAAAGTAATTTTAAATTCAGAAATTCACCAATGAAGATTCAAACCTAAGTCTATACATATAATTAAACAGAATCAAAGATTATTGTTTTGTCAAAGCCCTCTTGACCGAATTGCACAGTGAACTAATAGAGGAAGGCGATGATGATAAAGTAGAAGATGATGTAAATGGTCGTGGAGACGGTTTTGGAACCCTGGTAACTCGAGACCTGACTTCGATAACAGAATCTACCGTCATCTCTAACAAATCACACCGAGGAAGCCTAAGTAAATTGTCGATTTCTATCAAAATCATTTCCTTGGAATTTGATTCTGTGTAGCATTTGTTTTCCATATCCTTAAATTTGCTGGAAGATTCTAAAGCGTATGATCTTTTCAAGTTCTTGATCATATTTGATTTGCCTAAAATTTTCATCAACTGCTGAAATCGTTGCGAAGAAGATGTGATCGATTATAACTCCTGTTTTGTTCGGCGAGCTTTAAATTCAGCATATCATTATTTTGCCTCAATCTTTCAATCTCGGCTTCTAAACACTCGATCATCTTGGAGGGTTTTGCTTATCGAGAGGCTGCTTATGTAAAGAATTTGGCGGATGTAGCAGCGCAATTGGAGACCAAGATAGGTGAGGTGGAGTTGTTACACGAAAAGTTGACTCCGATTGTTGGGCCGGAGGATAGATTTTTTTTATTTGTTTGATAGAGCGAAGAAAAAATTATAAATCGTCATAACAAGTCAGCACAAATCATAAATCGGTTAAGCAATTGATGATTGTAACATCATCAATAAAAGAAACGTAAAGTACAGATATCAGACTCCCAAAAGCTTTACAACTAGTTTCAAAAGCAAAAGAAAGAGATATATGAGCTAACTCATGTATTGAGTTATTATCTGAATTGATTAAGGCATAAAGCTCATATATATTAAGAGTATGAATAATAAGTCAGAATTCCTAAAATGATCAAACAGTGAAATATCGAATCAAATATGAAACTCCGAAGAGAAAATTTAGTTTCTTGTGCTTGAGAATTTCAAAGAAACATAAATCATGAAATACAGATGGTGCTCGTTCAGTGGAAACACCACAAAAGTTCGTATCGGTCTTGGGAATTAAGAGATATCATAAAAGCTATCTGCCCAAGTCTGTTCGAACAAAGCTAACTTCGGGGACAACGTTTGTGCGTGGTGGAGCCCATTCTGTAACAACCCAACTTTTAGCCCAACTAATTATATGATTATCGAACCAATAATGTAATTTTTTTTACATCATTTGAGTTATAATTTAATTAAGTTTTGAAATATTTAATTAAATTATATAAATATTTAAATTATGATTTAATAAATTATTAAGATAATTAAATAAAAGATATATAAGATACGAAAGTAATAGTGGGTTAAGTAGCAAACGTAACTAGTTGAAGTATATATACGTAATTAAGGTTCATAATCTCTAAATCTGATTCTCTCTCTAGACTCTCTCTCTAAAGATTTCTCTCTCTACTCTCTCTCTAAGATTTCTTCTAAACCGACCGTCGGATCATCAAGATTTATACGTTATTGGGAAGATCGTGAAGAATACTACAAGATTATAGCGTTGCATGTTCGATTACATACGAATTTGAGGTAAGAATTTACGTTTTAAAGTTATATACTTTCGGTTTTTAAGTTACAAACTCGAATTTAGCATTTTGCATGAGTTTAAAGCTATGCTAACTTGATTTTAACTAGAAAATGTATAACATAAGTAAAGCTAGGTTTAATATCTAACATATATATGATTTTTTGCCTTGAAAATATAAGATTTAAAGCTGTAGATGATGAACAAATTCGAAGTGTCAAGAACAAACTCGAAATGAAAGATTAAATTCGAAATTTGTTGCTAGATTCGAATCATGGTTCGACTTTAGTCATTAAACACGAATAGGGGTTGATTTTTAACTATGGCATTCGAATTTATCTCTTAAATTCGAAATAGGCTTCGAATTTAACCTCAAACTCGATTATGGATTCGAAATTATGTATCTTATTCAAGTTTAACCATTAATCTCGAATTAAGCTTCGAATTTAACCATATAGATTCGAGATTGATCATCAAAATCAAATAGGGTTTCGAATTTAACCCTAAACTAAAATGGAATTCGACTTTAAGCTCCCTCATTCGAATCTAGTGCATATAATAGCCCACGTGATTGAATTTAATGCAAAGGATTTGAATTTAGTGATATAAAGTCGAAACCTACTTCCTAGATTTGATTATCTCGAATAAAACACATAGAGAACACATTAAATGACAAAAATAACTAGTTTAATGATTGATAACATATATATATATATATATATATATATATATATATATATATATATATATATATATATATATATATATATATATATATATATATATATATATATATATATATATATAGAACTTTTTAGAATATTCTCAACAAAGAATACAAATGGAAGAAAGATTCTAATGAAATTAATGAACATATGATCAAGATATAAGATTTTGAGATTAAAAGATCAACGAGCGAATATTGAGCTTATTAAATTGAATGAACACTGAATATATATTATTTAGATGATATAAGAGCTAATAAATATCAGAAAGATATTAATAACAGATTGAGCAACAAGATGACGAGCATCTGAATGTCTGACATAAGTCAGATTGTGGTTCTAATCCACTACAGATTGTGAGCAACAGAGCCAGAGCCAGAAAGTGCAAATAACCAGTAACTGTGAGTTGTAGATTTCACTTTAACTGCATATTATGTGAATTGAGACTTTTGTTGCATGATTCTGATTTATTTGGCATTCTAATCTTGAGCTTATTGATATATTGTCATAGTATATTTACTATGATTTGTTGAGCTAAGTATTTCTTCTTCTAGATTCGATTCTTTGACGAGTCATTTGATTGTTAAGCTTAACAACATCACTATTGCTCAGTGTTGGGTTAATGTTAGGCTTATGATGTGCTGATTTACGTGATGAAAGCACAGAGGGTATCTAGAGCTGAGCATCCCGATGATATCCATATAGAGCTTTTACTGGTAGCTAGCCCAGTACGTGGCTGATCCCCACTAATGATGCGTGTGTATGGATTTATCATCATCCGAGCATTCCTTATGAATTTGTCTAAAAGTCTCAAGAGCAACAATAGTTTTATAACTGGGAGCTGAGCAAAGTCGCGCATCAAAAGAGCATTAATTGGCCAATGTCCATTCGAGATTGAGCTGTGCATGAGACTAGTGCAGTGCATATAGAGCTGAGCCGTGCATGAGCCGAGTGCAGTGCATGTGCTTTCGCGTTCATTATTGCATGTTAAATGTGAAATTCTACATTCTCACTAAGCAATTAAGCTTACCCCGTTGTTGCATTATTTTTCAGGTAAAGGCAAAGGATTGGCTGGACCTAGTTCATAGGTCAGGACTTTGAAAGAGCTTGAAGTGCATTAGAACCTGTTCCAATACCTTGGTATTTGATTAAAGAATGAGCTTTGGGGTTTGGGCTAGTTTACATTTGTGCTTTGATGAAATAGTCTAGAAGTCTGCCCCTATTACTTAAAAATTATCTCTGATTGTAATTAACTTTTATTCCGCAACTGTTAATTTTATCTTAGTTTGATGATTGATATTGCGTTGCTACTGGGCCTAGACTTGAGACCTTTGAGAAATCTTGGGTCTCACAATCTCAGACCAAGACTCGTTCTTCTATTTGTCAGTTAATGTACAAAATTTTTGCTTAAACCGACATGTTTGACTTCTGTGCACTCAGCTCAGGACCCGGGCTAAACACTTCATGTTTTCTGAACAACTCGGTTCTAAACACGGTTTGCATGTTAATTTTGTATTGGATTTATTTCATGCCCATAGATATTCATTTTACAAAATTTACTTTTCAGGCAAAATCCATCTATTACATGGATTCGGGTTGCTCAAAACACATGATTAGGAGGAGAGAGTTGCTGTCTAACATTGTAGAACAGTATTGTGGGTCAGTTAAGTTTGGAAACGAAAGTCATGCTCAAATCAAAGGATACGGGGATTTAGTCTTAAATAATCTAGTCATTAAGGATGGTGATTACGTTGAGGGGTTATCACACAACCTATTTAGCATAGGACAACTCTGTGACAAAGGGCTAGAGGTCACATTTAGGGCTAAGAACTGTAGTGTTAAGAGCTGTAATTGAAAAGAGATTTTAATTGGTTCTCGCAACTCAAACCTGTACACAATAGATGTAGCTAAACTTATGGTCAAGGATAGCTTCTGCCTATTATCAAAAGCCTCGTCAAAAGACTCTTGCTTGTGGAACCGAAGGTTATCCCATCTGAATTTCGAGAATATTAACAAGTTAGCTTTGAAACAACTTGTTAAGGGACTCCCAGAACTCTGCTATGAAAAGGACCATCTGTGTGGAGTGTGTGAGAAATGGAAGATGAAAAGATCATCTGACAATCCAAAACCCAAACCATCATCAAAATGAGTGTTGGAGTTACTTCTTATGGATTTATGTGGTCCCATGCGAACGCAAAGCATAAACGGGAAGTGTAACATCCAAGTTTCCACAAACAGTACACGTCATAATATTTCATTTCTTTAAGTAATAAATATTACTAATTGATTGATACCACAGGTCCATCAGCCTGAATACTTAATTACAACAATATATTAAAATCAAATGGTGGTCTAACTAGCTTCTAAATCTTCAATCAGAGTGCGGAAGACTGAACAAGCTACCCGAGACCGCATCATCATATCAAAATAGGCGTCATCAAGAGTCCAAAAGTCTGCTATTCATCAAAGTCCAGATTCACTTAGCCTGGGACGAACTACCTGTTATGGTCTTGCCTTTATCAATTTTTCCTGCAAAAGAGTTGTCATGACAGAGTAAGCTAACAATGCTTAGTGAGTTAACAGAGTTCCATTAGTTACCACACATATATAACATACAATCAGCTCCTGCCGGCAAGTCAGTACGTCCTGAGACAGCAAAAAGCTTGGGAGACAACCCAGTTTGTTTTCCCCTATGTAAGGCCGAAGCCCTACGGGAAGTGTATGGAAACAAGTCATATAGGAAAGGAATCTGCAGAATTCCCTCCTGTGAATGGAGATCTCACATTCGGTCCTATCGGATAATGCAGTATGCAGCGGCAATTAAATAAACAGTCAAGTAATCAGTAAGCAAGATAAGTATTTACATAAAATGTAAAAGTGAACATGCATTTGAGGCAATTCAAGTGTCTAGCTTCAGTAATGTCAAAAGTACGCTTCTATGATACAATAACGTATTAAAGAAACATGCAGCAACAAACGGAAGTTTCCATACAGTCAGTGTACATTCACCAATATGTATCGAAATATATGCAAGTAATTAATGAAATCTGTCACTCACTGTAGTCCGTAGTCAGATAATGCTTAACGAATTAAGCTGATCAGTTTACTCTGTCAATTCGGCGGTTTCCTGCAGTTCAGTTTCAAGTCTGGCATATTAATGTCAAGTCTGTGTCATAATCTATATAACCCTAGTTACATATTCCGGTTATTGTCAATTCTGGTTATCGAGTCTGAGGTAGTTCCTATCGTCCCAAGGTGAGTCTATTCTTATCAGATTAATACGATTCATCTAATTACATATGTGTGGCCTTGAAATAAAGCCAATCATATTACTAGCTAGGTGTATCATGACATACGATTTCTAAGAGTTCCTTCAATGTCTGTTAATTCATTTGTGCATAAAATAGGTGTGCAACTTGAATTTGTGAATTTTATCATAATCATATTATACTTTTAATTACAATAGGTTGTTTAATAACTTAATCTGATTTAGGAATTAATCTTAGGCTTGGAACAAAATCAAACTTTGAATTAAAAGGAATAGATTCGAGAAAAGCTAAATTCGAATCTACTTGAGCTAGATTCGAATGGCATAGATTAGATTCGAAAGGCATAGGTTAGACTCGAAACACATACATAGACTCGAAGGCAACATAAATTCGAAACTAATAGATTCGAAATACATAGATTCGAATCAGATAGATTCGAAATGGGCTAGGTTCGAAATTAGATTCTAGGATAGATTCGAGAGCACACTCATAGACTCGAAACACACACACATAGATTCGAACTCACAGATTCGGAACCATATAATTCGAGTCTAGTGATTTCGAGTCTGCTCATGAATCTCTCGAGTTTGTTCATCTTGTTCATCGGTTTTCCAGGTTCTAACAACTAAATATGAGCATAAATGATAGAGAAATGGTTACTAACCTTCGTCCAAGCTATAACCTTCGACTATGGATGATTTCCAAGCAAAAACAGGTCCTAAACAGAAGCAAATCAGCTTCAAATGAAGGGAAAATGAGCAAACTCGAAATTGATCTTTCAAAACCGAACCAAAAGACAGAAAAGGGGTCAATCTTACCTCAAATCCGGACGAAATCAAACATGTAATGGTAGATTCGTGAAGAGCTCGACGATCTCTATCCGATGGCGTATGAATCACGAGAATCCGACGGTTCGATTAGGAGAAATGCTAGAGAGAAGGACAATCTTAGAGAGAGAAGGAGGAGAGTTTCTAGATTCCAAACTTATGAAATGAGGAGGAATGCCCTATTTATAGGGAAATAGGGAAAATCAGATTTTCTACTGAATTTTTCCGAAATTGACCAACTATTATTCCCAACACTCCGATTTGCATTTCAGATGCAAATAATAGCAAGGAAGTTCTAGATTTGCTACAATTGTCTTTTAGTCAATTTTAATTCATTTTAGTCCGTTTCGTTATTTTCAGTCTTTAATTTGTCATTTGGCTGAATTTTAATTATTAACTTAATTTCAGCTAAATTTTGGGCAACATTTCATAATTAATTATAACTTAATATAATTAACTATTTAAGATTCATGTTTTCAGTTAATTACTAATATTTGGATAAAATTGCTTTATTATTAAAAGTCTGATGCTGTAATTTATATTTAATAAATTACGGGCTGTTACAGGAAGCGTTACGTGTTGGTTAACATTGACGACTATTCACGATAAACCTGTGTTAAATTCTTGCGATCCAAGAATGAGACATCTCAAAAAGTCATAAACTTCATCAAGAGTGTCGCAACCCAAGAGTAGCTGTCTGTACAGTCAATCTGATCAAACAATGGCACGGAATTCAAGAACTCGGTAGTTGAGAGCGTCCTTCGATCCAAAGGTATTCACCATCAGTTCTTTGCTGCTAGAACACCTCAACAGAATGGAATTGTTGATAGGCCTAGTCGTACCCTCGTGGAAGCCGCTCGCACGATCGCTCTATAATCCATAAGCGTTTAAATAAAACTCCATATCAACTCTTTTTAAATAAGGTTCCTTATATCAAGTACGTACGAGTGTTTGGTTGTAGGTGCTATGTGCTGAACGACAAGGATAACCTCGAAAAGTTCAATGAGAAAGCAGATGAAGCGATCTTTATTGGATACTCATCCAATTCAAAGGCATATCGCGCACTCCACACTCGCACCAGAACAGTCAATGAGAGTGTGCATGTGACATTCGATGAAATAGTTGAATTGGCTCTAGAAGTTGACCTATCAGGACCAGGCATTACACCAATGCCTGGAGACTCATCTCATTCTTCTTCTTTTTCTTCTTCTGACTTAGTCAACTTATTTGATCCTTTTTATGTTGATTTTTTTTTGTTCTAGTACTAATTCTCTTTTTGTTTCCTCTTCTGTAGTTAACACACCCTCATCGGAGTCAACTGCTCATCCATCACCATCAGATCCACCAATCCATAGACCATCCACTTCATCATCTTCACCTTCCACCTCATTCACATACACACCTCCAGTTGAATCCACTCTAGTGATACCCTCACACATAGTTCCAAACATTAACTCTCTAGAAGATCAAGCAGAACTTGAACCGGAAGCAGTGATACCTTCACTCGAAACCATCGACCACAAACTCTTGATCCATCCCCACACTCACCATTGAGATTCCATCATGTTCACCCCTTCCACACGAGATGAAATGGACCCGAAGTCGGAACCGAAAAAATTATTGGTGATATCTCTTCCAGGGTCCAAACTCGAAGGGCATCTGCTAATAAATGTCTCTTTGCATCATTCCTTAGCATGATATAGCCTGCTCGTGTGAATGAAGCATTGAAAGACCCAGACTGGATTGTAGCAATGTAAGAAGAGCTCAACCAGTTCAAACAACTTAGAGTATGGCGGTTAGTTCCCAAACCAAAGGACCGAACAATAATCGGAACAAAGTGGATCTTTAAGAATAAACGAGACGAAAACGGCATCGTGGTGAGAAATAAAGCAAGACTAGTCGCCAAAGGCTACCGACACCAATAAGGCATAGATTATGACGAGACCTTCGCTCCAGTTGCACGGATTGAAGCAATCAGAATCTTCTTGGCGTACGCGGCACATAAAGACTTCAAGATGTACCAGATGGACGTCAAGACAACCTTCCTGAATGATGAACTCAACGAAGAGGTGTACGTTGAACAACCACAAGAATTTGTTGATGCACATAAACCAGACCATGTTTCCGTGCTAGATAAAGCCTATTATGGTTTGAAACAAGCACCTCGAGCATGGTAAGACAGTCTTTCGAACTTTATTATCTCAGCTGGTATCAGCAAAGGTGTGGTGGAGACAACGCTGTTCACTAAAAGGGAAGGCCCGGACATAATTCTAGTTCAATTATATGTCGATGATATTATATTTGGATCTACTGACCGTAAATTTTGTGAATATTTCTCATCCATAGTGGAGTCCAGGTTTGAGATGAGTACGATGGGGGAAATGAATTTTTTCCTCGGATTACAAGTCAAACAACTTGAAGACAGGATATTTGTGAACCAATCAAAATATACTCTAGACATTCTCAGAATGTATACGTTACACTCTTGCACGGGTATCATAACTTCCATGGCTTCAAACTGTTAGTTAGACACCGATCACGCCGAGAAAAGTGTCGATAACACAACTTACAGATGGATGATTGGTTCTTTACTCTATCTTACGGCTAGTAGACCAGATATAATGTTCTCAACATGTCTTCATGCTCGTTTTCAGACTGACCCAAAAGAATCACACCTAACTCTGGTAAAACGCATTTTCGTTATCTTAAGGGTACACCCGATCTTGGTCTATGGTATCCAAAGGGAACAAATTTCGATCTTACCGTGTTTTCAGATGCTGATTTTGCAGGTTGTAAAGTCAATAGAAAAAGAACTTCAGGCGGAATACAGTGTTTGAGTGACAGACCAGTGAGTTGGTCTTCCAAAAAAGTAGAGTTGTGTCTCCACATCCACAGCCGAGGCTAAATATGTAGCAGCTGCAAGCTGTTGCTCTCAAATGCTGTGGATGAGAACACAGTTACGTGATTTTGGATTATCGCTCTCCAACATCCCAATATATTTAGTGATTCCTGAAGCGCAATTGCCATCTCTTGTAATCCCATGCAGCACTCACGAACAAAACACATAGATATCAGGTATCATTTCATTAAAGATCACGTAGAAAAAGGAACAACTGAACTATATTTTGTAGGGACGGAATTTCAACTTGCTAATATTTTTACTAAGGCTTTAGACAAACCTTGTTTTCAGTTCCTAGTATCTCAAATCGGCATGTTGAATCCACCTTCTAGTTAAATACCAGATATTGTCTAAATAATTCTATTTCAAGCAAGTCAATGTTTGAAATTTATTTATTTAGAAAATATCTTTTATTTAAACTTAAATGTCGTATCACAAAATTCTATTCAATATTTCTTTATCTACGTATATCTTTAATGTTGATGATCCTGAATGTTACTATGTGAATTGTACAAACTTCAGTGGGACGTTGAATGTATCCAGCTTTGTCTGTATTTCAGAGTGTAAAAAGGTTCTATATTTCAATCTAATAGGACAATTGTTTAATCGAGGGGGAGTAAAACCATGACGTATAGTGTACATTATCTTAGTTTAAATTATTTTCTATTACTAAGTTAAATTTATCTTTCTTAGGTATTCACTCTGAAAAACTCAAAAAGATTTTATGTTATGTCTTAGTTAAATTTTATTTGTGTCTTAGGATAGTTTAAAAGAAAAACTCAAAAACATTTTTAGGTCCTTATTTCATTTTTTACTTCGTTGATTTTACATGGTAGTTTACTTATTAACTCCAAAAGATTTTTTTCTTCTTACATTTATTTAAACCAAAAACTCAAAAATATTTTTTTTGGGCCCATTTTTATTTTTTTTATTAGTTTGTTAACATTTTAATTTAGCCCAATGTTTATGTTTTGTTGGTACACCCTGTGTGACGATAGCAGTCTAAGAGATCTAACATTTTGGTTTAAGTAATATTCAAAGTATTGAGAATTAACAAGTGTTTGATATATATGTTTATATATGTTTGTCAGTTATTCATTGTATGTTTGAACTTGATGTAACGTATTACAAGAAGTTCAAACATAAAGATCAAAGATAAAATCAAACTTAAGTTAAATACATAAGTTTCAAATACAAGTTAGTCAGATTCGAATTCTATAAGGATTGGCATTCGAATCTATGTCAGATTCGAATGTGATCCTAGGTAGATTCGAAGGTTACTTAGTAGGCAGATTCGAGAGTGTCAGTGAGGACAAACTCGAATGGGCCTTGGGCCAGATTCGAGTTTGGCCCATGTTAGACTCGAATTAGCCTCTATAATTAGGGATAGACTCAAAATATTATCAGACTTTTTGCAGAATTCGAGAGTGATTAAGCATTAAGCGATTTCGAGTTTATAATCAGTGTTAGTGTCGTTTCGGAGAGAATCTTCTAGTAGGTGCGTTCTTGTGTAGTTCGTGCAGCTCGTTGATAGTCTCCGTGTTCCTGGTGAGTGTTGTTACCGTCTACCCGTTAACGAGGATTCCGCACTCGTTGACGGTTCCGCGTCTAGATAGATCTGTGTTAGGTAGACCTTACATGTTTAATCGGTTTGTCTGACCCAAATTTGAGAAATGGCACGCAGATCATTCTAAACCCGACCCGACCCACCTATTTAAATAGGCGGGTTTTTCATTCCTTCTACCCTACGCATTCTTTTCTTCTTCTCCATAAATTCCGACGACACCAACCGGCATAGCCACCGTCTTCACTGCATCCAAGCTCGATTTAGCACCCTCTTCAGTCGTTTTTCTTGCATTTTCCGTCTAATCCACTACCAGGTAACAATAATCTTAACTTATTTTTCATTTTAACTTCTTTATACTGTTTTTAAATTTCAGATTTTTAGGGTTTTAACATCGATTTTTTGTATTTTTAGGTTAGTAACTAAGTTTTTTATATGTTAGAGTAGTTAAATAAAATGTTTCTTATCAGTTTTAGATTTAGGATTTGCATTTTCATGCATTTTTAAGATACTTTTGTACTGTACACGTTGCATGTGCATGGACTCATTAACTGCAAAAAAAATTTTTGTTTTCTAGGTGTTCAACTTCGATACACCCGAAATTCAGATCCATCCGAACTTCGGGTGCTCTACACTTAGAATAAATTTTACCCTTTAAATGTTTCATCTTACATGGACCCCATCCGAATTTCGGTTCACCTGAAATTCGGATCCCTTTACATAATACACTTAGAAAATTTATGAATGTTGTCAGTGGTAACCGAAATTCGGTTGGTTTCGTATAATAACATTTATATCTTTTATTAAACTAAGTGTATCTCTCGAACCACCCGAAATTCGGGTCCATATAAATTTCAGGCCCCCTCTGAAATTTGACAATTCATTTTTAGTCTAAGTGACCCGAAATTCGGATCGACCCGCATTTCGGTTCCCCCCACCCTTCAATTCATATTTAGTTTTCCTTTAAATTTACTTCATGCATCATTTCATCCGAATTTCTATCCCACCAGAAATTCGGATCAACACATCCGAATTCCTATCCCAACCAAAATTCGGTCCATCTGCATCCGAAATTCAGAGGAACACTTAACATTTTTTTTTTTTCATTTTTCCAATTTTTTCATTTCACTTAAATCAAAAACAAAATAAACATTCCATGTCTTTTGCACCATTGGTCCTAGTTAAACTAAGTGTTTGAGTGAACATGTCTATTCTAACATTGGTCTCTAGACGATCGACTTTGGATTTTTTTTCAGTAGAAGATACATTTGTAACATCCCTATTTTTAAATCCTTTGTAATTTACCATTTAAGACATAAATAAATGCAATGATGGAGTTATATTTCAATTTCGATCGCAAATTTAAAAATAAGAAAAGATGAGGAGAGATCCTCATGGTAGTTTTCTGAGCGAGCATAACTTGGAGAAACCGATCTGGACATTTAAAATTGGTTAAATAAGAAAAATACGAAGTTGTGTATTATGCAAATGGGTCAAAATAGAAAATAAAAGAAGGGGAAATCTTTCATTTTTCAAAATCTCACTCTGTCACCGATTTCTCTCTCTCTCTCTCTCTCTCTCTCTCTCTCTCTCTCTCTCTCTCTCTCTACCTCTCGGATTTAATTCAAGAACACAAGGAAATCAAAAATTTGAAGTGCAAAAGTTGGAATTAAGTTGCACACAAAAAACTATAGCTATTGCAAACAACGATTCGATGTAAAAATCATTCTATATTTCGAATTTTTGGATGTTGGGTTCAGTTTTCACAAAAAACCGAATCATAGGATTTAGATTCGAGATGTTATTGCATGTTGAAACTTGTATGGAAATGTTAAAATCGAGTATTGATAATGTAGTATGCAAAATTTCATATTCAGATTCGAAGTCTAAGTATGATTTTCGAAGTTAGTGTGTGTTTTAGTGTGTGTGTTCATCGATACATGATGAAAAAGGAACACAAATGGATTAATTTGGTATATTCATGTTATGTTATAAGTTTAAAAGTGTACATTAAGTTCATAATTTCAGTTTTAGTTACTGTAACATGCAAAAATAGTCAAAAAGTATTTTCTGGAAAAAGTTGGAAAATAATTAAGTAAGAACTCGGACCGGATGAACTCGGTTCGGACTATCCGAATTCGGGTCCATCCCAATCCGGATCCATCCGAGTTCGGATCAATGTCCCAATTTCGGACCCTGCCTAATTCGGACCTCAACTCATTTCGGACCTTGCCCCATTTCGGACCAAAACACAATTCGGACTTCAACCCTATTTCGGACCATCCGAATTCGGATGTGGTCCGAAATCAGTGCAATTACACTTAGTTTTCAGAATTTGAGTTTTAAGCAATTACTGACATTAATTCACTATCACACTGACATGACAGATCATTGTGGTGTTATCAAACACACATTCATTCAGAGACACGACATACTGTACAAACCACTGTGAGTAATAGATTATCATTCAAACATTTATTGTCTTTGCGTTCACGTTTTACATATTCAATGGCATGTTGACATTGTTCATATACATCAATTGGCACTCATGATTGATTTGTTGTTATAATGCACACTCGTACTTGACATGTAAAACACATGTAGCCAGCGTTCGTTTGAAAGTGCATCTATTTACATCATGCTTGCACTGCATGATCATTACTTCACAATCTGATGCGACCTGGACTGGGGCTGACAGCAGACCACTGTCGGGGACTAATCATCCCACTCGTTATCCTAGTCAGGTTCGACACATCCCCGATCAGCATTGGAACTGCCAACCCCATGCTTGCACTACATGGTTTCTCACATACTTCGAGGCTTACACTGCCTGTTTACACACTATGCTTGTAATGAAATTATTGTTGAATGTATAATCTGTTATCTCACTAAGCAAATTAGCTAACTGTTGACTCACAATGTTTTCAGGCAAAGGCAAAGGTGTAGCTGGACCTTTTACTTAAGCAATTTCAATTCAATATCCCAGAGACTTTAGAAGCTATTGGTACCTGAATGTTGGTAGTTTTGGGCTGGGATTTGATATTATCAAAACAATTATGATGTTGTAATAGTTAGACTTAATCACTGTAGACAAATACATTTCTTGTTTTACTGTGGAACTGCTTAAATTTGATTTAAGTATTCAATTTTAATTATTATGATATTCATTGGGTTGTGTGTTGATCCTGGTGATTCCAATAATACTATCAAAATATGAGAACGTCACAGTTTGGTATCAGAGAATTAGTTTGAGGTTTCAAGTGTCCGCGAGGACTTGGACTCAAACTTAGGTTATGATATTTGAATGGACTCCTAGGAAATGATCCGAACTAAGATAAGATTCACATGCACACGGGGACAAATAAAGGGTAACTGTAAACACTTAGGACTTACAACTAAATGTTCTAAATATATATTGTTATATTTCAGAACATGTTAGGAGACGATATGACTCCTCAACAGATGTTCCAGATGATGCAAGCTCTCATGGAACAGAATAATGAACTACAATCCAAAAGGATGGCTGAGCAGGCTTAGTTATTTGCAGACCAATTAAGGTCCAGAGATGAGGCCGAAGCCAAGAGAAATGCAGATAAAAGAAAGAACAAAGAACAACAACAGGATGATCAAGAGGAAAGACAAGGAAACACTGGGTCTTCTAACAAATCAAGGGGTTGTAGGTTTAAGGACATCAAAAGTAACGGGGCTGTTACGTTTGATGGGACTGGAGATGCCGTCACAGCATTGGAGTGGATCACCACCACCGAACGAACTTTCAGAATCAGCGACTGCGCTGAAAAGGACATGGTCCGGTTTGCAACCGCAATGTTTGCAAGGGACGCAGTTATGTGGTGGGATGCAATGACACATGTGTTGACGATGAAGGTAGTGTCGCACATGACCTGGAGTGAATTTAAGGAAGTATTCTCTCAGCAATACTGTCCTGCAGATGAGAAGCGCCGTCTAGATGCGAAATTTCTGAACCTAACCCAAGGAACAAAGATGGTTACACAATATGCCGTAGAGTTCACCCGTTTAAGCCTGTTCGCACCCCATCTAGTTGACACAGAAGAGAGAAAGATAGCCCGGTTTGAGGCCGGTTTAGATTATGAGATACGCCGACCCATGAGTGGGGTTCGGTATACAACTTTTGCTAGTTTACTGGAGACTGCTCGAAACGTGGAGCAGATTGTTTTGTTGTCTGGGTATGTCATCGGTTCAACCGCCGCAACACTAACTCAACCGTCGCCGCCAAAAAGGCAGCGGGATTCTGGATCATCACGATCTTCTCTTCAATCCCATCAACCATCTTCTTCGCCCAAGAAAGGAAAAGCCTTTTCGGGCAGTTCTGAAATGAGGGACTGCAGGCGATGAAGAAAGGCACACTCTGGAGAGTGCAAAACACAAGACATGTATTGAATCTGTTGTGGGCAGAAGGGCCATCACTGGGAGCATTGTCCTCGAAAATACGATGCATGCTACAGCTGCCACAGACTTGGCCATTTTGCAAGGGACTGCCCGAAACCCCCACGAGATCAGAGTGCTCAACAATCAGCGACAAGATCTTCCGCAGCTTCCACTGCTCGCAGGATCAATCTCAAAGGGCTCCAACAAGGACATTCCAAATCACAGCTGAAGAAGCAAAAGATGACCTGGAGGTGGTCACTGGTACATTCTTTGTAAATTCAATTCCTGCACGCATCTTGTTTGATTCTGGAGCCAACCATTCTTTTATCTCCACTTCATTTGCTTGTCAATTTAACATGCCTACTTCAAAACTGCAATTTGTACTTGATCTTGAGATTGCTAGCAACATGTTAGTTAAAGCAGACAAGGTATATAGGAATTGCACATTACTTGTAGAAGACGTAGTATTCAACATAGATCTAATTCCCATGGAGTTCGGGGAATTTGATGTTATAGTAGGTATAGATTGGTTGGTTCACAATGAGGCTCAGATTGTTTGCAAGAAAAGAATGATCAAGATTACCACTCCCGAGAGACGAGACATTTGTATTTATGTTGACAGACACAAAGGCGACTTATTCCTCATTTCAATTGCAAAAGCCCGAAAGCACGTTGCGAAGGGTTGTTCAGCTTACTTAGCCTACGCTGTCGATGCAAAGGCTGAAGTTCAATATCTATCCACTATTCCCATTGTTTCTGAGTTTCCAGATGTCTTTCCAGAAGATGTCTCGGGATTGCCACCTGATCGTCAAGTGGAATTCCGTATCGATCGCATTCCCGGAGCTGCTCCATTAGCAAAGGCTCCTTATCGTTTAGCCCCTGCAGAAATGCAGGAAATAATGAAACAGTTACAGGAGCTACTTGACAAAGGTTTTATCTGCCAAAGTTCATCTCCTTGGGGCGCTCCTGTTCTGTTTGTCTAAAGAAGGTGGCACATTACCTATGTGCATCGATTACCGCGAACTTAACAAAGTCACAATTAAGAACAAATATCCGTTGCCCCGGATTGAAGATCTCTTCGACCAGTTACAAGGCGCAAGTTACTTTTCGAAGATTGATCTTCGATCGGGTTATCATCAACTCAAAGTACATCCAGATGACATTCCTAAAACGGCTTTCAGAACTCGTTACGGACACTACGAGTTTCTGGTAATGACGTTTGGTCTTACAAATGTGCTGGCTGCTTTCATGGATCTCATGAATAGAGTCTGCCGGCCAACGCTCGACAAATCTGTCATCGTGTTCATTGATAACATTCTTATTTATTCGAATACCAAAGAGGATCATGATACACATCAGTGAGAATTGCTAGAGTTGCTGCGCAAAGAGCGACTTTATGCAAAATTCTCGAAATGTGAATTCTGGTTGAGGCAGGTACGTCTCAAACATTCAAGACAATTTCATGATCCTTGTACTCAGTTATAAACTCTTTGTTAACTTTTACCTTCTCAACATTCAATTCAAATCCAATTCTTGGGGCACGTGATATCTGGTGCTGGGATTGTTGTTGATCCTGCAAAGATCGAGGCTATCCAGAACAGGGAATCACCTTGCAACACCTCCGAGATTCAGAGTTTCTTGGGATTGGCTGGTTATTACCGCCGATTCATCAAAGACTTCTCCAAAATCGTTGTTCCTCTCACTAAGCTGACTCGCAAGAATGCAACTTTCTTTTAGAAAGAAGAACAACAAGCTGCCTTTGATAATGTAAAGAAGTTGCTAAGTGAAGCACCGGTATTAGCCCTGCCTGAAGGGAACAACGACTTTGTTGTCTATACAGATGCATCAAACATGGGTTTAGGAGAAATGCTGATGCAAAGAGGAAATGTCATAGCATACGCTTCCAGACAGCTTAAACCACATGAGAAAGATTACTCCACTCACGACTTGGAGTTAATTGCTGTGACTTTCGCTCTCAAACTATGGAGGCACTACTTGTATGGAACCAAATGTCAGCTCTACACCGATCATAAAAGTTTGAAGTATATATTCAGTTAGAAAGACTTGAATATGAGGCAGAGAAGGTCAATGGAGCTAATTAAAGATTACGACGGTGAGATCCTATACCATCCAGGGAAAGCCAACGTGGTTGCTGATGCTTTAAGCAGAAAAGCTTACTGCAAGGCGTATTGTTATGCCTTGACTTCTACAATTCTGACGTCAACCATTATATATGATGTAAGGGTTGCTCAAATGCAGGCTTTAAAAGAGGAGAATGTAAAGGATGAGAACATCAGAATTCAGTTGCCATTAATGCAAGACGATGGAACTGGACTCAAAGGTATTTACAGCAGAATATGGGTTCCTAAGTTCGGGAACATGCGAGAAGTAGTTCTTGAAGAAGCTCTCCAATCCAAGTTCTCAATTCATCCTGGTAGCACAAAAGTGTACAACGACCTGAAAGCTGATTTCTGGTGGCCAGGACTGAAAAGAGATGTTGGTCAATTTGTGGAGAAGTGCAGAACCTGCAGATTAATCAAAGCAGAACACCAACATCCCTATGGTAGTATGCAACCTCTTCCTATCCCAGAATGGAAGTGGGATCATATTACTATGGACTTTGTAACAAAGCTACCCAAGACACATCGTCAACATGATGCCATTTGGGTCATTGTTGACTGATTAACAAAATCTGCTCACTTCATTCCCATTCGGGAAACCTATTCACTGGACCATCTTGCCCAGATCTACTTGAATGAAATCGTCATCAGGCATGGTGTGCCTAAGTCTTTTGTCTCTGACCGAGAGAGTAGATTCACCTCTAATTTCTGGGCTGCCTTACAAAACAGTTTTGGTACTCGTATCGCTATGAGTACTGCTTACAGACCTCAATCAGACGGACAAAGTGAAAGAACTATTTGTGACTCTGGAAGACATGCTCATAGCATATGTTATGGATTTGGGTGGTAACTAGGACGATCAGCTCCCATTGGTTGAATTCTCCTACAACAACAGTTACCATTCCACAATCGAAATGACACCATTCGAGTTTCTGTATGGAAAAAAATGTAGGACTCCAACCTGTTGGAGGGAAACAGGAAAAACTCCTATCGCCGAACCAGCTTTGCTACAAGAGACCAACGAAAAGATCCAGCTCATTCGACAGTACATGAAAACGGCGCAAGATCGACAAAAGAACTATTATGATCGCCGCCACAAAGCGATAGAGTTTTAGAAGGATGATTGGGTGTACTTGAAGGTTTCTCCGATGAAAGCTGTCACAAGATTCATTAAACGTGGAAAACTATCTCCTCGGTTTATAGGACCCTTTCGCATCTTTGAAAATGTTGGGAATCAATCCTATCATTTGGACTTGCCGGAGGAATTGTCAGGAGTTCACCCGGTCTTTCACATAGGATACTTAAGAAAGAGTCTGGTGCTCGAGAGGGAACCATGGACTGATCATTCAGAGTTAAAAGTTGACGAACGGCTAACATTCGTTAATGAGCCGGAGTGCATTTTGGAAACAAAATTCAAGAAACTCCGCAACAAAGAGATCAAGATGGTGTTGGTCAAGTGGAATCATCATAAGGGAGCTAACCACACTTGGGAATCAGAAGAAGACATGAAGGCTAAATACCCAAGTCTGTTTAGCGCAACATGACTTCGCAGACGAAGTATAGGCGTAGTGGAGCCCATGCTGTAACATCCCTATTTTTAAATCCTTTGTAATTTTCCATTTAAGACTTAATTTAATGCATTGATGGAGTTATTATTTCAATTTCGATCACAAATTTAAAAATAAGAAAAGATTAGGAGAAATCCTCGTGGTAGTTTTCTGAGAGAGCATAACTTGGAGAAACCAATCCGGACATTTAAAATCGGTTAAATAAGAAAATACGAAGCTGAGGGGTGTATTACGCAAATGGGTCAAAATAGAAAATAAAAGAAGGGGAAATGTATACCTAGTACGAAAAGCGGTCTTTGGGATATCGGCTTCATGAATCTTCAACTGATGATATCCCTACCTCAGATCGATCTTTGAGAAGTATGACACACCTTGCAACTGATCAAAATGATCATCGATATGAGGTAACAGATATTTATTCTTTAAGGTAACCTTGATTAACTCTCGGTAATCAATACACATCCGAAAGGTACCATCTTTCTTCTTGACAAATAAAATCGAAGAACCCCACGACGATGTGCTCGGTCGAATGAATCCTCAGTCAAGAAGTTCCTGTAGCTGAGACATCGTCTCTTTCATCTCTGTTGGTGCCAACCGGTATGGTGCACGCGCGATCGGGGATGCTCCCGGCACCAACTCAATACGGAACTCAACTAGCCTATTAGGCGGTAAGCCTGGCAACTCATCAAGAAAAAGGTCAAGAAATTCTCGAACAATAGGGATATCAGAAACTAACTTCTTTATTTCAGAAGACTCAATATAAGCAAGAAAAGAGTCACAGCCTCTAACGATATGTCTACGGGCCTTGATCATGGAAATTAGACCCATGTCTCCACTTCGACGCTCATCGTAAATTTGAATATAATTTTCATGTTCAACAGGAATTCGTATCATACGCTTCGAACAGAGAATATTCACTTTATTGGCTACCAACCAATGCATGCCTACGATAACATCGAATCCACCGATGACCATTGGAATCAAATCAGTAGGAAAATCACATTCTTCGAGACTTAAAACACAATTCTTATAGACTTCGGTCGCAAGAACAATGGAACTATTAGCGGTCTCCACAAATACATGCATAGATCTTGGACTAAGTGTAATAACATTTAGATGTTGAGCAAACATATACGATACAAATGAATGATTCTCAACAGAATCAAATAATATGCGAGATGCTAAAGTTTTAAGAAGAAAGATACCAGTAACAACATCAGCCGTGTCATGTGCCTCATCATCATAGATCTGGAATGCTCTAGTCTTAGCCCTTAGTGGCTCATTCTTCTTTGGTGCAGACCTGGTCGTGGGTGGGCTCTGAACCGTAGCACTGCTTCCACCCACACTTTGTGTCTAGCGGGGGCAATCCATAGCCTTGTGAACCAGGGCCCCACACTCGAAACATGCTCCTGACGTCTCCAAACAATTGGACTTATCGTGTCTAACAATCCCACAGTACTGGCATGGAATCTGAGAGTTCAAACACTGTCCATGGTGCTTTTCCCGTACCTCTTACAATCCCTGGGTCCTTGAGAAAATGACCTTTGTTGCTGGTGCTGCTGAGATCTAGGATGAGAAAATGAAGACCTAGAATTCCTAGTCGGACCGTAAAAAGAACGGGAAGTACTCTGTTGGAATGACTTCTTACAAACTGAAAACCCATACTGCGACCCTGAAAACCCAAACGATCGGGAAGGGTAATGTTGCAGCTGTCCCTCAAAGCCTGCCCTCTTGGCTAATGGCGCTGGCATCAAACCTGATGCTAGTCTTAGTGATTCTCTCTCTCTCTACTCCAAGGAGACAGTGATGTTTCCTCCAAAGTGAGAAACTTATGTAGAATCACAAACTCATGGATCTCCTTTCGGAGTCCATCCACAAACCGATGTACTCTTTGTGTCTCCTCAGTGATGTACCTCTTAGAAATAATTAACTTTTCTCTGAATGAAGCCTCATATTGGGAGACCATCATGTCTCCTTGCTCCAGGAATAGGAATTCTCGCTCAATCTATTTAACCAAATCTACCAGACAATACTGCTCCTGAAACCTTTTGGTGAACTTAGCCCAAGTCATCATCCTGAAAAAATCAGTGCCAGCTGCACTCTCTACACTCTTCCACCACGTGCCTGCTTGTCCTACTAGCAATCCAGCAGCATACTCGACCTGGTCGACTTCAGCTGTGTGGCTCGGCCGAAAAGCTCTCTCGACCTGCTTGATCCACTCAAGAGCCTTGACCGGCTTCGTGTCGCCTACAAACTCTATAGCTCCGCATCCCTTAAAGTATATGAACGTAGCATGCTCCATACGTCTAGATCGAGGCTCCATCATAACTCGTTCACCACCAGTGCGCTTCCGAAATCCATTATCTCCGGCACTAGACCTGGAAGCATCAATCAATTCTCTGATCTCCTAAAAACCTCGTTGCATCTCGATACTAGTCTCAGCCATCGAGTGTTAGACATATCGGGTCACACGCTTCATGATTCGGCTTTCCTGAGCTATTATCGGGTTAGCCTCGTCCTCAGATTCAGTCTAGCGGGCTGAGTCGGTATTCTCGATGTCCTCGAATTCCACTATCACTTGATCATCGTTGTATGCATTCTTGTTAAAGCGACTCTGACTATCTTCTTCAACCATGGTTCTGAATTTTAGAGGTTTAAGATTACGGATGAAAATGACGATTCATTGATTTATAAGAAGTTAAAATAATATTGGAGATTGTGGAACACATATACATGTATACATGTATATAAATCTTATCTTACCCTTACACATCCTAAAGTCTACTTAAGGTCTTATCCCGTATAAATCATTGCCTAGGCTTAATAGTGATCATGCAGTTTCTAGGTTTAAGACTAAGCACCTAAAGGCCACTTAATTCACATAAACCATTGCTCTGATACCATATAGAAACACCCATCCTAATTTAAAAGAACTAACACAATCCGTAAAGTTATTACCTCAAAAAATACGGAATAATTTAAAACTTTTCATCGATAGTCATTAAACTTTCATTCAAAGTCAAATGTCAAGTCAAGCGAAATACAACATAAGTCAAAGGATAATTACATCACATGCCAACTACTGATCAAATAGGCTACCCAACCCAAAACATCATTAGGTGGAACTAAAATAAATAAGTCTTTTACAAAAATTTTCATCTTTAAGCAACCTTCTAGCTAATAAAAATCTAGCCCATCAGGCCTTTACCTTTGCCTCCACCTGAAAAGTAATTCCCCAAATGGGGTAAGCTCACGGCCTAATGAGTAACAAGGTGAAAACATACAATGCATATGTGTAATAACTAAAAGTACATGTATACAAGAACAGAGACGGCACTCCCAAGAGTCGTAAGTGGGGAACGACACCTAACCTGTGTATACCCGTAGAAAAGACACTCCCAATCAGTATTTCAAGGAGAATGCATTCCCTACAATATATGTTTTGCAACACGGAGTAGCATCACAGTCAATATATACCATATCATGCATGTATGTGGAAAGGGACGACACCCCACGAATAAACATCGAAGCGAATCATATGAATCATATATGTCAAGATCAAAATCACTACCTAAGATTAACTGGTTTGAATTAATCAGAGTATAAACCAACAACCTTGTATTGAATCAAAGTCCAATTAAGAAGTTTGCGGAATAACACTTAAATGTTTTGAGAAAAGCTTTCAAAACAAATAACATGTAAATATAATCAATAATCAAAGATCACTTGTATTGCAAAAACTCAATGATTACAATCACCTCTAATCTGTTTCATTAGACGAAGAACACAGATTGTTCTTAGGGTTTTACAACCTTAGAGGCTTATGAAAACTTAATCAAAAAAGCAATTACAACTAGAGAATAAACTTGTACGTGCAGCCTTACAATAGAAAACCTATTCTAGGTATATATAATGTCTTCTGATTTATTTCCTTGAGAAACTTTGATTTCCCTGATAGTAGATATGCTTGAATCTTCGAATATATCTTTTCCTGAAAATCAGCATTTTCTGTTTATTGAGTTGTTGTGCAGCTTGAAGTCTATATGTTAAGCAGCATGAGTTTGAACACTGGCAGCTCGAACTTTTGAACTAGCAGCTCGAACTTCTTCAACTAACAGCTTGAACTTTGTAATTACACAGATAATCTACTAACAGTTTGAGAAATCTAAGTAACAGCTTGACATACTTAGAATATTTCCCAACAATCTCCCCCTAACTTAAATTCTTTACACAAGACTTTAAGTTTCTATACAAATAAGGAAAGAAAACAAAGTAAGACTGTTATCTACAAACTAAGGCATCCAAAAACTTACAATTTTGAAAGTTTCTGATTAACTGCCTTCAAAAATTCTCTTTTCAATTCTTCTTTATCACAGTATATCTTCACTGAGCTCATTTGTACCAACCATGCTCTTGGAAGATCAAAGAATTCAAAATTAAAGAACATGCTGGATGCATTTGTAAATTTGAGTCGGTATGTCTTTGATTTCACATACAGATCCACATTTGCAATCTTCATCTCCTTAGCATCTTCTATATCTTTTCTAATGGACTCTGGATCAAAAATGCTTTTCAAATCTTTTATAGCCTGCTTGACATGGGGAAGTGAAGATCTAACTTGACTCACAGATCCAACCAGATGCATTCTAGTAAGTTCATCCCTGGTCATCCCTTGAAGTATGTGTATTATACTCTTATACTCTTCCTTAGGATCAGCTTCTCTTCTGACTACAAAATGATATTTTAAATCAATGTTATCCATTTACTTAGCATACCAGTATGTAATAGGCGGTTTTGAGAAGTCATGCTGGTCAAGAGTCTTTTGAGAAGCTTGTAAGGTCTACACACTACGAATCTATCTATACGCGAGACCGTCAACGAGTGCGGAATCCTCGTTAACGGGTTGACGGAAACAACTCTCACACGGAACACGGAGACTATCAACAAGCTGTACGAACGCACCTACTGGAAGATTCTCTCCGAAAGAACACTCAATTAGCTGATAAACTCGAGATCGCCTATTTGCTTAATTCCTCACGGATTCTGCAAAAGTCTCCTAATGATTCGAGTTAATCCCTAATTATAGAGGCTCATTCGAGTTTGCCATGGGCCAAACTCGAATCAGGCCCAAGGCCCATTCGAGTTTGTCCTCTGGACACTCTCGAATCTACCTTATGAGGTACATTCGAATCTGCCTAAGTAATACATTCGAATCTGTCATAGATTCGAATGCCAATCCTTAGTAAATCCAAATTTACTCTTTCACCTAATTAACTTAGTATTGAAACTTATGTTTTTAACTTATGCTTGAATTTATCTTTGAACTTTATGTTTGAACTTCTTCTAATACGTTACATCAAGTTCAAACATACAATCAATAACTATCAAACATATATAAACATATATATCAAACACTCGTTAATTCCCAATACTTTGAATATTATTTAAACCCAAGTGCTAGATCACTTAGACTGCTATCGTCACACAGGGTGTACCAACAGACTCCCCCTTGATGATAGCTTCTAACTATTTACATCTTGAATAAGTACTTGAGCTATATATACTACTACCTGCGTATATACCTGCATCTATACATACTATGACTACTTTTTGGAACTTTCTGGCTTCAGATCTACATCCTTCATGAAAGAAGATATGCTGACCATGAAGTTTATTCAGATCGTCCTTTGATAAGTTTATCAGATGTAGAGGATCATATACTCGCAAAATTACTTTGTCGTCAGAATCCTCCATTATTGCTTCAGCAGTTTCGTTGTCAAGGTACCACCACTTCATGTTGCTCAAAATATCTTGTGGCATCTTCTTCATTGGCACCATTCTTAAGTATTTAACAGGTTTGTAAACCATTTTCGCCCATGGTCGTCATGTATGAGGATCTATTCTTGAAGTATCCTCGACTCTTTTTCCAGACCTCGGTTTGAGTCTTTCAAACCTTCCAGATCTCTCCTCTCGTCTGATTATCTTAGCGATCACTTCAGCATAGGGATCATTTCCGATATTGATCAACTCTTTCCAGGCTAACTCCTTCACCTCTACCTTCGGCAATGTGTTGAATACTTTAAGCTTGCGCCTCAGGTACTGGAGACCATCTCTTCTCTTTAGAATAAAAAAGCTGCAGTTCCCTGTCGAAGAACCAGCTAATAATACCTCCCGAGAAGTTTCCTGCACCTGGAATCCTCATATTCTTTTTCATTTTTGGCTCAGTTTTCTTCTCTTCCTTGCGGAACCATAGATTTAACAATTCAGCTCTGCTAGGCTCTCTTTCAGCCTCCTCCAGTTCTGAATCATCTACTAAAGCCAATTTGACGTCATCAATATCTATTACATGTTGATCATTTTGCTCATATTGTTCTGTGACAGGCTGTGATTGAATGATTACTTCATTTACATTATCGTCTTCATCTATCACACCCTCTTCATCAGACCTCCAATCGGCAATATCATCTGGAACAAACTCTCCTTCTTCTAGATCTTCTAAATCATCTTCAAAATCGAATTCGAGTTCTAGAGGATCTTCATCAATGTTCATCAAAGCTTCAATTATCTCACGAACTTCACATTCTGTGGCTTTTGATGAACTTGCCTCACCTCCTTCAGCTCCCGATTGACCTGGCTCCCCCTGAATTTCAGCATGCTGAGCAGCAGAAAAATCTACTGGCTCAATATGTCTTTGCGTGCTGCGATCATTGCCGTCGTTATCTCCATCCTTATCTTCATCCCTGGGCATCTCTATTTGATCCCTGCAGCTTGTCTCCCCCCGAGCCTTTAGATTTTGCATTAATTGCTCAATCAGGGAGCGCATCGATCGTATTTCAGCTGCTTGATCAGCAACAAAAGTTTTCAGCTCCAAGTTTTCTTCCTGAACCTTGCCCACAACCTTCTTCATTACGGCATTGTCAATATCTACTTGGGCATTATGTTTTTGTATTTCACCTAGAGCCGTCGTCAAGCCAAAGATTTGAATTTGTTGGAAATCAACTCTGCTTTTCAGCTCCAAAAACCTTTAATTTTCCATGAAAGCGGATGAGGTGGATGGTATGGATTGTATGGGTGTCGGAATGATTGGAGATGGAATGTACGGTTCGACGGGTGGTGGTGGTGGTGGTATGGTAGTTTGAGCGGATGGAGGCTGAGGAATTTCTGGCTGAGCAGTAGAAGCTGAGGTAGCTCCCTGCATAAAACGGTGTCGTTTAGCCCTTTGCCTTGTTATCAATGGAGCAACTTCTTCTTCCTCAAAATCAGAGTCATCAGACTCCCTTGACGCTCGTCGCCTTGTAGCTTCTTCAGTCACCACTAACCTCGATTTATATGTTCCTATCTGGACAGATGGTTCCTCGGTTACAGTCTCTGGAACTTCAACTTCAATCTCTTCCATTTCTTCAGACTCTGTAGCTGACGTGGACTTGTCATCAGCTGCTCGCTCAGGTTGATATTCATCAATTTGTCTAAATAAATCAATCTCTCCTTCTGGAGGTTCCAGAAGTTGATCAACAAGCTCAGCTGTTATCTCTTCAGTAGCATTAGGCCCAGAAGCCCAGATTTCCTCCAATGTTTGTGTTATCGGATCAGATTCGGGTGGTGCACTTGAAGGCCCTGCCTCTTGTGGCTCTTGAGATTGACTAGTCGAAGGCCTATCTGCCTGAATTTGACTCGCTGTAGGCCTCTGACGTCTTCTCTGCTGCTGATGCCTTTGTTGTTGACGCTGTTGCTGTGGTTGTCGTTGCTGAACTTCCACCTCACCTGCCCAATTGGCATCATCAGGGGCGACAAAGTTCCGGTCGATTACAGCCCCAAACAAAGGTCGCTCTACCGGGACTGCTAACCTTCCTCTATGTGAGGAGCAATCAGCAAAAATCCTCTTATCGATAACCGCTACGCTTTGAATGTCATTAAGCTGCGGCAAATTTGGCAAGAAGTGCCTGATGAGCATCATAACAAAGCGGGGGTAAAGTAACAATCTTTCTCGTTCCGGAGCCGTTATCTGGTGAACGAACTCAGAGAAGAACATTTCGGAAAATCTAAACTTCTGATTATAGACCAATGTGATAATCCCTGATTGGATCTTCGATACTATATAATCAAATCCCGCTTTCTTCGCCGCAAAGCATACCATGAACACGTGCACCAGATTTCGCCATTGGCCATTGAGCCCACTCTTCATGTAGGATGCCTTAGTAATATCCAAACTATAACCCATCCTTACAAAGGCAGCCTGCCTAATACTTAATGGGAAATCTATAGGCCCATTTTCTTGCTCCTGAGTTCCCAGCTGTAGAACTTGGCGTAGCATATCAGCAGAAAATACCAACGGCTGTCCAGCTATCCTTGTCCTTAGAACTGTCGGAGTGACAGTGCAATCGACTTGCAAATGTTCATAAAATTGTCGCACGTAGGGAATAACAATTTGGATATTGTGCGACAGTGCGAACGCAATCCTGGACTCCACCAGGAAATCCACCATCTGGCGGAAAGCCTGCGCTTCAGGGATATTATGGTCCGGGGGAATAACCATATTATGCTTCGGTACAAATACTCTATCCGCCATGTCTGCACAATATATTGAATAAAATATTAGAATTATTAAAAATGAATAAACTTGTTTAAATTCAAATTTGTTTTATTTTGAACTTGTATAAGCACAAAATCCAACACTTAAGAATTTCTACAAGTTTAATTTAAAATTTAAATTAAATAATTCAAATAAAATGACAAACTCGAACAATCAGATTCGAATGAACATATATTCGAGTTTGATGACACATTCGAGTTTAATGACAAACTCGAATCAAGCCACGAACAGACTCGAAGGAGTCGGCCACCAACCTCAAAAAAATCCAGGATTTTAACCATGTTAGACTCAGAAAATCACATCTTTTTGTCCTACTAGGTTCTAATCAATGATATTTGTAATTAATTTGACTTTTTACCGGTTAAAAGTTTGTAATTTTGAAAAACCAACTTTCTACCAATAAAACTTCAAAATCTGATGATTTCGGCCTAAATGGAGTATAATACTACCTAAAGCTTGTACAATACACTTAGTTATACCAAGATCTATGAGTAGTATCGAACCCACACAGACAGAAACTCGACAAATAGTTGCTTTCTTGAAAACGACAAACTCGAGGAAATAGATTCGAAATCGCCAGACAAACTCGAGGGAATAGAATCGAGAACAGTTGGAAATCGAGGTCATCCATATTCGAAATCGCCAGAAAAATTCGAAATCACCATCACTGTTGACCTATTTATACCACCAACCTTCGAGTCTAATGCCTCTTTCGAATCTACTGACAGATTCGAGGTCATCCATATTCGAGTGTAACCCAAACTCGAATTAACCCCTGAAACTTTGAAAATTTCGAAAATTTTGAAATAAATTCAACTTTTTCAACCTTTTCAACCTTATTGTGTAACGGAATAAACTATGCCAAATCTTTTACCCTAAGCACAAGATTTTCACGCAATGTTTATTTTATTCAACTATGAATGCACCCTCAGTAATTTTTGACCTTTTTCCTAAGTAAATTCAAAATAAAATAGAATAAAATAAAATGACATAAAATAAAATAAAAATAAGTAAAAGTAAAAATAAAAAAGTAAAAATAAAATTTTAAAATTTTGAACAAAAAAAAAATTTAACTTAAACTTAAACTACACTTATTAAAATTTACCACCTATGCTAAACACTTAACAAATTATTTTTGACGAGCATAGTCAAATAAAGGTTCAATCAGATAGCGGTATCAGATACTCACTTTCAGTACTTAAACTTTCACACTTAGGAATTTTTGATTCCTTTGATTGTTTGGCGTGACATACCCATTTAGCCGATTGTCGGTATTTACCCCTTTAAACATGCTACATTTCGGAATATCCCTTGGCATTTTTATTTATCATGAAATTATCTTACGTGACTCAGACATAGACATACTTTTATGATCAAGGCATACAGACAATGATTCTAACTTGTTGGTATTTGCAAACTTTCTTTAAAAGACAAACATCGGTCATAGGTCTGTATTTTCATACAACAAAGTGTCTTAGTTTGACTTAAGGTTTATTTTTAAAGCTAGCAAGACAGCGGTGACAGGTCTGTACCGACTTACAACAAAGCGACTTATCTTGCTAACCCGAATCAAAACAGAGGCAACAGGACTGTACTTACGTACAACAGAGTTACATGTTTTTGACTCTCAATTTTGTATGATTTTTCTAGTCTTTCCATTTTAATATGTATTTGATGTTGCTATACATCCCCAGAAAGTTTGCATACCTCATTTAGACTCAAAGTTTGTATGTCTTGTACATAAAAATTAAGATCGATTGGTCATACATCTAAGTTAGGGACACGTTTGACTTTTTCTTGAATATTTTATTAGCCTTGGGACTCCCTATATGTATTATGCCTACGAACACATCAAACTAAAATAAGGTATAACACTAAGAATTTTAGGTGCATTATGTGTGAAAGCATAAACACTTAGAGTTTGTAACGACTGTGCTAATTTTCGTCACTTTGAACCTATATATCTAAGACTTAACTGCTTTTCTGATATTCTCTTTTTTTTTAATTTTTTATGGTTTTCTCTCTTTTTTCTTTTGTTTTTCATAAGAAATAGCAATAAAATAAAATAACCTACTAACTTACTAAAAATGGAAACTATCCTAATTTAGCAGACTTACTTTAAAAAGAAAGAAAGACTATAGCTATAAAAGGAAATAAACTTCTACTAAGGTCAATTTACTCTGGGTTGCGCATTCCATTTAGTTGAATTAAATATTCAAACCGTGACTTATCAAAGGCTTTGGTAAATAAATCAGCATTATTATCATCTGTTGCCACTTTTACCAATTTGATTAAGTTCTTTTAAGCACAATCACGAATAAAATGATGCCTTATGTCTATGTGCTTTGTTTTACTGTGTTTAATTGGATTATCTGTTATAGCAATTGTAGATTGGTTATCTATCCTAATGGGAGTTTGGGTGTAAGCCAAACCGTAATCCCGCAATTGTTGTTGTATCCACAGAACCTGTGAGCAGCAACTACCAGCAGCAACATACTCGGCCTCGCACGTTGACACAACTACCGACGTCTGTTTCTTGCATTGCCAGGAAACTAGTCTCCCTCCTAGGAATTGACAACCTCCAGTTGTTGATTTGCGCGTCAAGCTGCATCCTCCGTTGTCAGAATCCGTGAACGCCTCCAACTCTAGATCTCCCTCCGCGTGATACCAAAGTCCCAGCTTCGGTTTCGACCTGAGGTATCGTAGAATCCGCTTCACAGCTTTCATGTGCATCTCCTTCGGATTAGCTTGAAACCTAGCACAAATACACACAGCAAACATGATGTCAGGTCTTGAAGCAGTTAAATACATAAGTGATCCGATCATGGCCCGATATAACGTCGGATCCACATCGGTATCACTTTCAGTACCCGGTCCGAGATTGTGATTCACTTGAATCGGCGTGTTGAAATGGGCAGTCAGTTTCGTCCCTTCCATCCCGAAGCGTTCTAATATGTCATAGATATACTTCGTCTGATGGATAAACATTCCTTCCTTCTTCTGGTCAACTTGCAACCCCAAAAAGAAATTTAACTCTCCCATTGCACTCATCTCGAATTTCGACTTCATCACCTTCTCGAAGTCTTTGCACATTTGTTCATCTGATGATCCAAAGATGACATCATCGACGTACACTTGTACCAAGATGAAGTGTTCTCCCTTTCTCTTAACGAACAGCGTACTATCTATCCTACCCCTTTCAAACCCGTTCTCTAACAGATGATTGGATAAGGTTTCGTACCACGCCCTTGGTGCTTGATGCAATCCATATAGAGCCTTATCTAAACGATATACTCTATCTGGATATTTTGGATCTGTAAATCCGGGCGGCTGTTCTACATACACCAGCTCCTTCACTTTCCCATAGAGGAAAGCACTCTTAACATCTAGTTGATATACCTTAAAGCCCTTGAAGGAAGCAAAAGCCAGAAACACCTAATGGCTTCCAGCCTTGCTACTGGCGCAAACACCTCATTGTAATCGATTCCCTCCTCTTGGTTGAAACCCTTTACAACTAACCTAGCCTTGTTGCGAGTGACTATACCCCGATCGTCTCTTTTGCATTTAAAAACCCATTTGGTTCCTATGGCAATTTCCCCTCGAGGTAATGGAACTAACTCCCACACTTCTAGTTTCCTAAACTGAGAGAGTTCTTCCTGCATCGCTTCAACCCAGAAATTATCCTTTAGTGCCATTTGCACATTTTTAGGCTCTACTTGCGAGATGAAACACGAATAGAGGCAGGTATGATAGGCCTCGGAGTCATTTATCATCGACAACAACACAGTGTTGTTATTTAAACTACTCCTAGTCCTCACACCCTCATTAGGATTTCCTATGATGCTTTCTATAGGATGATTCTTGTTAATCCTAGAGGTCTCTATCTCGTCAACTCTCAGATTATCTCCTAAGTTAGATCCTATTTCACCTAATGGGGGAACATCCTCAGATTCCACATTTTCCTCCTCGTGGACAGTTTCCTCAGAGTTGGAATTTGTTGTCTGAGTTTGGTTCTCAGTTGAAGGTGCTTCTGGATCAGTGACTTCTGGAGATCCATCTTCAGTCAAAGTAGGCTCGGATGTGGATTGAAATGTAGTCCTCGGAAAGGTATGACCTTCGTCATTCAGATGCAACGTCGCCATGTCCTTTTCGATTGTACCTGCATTTTCATCCAAAGGAATGTTAAATGACTCAAACAATTTATCATAGTCAAATACCCATTCCGGACCTGTTTGGGGTTCATGTGTATAACTTGTGACTTCAATGTTATACACAATCTCTACTGTACCATTCGTTTTGTTAAAAACCCGTTTGTTTGGTGAGTTCGGCACATAACCTAGGAAGTATCCTTCGTCAGCCTTTTCACCAAACTTAGGTTGATGTTTTGTTCGCAGTAAAGTACATGGTACCCCAAACGGTTCGAAGCCAGTTAAATTAGGTGGCCGTTTATTCAAAATTTCATAACAGGTTTTGTTCAAAGATTTGACAGTTAGGACCCGGTTTAAAATGTGACATGCGGTATTCACTGCCTCCCCCCAAAACATGGTAGGAAGCTTTGAATCCGAAAGCATAGTCCTAGCTGCCTCAATCAATGTCCTGTTCTTTCTTTCGGCCACCCCATTTTGTTGAGGCTCATACGGTGCACTAAGTTGATGCACTATGCCCTTTGATAGGCAATATACACCAATTACAGTGTTTTTAAATTCTGTTCCATTATCACTACGTAGCCATTTAACCCGTGTTCCATAGGAATTCTCCACTTGGTCTAAGAACCCGATGAGCTTGGAAGCCGTCTCGTCCTTTGTACCTAGAAAGAAAACCCAAGAAAATCGTGAGTAATCGTCAGTGATAACTAAACAATACCAATTACCTCCTATACTCCTTTTGTTGATTGGTCCGAAGAGATCCATATGCAACAAATCGAATGTAGAGGTTATGGAGTTCTGAGTCTTGGACTTGTGTGCCTTCTTATGTTGTTTGCCCTTCTTGCATGGTAGACACTTGTCCTCAAACTGAAAAACTCTTCATAGGCACACCCTGCACCAACCCATTTTTCGTTATATAGTTCATTTTTCTTAGGTGCAAGTGTGCCATGCGTCTGTGCCACAACACTGATTCAGTCTCCGAAGCGTTTGACAGTAAGCAGATCGGACCCATCGAAGTTTCCGGCTTGTTCATATCGAGCATGTACAAGTCATTCTTCCTTGGTGCCCGCATTAATATCCACTCTTCAGGAATCTTGAACCCCGGTTTTAGCACTAACGCTTCAGTGTTAGTGAACAGCAATGAATTCTTCTTGTCACAGATTTGAGATACACTAATAAGATTGTGAACCAGTTTATCAACGTGATAAACTTGATCCAACTTAATTGTCCCATTAGTGACCACTCCGGTACCCGTGATGTTTCCTCCTTTATTTCCCGCGAATGATACAAATCCCCGATTCCCACCCTTGAAGTCTGTAAGGAGACTTCTTTCCCCCGTCATGTGCCTGGAGCATCCACTGTCGATGAACCATTTGTTGTTTGGACCTGTGGTAATCTCCTGCACATGAAAGAAAATAGGTTAGTTATCACGGGGAACCCAAGCCATAACTGACTTGGTTATACCATTCTCGTCCACATACTTAAACTCTTTCAAATACCCATCTCGCCTTTCAGGTGACTTGGGTCGTTGAACTGGAGTTTGTTGTGGTTCCTCGTGATGTAAATTCACTCTTTGCCTTTGAGTAGGCATTTGTTGTGGAGCTCTTGAATAATTACGATTATATGGCATTTCAGGTTGAGAACCCTGAGCTCTAACCGGTGTGTGATGTCTAATAGGAGTGTGTGACCTAACTAGAGTGTATGCTCTGCTAGATGTTGTGCTCCTATATTGTTGTTGAGGTCCAGACCTAGATTGATTAACGACTCGATTCGGTGAATTAGTCCTAACCACTTATTTTGGTCCACCTTTTACCGGTATTTGTTTCACAACTTGTTTTGGTGCAGCCTGCACAGTTTTCTCGGTACTCTGAGAACTACTAGTGCTCGTCACACTTGATGAAGGCTTAGATTGTGTTGGCTTCCCTGTCTTAGGTGTAACATCAGTTTTCCTAAGCGGACAGTTAGAAGCAACATGCCCCTTTTCATTACATCTAAAGCAGGACATCTTGTCAATGGACTTCTTGTGTGTGCCCTTAGACTTAGGTGTCTCACTAGTGTCTTGGTCTTTTTGAGCATCTATTGGGACTGGTTCATCGTCCTGATCATTAAAATCAATTTTATGTTTTCCTGCAGGTGTTTCACTGGAGGAAGACACAAATTTGACTTTCTTAACCTTGACGTTTGTATCAGTCACCTTAGGTGTATTTTCCTTTACAGGCTCAGACACTGGTTCAGGTATGTCCTCTAAGTCTACTGATTTCACAGTTTTCTCCTGAGGTTGAGGCACATAGTTGGCATTAAAAGGTGGAGGAATCTCATGAAATCCTAGACCTACTAGCTTTTTAGATTGGCGTTGAGCATCTAAAACTTTCCCTAGGTTCAGACTTGAATTCCTAAACTTTTCTAGCTTACTATTAGCCTCGGCTACCTTCACCTTAGTTTCAGCTAGCTCTACTTCTTTGGTCTTAAGATCTTTGGTCAGGGCCTTTACATGCTCATACATCAGTTCTAATCTAACACACTGCTCACTCAGCTTGTCTTTTAGGACTACGACATCTTGTGCATCTGCCTTAAGCTTATCCCTAAGATCTTGCTTAATGTCATTCAGGCTAGGATTATCAGATTTTAAAGACTCATTTTGAGCAGATATGTTTTTATGTGATTCTAATACTAGATTCAACCTGTCGTTAGAAGTAACACATAACATACATAATTCATGGAAAAGAGAGTAATTCAGACTAACCTTTGTGTTATCTGATTCAACGTTGGCCATTTGAGCGGCAAACTCCAGAAGTGTCTGATCATTCGACTTCTCCACCCACATCGGACTGCTGTCCCTTGTGTTCTGCTCTTCCCCTTCACATCCACTCTCGGTGACTTCAGCCATGAAGGCTCTAGCATTAGATTCCGGATGTGAGCTCCAGTAGTAGGTACCATCCAGCTGTCTGTCTGATGTGACGTTTGATAATAGACCAGCTATGTTGGCTTGACTGGATGATGAACTCGGAAGGTATATCTGTTGAGACTGGTTCTGAAACAGTCCATGATGCTGATTCTACCCTTGGTAAGTATCTACCTTCGGTCTGTGACATTCTCTGGCGAAGTGTCCCAGACCTTGACAATTGTAGCATTTGACCTTGGACTTATCAAAGCCAATCCCCTTATTATTCATATTAAGATTTCTTCCAGTGCGCTTGATGAATCGTTTAACCCGTTGGGTTACCAGGTCCAGTTGCCATTTGAGTTCCATCTCCTCAAGGTCGTTAGGGTCTACCTGATCATAATCTTCATCCCAGAGTGCAGGATCGTTTATTTTCCCTTAAACGCATTTCCCATATGCGGCCACAAATGATGCCAATAGATTTAAATGTTCTTCGGTCGACATAGCGCTCATGGGCATCTTAGAGTATCCCTGAGATGTTGATGCCTGAGTTGCCTGAGGTTGTTGTTCTTCCGATCTTCCCAACTCTAAGAACGCTCTATTCAGTGTGTCATCAGTCTCTGCTGGTGACGACGTTTCTCTGGTGAAAAACGCTGTAGCAGTCTTCATATCAACTGCCGCTGAAGGTTTTGTTGATTTTCCAAAATACATGGCTAGATTTTGGACTTGTTCATAATCGGTTTCGGCCTTCAGTAGCTCAAAATGATAAGCCCGCAACGTTCCCACGACATCCTCCAAGGATTGAGTATAATACTTATCTTCATCAAGCTTAATCATAGCCACGTACATCGCCCATTTGGCTGGTAAGGCATCAAGAAGCTTATTGTTCTTTTCTGTATCGTTGTACTCAATGCCATGACTCTCAAGCTCTGTCAGCAGATGATAAAAGCGAGTGATGGTGTCGTCCAGCTTTTCATCCTTCAAAGCCTTGAAAATCGCAAACTGCTGTTTCAACAACTCCATACACTTTCTCCGAACCCTCGGATTACCCTCACACCTCTTTTCCAGCGTCTCCCAAAGCTCCTTAGATGTCTTTTGATTGCAGAATGTGTGTAGTATATCCTGAGGTAATTCCATTCGATAATCGAGAAAGCTCTGTTCTCGGCTTCATATAGTTTCTTATCATCCTCCCTCATCATTTGATATGATAAGACTCTTTGACGGCCTTCAACTTCTGAGATAGGTGGAATGTATCCTTCGTCGATACATATCCACATTCGCATGTCATTGAAACGCACAAAATCGGCAAACCGATCTTTCCACCAATAATAGTCTTCAAGTTTCATCAGCTTAGGCGGAGTATTAGCCTTCCCGACCTCATGATCCATTTCTAGAAACTTTTGAAGATTTGACATTGTTTCAAACGTAATTGAATTGTAATTTAATAAATTTAATTCGAAACTAATTTAAGTTAATTCTTTCGAATTTAGGTAGATTCGAATATAATTAGGTTTAAATCTATTTGGGATTAAATTCGATTTAGTTCTGAAATTCAATTAAATTCGAACTAGATGACAGATTCGAAAGTCTCCAATGTCGAAGGTCAAGACAAGCTCGAATACCCAGCAGATTCGAAGCACCCTGTTCGACTATAGTCCAAACTCGAAGCAAACTCGAATCAAATAAACTCGAAATCTCTCTTAAGCAAACTCGAAAGGAGCGGATTTAGGTTAGACTCGAGACTAAGAAAAACCCTAATTACTCCTAACAGATTCGAGCGCCGCAAACTCGAAAAACGGCTAATACTTCGATTTCTTAACGTTTTGCAGATTAAATCAATATTTTTACAACGAAAAATATTGATTTCGATCAAAAACGTGAAAAATACGAAGTATTTCCCGGATGACAATTTGCTAAGCTCGAAAAACACGAAAAAAACACGAAAACTTGAGAGATCAACCGTCCAAAAGCGTCAAGAAACCTAGGATGTATCTTTATGAACACGAAGAACACTAAGAACACCCCGTAGGCTTTGATACTACTTGTAAGGTCTACACACTACGGATCTATCTAGACGCGAGACCGTCAACGAGTGTGGAATCCTCGTTAACGGGTTGACGGAAACAACTCTCACACGGAACACGGAGACTATCAACAAGCTGTACGAACTGACACGAACGCACCTACTGGAAGATTCTCCCCGAAAGAACACTCAATTAGCTGATAAACTCGAGATCGCCTATTTGCTTAATCCCTCACGAATTCTGCAAACATCTCCTAATGATTCGAGTTAATCCCTAATTATAGAGGCTCATTCGAGTTTGCCATGGGCCAAACTCGAATCAGGCCCAAGGCCCATTCGATTTTGTCCTCTGGACACTCTCGAATCTACCTTATGAGGTACATTCGAATCTTCCTAAGTAATACATTCGAATCTGTCATAGATTCGAATGCCAATCCTTAGTGAATCCGAATTTACTCTTTCACCTAATTAACTTAGTATTGAAACTTATGTTTTTAACTTATGCTTGAATTTATCTTTGAACTTTATGTTTGAACTTCTTGTAATACGTTACATCAAGTTCAAACATACAATCAATAACTATCAAACATATATAAACATATATATCAAACACTCGTTAATTCCCAATACTTTGAATATTACTTAAACCAAAATGCTAGATCACATAGACTGCTATCGTCACACAGGGTGTACCAACAAAGCTGATACTCAAATAACACCTTTTTCACCTGATCAAGCTTTGCTTGTGAAATGGCTTCTGGTTGAGGATTAGTAGCAGCAGCTTGAACAGGAGGAGAAGGGTCACCGACACCAGCTTGAGCTAGTTCTTGTTGGTTTTGGACTTGATGGGAGACTTTGGCTATCTTTCGTTTTTCAATTTCCTTGTCATGAACTTCCTGCAGCCTTTCTATGTTCCATGACTGAGCTATCTTCTTTGGAATCCCAACTGCAAAGGCGAAATTTATCAAAAACTTTCTGTGCTCTGCCTTTGAATGCGTTGTTGGCATTTTCCTTTTCTTCTCATTCGGTTTGACCACAAACCCACTTAGGTAGTCACCTAAGGTTTCATCATCAAGCATTGGAGTATGGGTTTGCTAGTCTAGAAGTTCATCCTGTTCTTCTGCTAATTATCTGGCAAGTTCAGCATCATGAGCAACTTGGGCATCTCTAGATGAAAATTTAAGCTTTGGAGGTTCTATGAGAATGCCCTTGCCCTTATCTTTGGAAGTTGCAGAGGTTGTAGCTTGGACTGTACTGAGAGGAGCTTGACTGCCTTCTCGGATAACAACTCCAGTTGTTCTTATGGGAGCTGCTTGAGTTTCTAGGCTAACAGCTTGAGTAGCTGTTAGGATTGTTAGCCTAGAATCTGGGACTGTTGGCTTGGGAGTTGGAGCTGCTTGGACTGTACAAGGGATCTCCTGATTCTCCCCCTTTTTGGATGCGTTGGTTTGGTCTGGAGGACCTGCAACCTTTGCCATTAGGGTTCGAATCATCCTCTCAAGCGGAATTATCTTGTTGCCACAGAGAGTGAACCCCTAATGAAAGTAATCCAATCTCTGATTCTGAGCTGCTACAGACTATTGAAGTGCAAGGATTTGTGCCCCCTGTGCAGCAATAATGGACTGATAATATTCCAATACTACCACAACAGGTTTCAGCTGTGGATCCGTTAATATCATAAGTTGCAGACTAGCCTCAAGATCAGCAAATGAGTGTGGGACTTGTGATCTATCACTGGCAGGAATTCTAGAAGTAGACACATCTGGGCCCCTTTGTTCTTGGTACTAGGGACTTCCAGAAGGTGCTTGCACACCCTCTGTTGCCATGGGTGTGGTCTTAGTGATGTTAACACTGTCCTGTGCCTCTTGTGCAGATACATCAGTAGTGTCAGCTACAGGAACCCATATGGACATCCTTTGGTGGGATGACTACCTTCAAATTAAGGTTGGGAGTGTTCTCAGTGGGTGCCCTTTTGATATTCTGTGCAGAAGTGTCCTCCTGCACAGGGATATTTGGCTCTTGTATATGGGCTGAGGAGGAAGGAGCTCCTGAAACCCTTTTTCTTTTGTATAGTATAAGTGGGGATGTGGGTTTGATAGAAGGAGCAGAGGGAGTATTTGTATCATGAGAATTGGGTTGGGGTCCTGGGGGTGAAGCGGTGATGGTAGGCTGAGCCTGCTCAGGACCCTCTTCTCTGTTTAGTGGATTGATGCCCAACATTGCAGAGGGCAATGGGACATCTATACTCAAAAAATTGGCACTATATTTTAAAAGACGTTTTATCGTTGGTAAAGAGTGCCTATGGGAAACATGAATCCTTTTATGTACATTGAAATTACTGCAAGTTCTTGAAATAATTTCAGCCAAAAACCTAGGATACATAAAAAATTTCCCATGCTTTAGGGCATGATGCCTTAACATACCCTAAAAATCATATTAGAAAAATTGAACTGTTGGTCTGTTGATAAACACACTAAGGCAGTGGCTATATTAGACGAAAATTCTGACCAGCAAGTTCTTTTAGGGCTTATGCATTGTTGGATAATATGTACAAGATATTTCCACTTAGGGGCAAAATGAGTTTTAAAGAAAGTATAAGAATCAGTAGGGCCCCTATACCCTATAGCAAAAAGGCCTTCATGTAAGGCAGTAAGAGATAGATCGGTTATACCTGTGGCATCTTGAAGATGCAAGTGGTGGCGGATGAGTTCCTCAGTAATGGTGACAGTGGTTCCATCGATCTTGGATGTCAAAGAAGAGACTCCATTGATGGTTTTGACAGAGGCATGTTTCCAGAACTGCTCTATATGAGATATGGAGATTGTGGGGTTTATGGTGAGAGCATGATGAATATGTGAACTTTGAAGGAAGTCCAACATGTCGTGGAATGGTTGAACATCAGTGTGTTTGAGAGAGTATGGAAGACAGTTGTGTTCTTTGACAAACTCCATTGACGATCAAACGGTGGTTTAGGGTTTCAGAAAAGTGTGTGTGAATCGCTTAGAGAGAAAAGGAAGGTCGTGGAAGATATTTTGCAATTGGTAGTTACAATGGAATGAAACTGGGACCTTTAAAGGTTTGGGGGTTTCGAAAATATCGAATCCCGCGCACACACTTATAGAAAGTTACCAAAATACACTGCACACTTTGACAGATCAAGTGAAACAACTAATAGTTCGAGTAAAATGAACTAGCAGCTTGAGAAAAAACTCAAGCTGTTAGTTGAAAAACAAGCATATTCTAATGAAACAGTGTCTCCCCCTTAAACAAGTATATGAAATAAACATATTTTTCAAAAAATAAGAGTAAATAATGAAAAACAAATTAATCCATATTAACCATGCCAATATTTGATACTAGGAAGGTGAATCTTCCTACATCAAATGGTTTTGTAAATAGATCAGCTAACTGATCATCTGTATGAATTTTGGTAACTTTGATTAATTTCTTCTCATTACAATCCCTTATAAAATGAAATCTGATGTCTATATGTTTGGTTTTGGGAAATTTCATTTGATTTTTTACAATGTTTATTGCACTTGAGGTGTCAATGTAAATAGGAGTGGATAGGAAATTCATACCATAGTCTCTCAGTTGATTCTGAATCCACATCACTTGGGAACAGCAGCTTACAGCTGCTACATATTTAGCTTCAGTGGATGAGGTGGAAACAGTTGTTTGCTTTTTGCACTGCCAAGAGACTAGTCTTGCTCCTAGATATTGACATCGACCAGTTGTGGACTTTCTGTCAATGTTGCATCCTCCATAATCACTGTCAGAATAGGCTGTTAGTTCAAGAGGTGAATCTTTAGGATACCAGAGGCCCAAATGTGGTTGACCTTTGAGATATCTAAAGATTTTCTTAACAACAAATAGGTGTGAGTCCTTTGGAGCACATTGAAACCTGGCAAACACACAAACAGCAAACATTATATCAGGTCTAGAAGATGTGAGATATATAAGTGAACCTATCAAGGATCTGTATAGATGAATGTCCGCATCTACTCCATCTTTATCTGCATCAAGCTACTTGTGAGTGTCCATTGGAGTACTAGCAACTTTGGTATCTTTGTAAACAAACTTCTCCAGGCTGTCTTTACCATACTTTGACTGACTTATAAAAAGTCCTGTGGGCTTCTGCCTGACCTGTAATCCTAGAAAGAAGGTGAGTTCTCCCATTGAACTCATTTGAAACTTTTTGTGCATCAAGGCCTCAAACTCTTTGCACAGAGTGTCATTGGTAGACCCAAAGATAATATCATCAACTTAAATCTGAACAAGCAAAATCTCAAATTTGATGTACTTTGTGAACAATGTTTTGTCTAGAGTACCTCTCTTGAATCCATTCTGTAGAAGGTATGATGACAGTGTCATACCATGCTCTAGGACCTTGATGGAGTCCATAGAGGGCTTTGTCTAATATGTAGACTCTGTCTGGATAGTTGTAGTCCTCAAATCCAGGAGGTTGACACACATAGACCTCTTTTTCAATTATACCATACAAAAAAGCAGACTTCACATCTATTTGATACACTTTAAACCCTGAAGCTTGCATAGGCTAGGCACAGTCTGATGGCTTCAATTCTTGCCACTGGAGCAAAAACATCATCATAATCTATTCCTTCTTCTTGAATGTATCCCTGTGCTACCAATCTTGCTTTGTTCTTGTTGATTCAGCATCAGTAGACTCCTTATGAACCATTGTCCTTGTATGCACAGTAGTGCGTGGATTCCCCACTATCTGACTGAGAGGATGATACTTGTGAACTCTGAGTGTTGGCTCTCTGTCATTCTGAAAAGAAGTTCCTAGATTTGTATCATCTCCTTCAGGACCACTTGATGGTTCAGCTTCAGGAACAACTTGACTAGAATCTGGGACTGTTTCCCTTTGTGATGGAGCTGTTCCCTCAGAACTTGGGATTTGCACTTCATAGTTTAGATTTGAATCATGTTGAGCATCCAATACCCCTGGTGGGTCACAAGATAGAAGTGGTAGAACAGTAAACTCATCCCATTGACCAGAATCTTCAACAGTCTGAAACTTTGTGCCAGCAGCTTGAACAATTGTGCTACCAGCATGAGAATTTGTGTTGGCAGCTTCAACCCTGTTTTCATGAGTTTCTGCAGTATACTCAACAAAGCTCAGAGAATTAGTTAGTGAATCTAAATCAATCAACCAATCAGGACCAGTGCCTTTGACATTTGCAGTGTTTTCATTAAATTCAACATTGGCACTTTCTTCAATGGTTTTAGACACACTGTTATATACTCTATAGGTTTTGCTTTGAGTGGAGTATCCTACAAAGAAACCTTCTTCAGCCTTACTTTCAAACTTTCCTAAGTGAGTCTTTGTGTGAAGAATGGTGCATGAACAGCCAAAAGTCATTAGAAAGGCTATTAAGGGGACTCTATGATGGAAAAACTCATATGGAGTTTTCCCTTGTGATTGGACAACCTGAACCCTATTTAGAACATAACAAGCTGTGTTGATTGCTTCTGCCCAAAAGGTCATTGGCAGTTTGGAATCAGCTAGCATGGTTCTAGTAGCCTCAATTAAAGTTCTGTTCTTTCTTTCAGCTACACCATTTTCTTGTGGTGTTCTTGGTGCACTGTATTGCCTAACAATGCCTTTAGACTCACAGAAACTGTTTTGGATATTATTTTTAAACTCAGTTCCATTGTCTGATCTTATCACCTTAACTTTTAAGTTGGATTGGTTTTCTATCTTAAGAATAAATGACTTAACTAGCTCAGCAGTATCATCTTTAGTCCTAAGAAAGTATACCCATGTGAATCTGGTGAAATCATCAACAATGACTAAACAGTAAGCTCTTTTATTCAAACTCAAAACAGATGTTGGACCAAAGAGATCCATATGAATAAGATGAAGAGCAGATGAGATTGAATTTACTTCTTTGGCCTTATGAGAAGTTTTGTGTCGCTTGCCTTTAAGGCATGCTACACAATGATCATCACATATGAACTCCTTTTGTGGTAAACCTCTTACCAAATTCTTTTTGACCAAGACATTAATAGACTTGAGGTTCATGTGACACATCCTTCTGTGCCAAAGAGCAGACTCATTAGATGATTCTTTGGATATTAAAGAGCTTAAAGTACTTGATTTGGATAAAAGATCTGTGTCCAAACAGTAGACATTGTCCTTTCTTGGTGTTCTAAGTAAAACAAGATTTTCAAGTATTTTAAAATCTTTTGAAAGAACAATGCACTCAGAATCTGTGAAGACAGCAATATTTTGTTTATCACAGATTTGAAACACACTTAATAAATTGTACTTCAGTTGTTCAACATATAAAACATCATTTAAAAGCATATTGCCTGCTTTAACAATACCTTTACCTGTGGCCTTACCTCCCTTGGAATTTCCTCCAAATGCAACAAACCCTCCTTCAAAGCCTTTGAAATTTGACAAACATTCAGAATTGTCTGTCATGTGCCTAGAGCATCCACTATCCAAATGCCATCTTGTTTTGTGTTGTGACCTGTGGGTGCTCTGCACAAATAAAAGCTTAGTTAGTAGTGGAGTAAACCCAAACCAAATTGGTTTTGGGTTGTCCATGTGCATTCACATAACTAAACACTGTTTGTGATTTTTTATACTTAGTGAGATCCACTGGTGGATTCTGTGAAGAGTATTTAGTTATGGCATGAGGTATCCAGGTGTTCTTTCCAACTTTTGCATTAACAGTCTCAGATGATCCAGTACCAGTTCCAGTTTTAGGCTTAGCAGTTTGAACTGGAATTTTAGTGCTAACAGCTTCAGGGTTTGCACTGCCAGTTTCAACTTTAGGCCTGGCAGTTTCAACATTTGTATCAACAGGTTGATCTGGGTTTTTGTCTTTAACACACAATATCTGTTTAAAATTTGATTTGGGCTTTGCCAAAACTTGTTTTTGGTGTGTTGACTATTTTTTATTTACTTTTAAAAACCTGTGATCAACTGTCTTCTTTGGAACTGGTGCAACAGGTGGTTTGGCCTTTAAATATTTTGTATTTTGGACAAAATCCTTTTTCTAAACCACAGTCTGGTTTGCAACAGATAGTTTTTTCAAGCAATGCCTGGCCAAATGGTTTTTCCTGCCACAATGGAAACATCTTTTGACTCTTTTGATTGGAGAACCAATTTTGTTGGACCATAACCGGTTTTTGTTCCTTTGATTTCACCTTACCTGCTGTTGTTTGGGAAACTTTTGGACACCATGCTTTTGGCATGTGCAAATTGGAATAGTCTTACCCCTTTTATTACCTTTTGAGGAAGATGCAGTGTTACAGTTAGAAGGTACAGAAACATGTGGAGCAGCATGGCATATACACATATTCTCTTTTCCTTTCTTATTGGGGTTCGGGGCTTCTAAAGGTGCACTCATTGTTTTGTGTTCTTTCTCAACCTCTTTGCACTCACAGTCTTCTTTTGAAATCAGATCTTCTTTAGATTCAGGACTGTTTTCAATGATAGGATCTACAGTAGTCATAGACTCATCTAATGGTTCATTAACAAGTCTATCAGCAACTTCACTCATGGGATGAATGTATTTGTTGTTGTATGGAGGTGGAGTGACTCTGTATCCTACACCTTCTTTGGGATTGAGCTGAGATTTTACCCTATCTTTAAATTGAACTTCTATTAGGTGTTCTAGCTTTTGATTTGTCAATTTGAAGTTTCCTAAATCTATTTTGACAGATTCTATTTTCTTGTTAGCTTCTAACACCTTCTGTTCAGCCTCATCTAATTTCTTGTTTAGGGACTCTATTTTCTTGTTCAGCTCCTTTTTCTCCCACTCATGATATATTCTATCATGTCCCATTTGAATCTCATTATCCTTATAGTCATTGATCTCTTTTTCAAGATCTTCTATGGCCTGCATGTATTCATATCTCCTTTCTTCCATCTTAGCTAGAGTTTTGCACTTGCTCTCATTATGATCTCTATACTTTTTAACCATATTTTTGCATGTTTAAGAGCAGAGTTTAGCATTTACCTCAGATGGTAGTTCAGTGGAGATGACATTTGATGTTTCTGCCATGAGAGCTTGATTTTGAAACTCTTCCTCTGTCTGATCACTCCAGTCAAACACATTGTCTTCTTGAGAGACAAGTGCTTGTGATGATGAAGCTTGAGTAGTTTGCTGGGGTCTTGGTGGTTGTTGACCTTGGGATCTACATTCTCTGGCAAAGTGGCCAAGCTTGTGACGTTTAAAGCATTCAACTTTGGATTTATCAAATGCTGGTTTCCCTTCTGGTCTGGCTTGAAAGTTGGATCTGCCAGTTCTTTTCAGAAACCTTTTAGCTCTCATAGTCAACATTGCATGCTGCCATTTTAAGTCCAGCTCTTCAAGATCATCAGCATGAATTTGTTCTAAATCTACAACATTTAGAGAAAACAATCCATCATTGGCAACAAAGGCTTCATAATGAACTTCAGTAGAGTTACCATCAGCACCTGAAAACGAATCACAACAATTAGATTTTTCAGATGACAGCAGAGCAGTGTTATGATTATAAGAAAATGATTTCTTTTTAGTTTCAATCTCAGTTTCAAACACTCTCAGACTGTTGTAAAGGTCATCTAATTCTATTTCATCAAGAGTGTCTTTGGTTCTCCATAGGGCAGCATAGATTGTCCACTCATCACCAAGTGATCTAAGGAATTTTCTGTTGACTTCATCTTGATCCAAGCTGACTTTGGCACTCTCCAACTCCCCTATCAGTTTGTTAAACCTGTCAAAGATTTGAGTAAGGTTTTCATTCTTGCCACCAGAAAAGTTTTCATACTGCTGTTTCAAAAGATCTTTTTGATTTCTCTTGGTGCTAGCATTGCCAGCAAATCTTTTCTCTAAGGCAATCCAAAGAGAATGAGCAGTGTAAAACTTCTTAAACTGATGTTGATAAGCATTAGGAATGGCTATTTGAAAAAGTGTAAGAGCTTTTACTTCATTCATTCTAGCCTTCCTTTCAAGTTCAGTTTTTGGAGGAGTTTTTATGGGTTTGCCCTCAGCATCAAGTTCGGGATCAACTATAGGAGGAAATTCAACAGATTCCCATATGGCATAATCAATAAATTGAATGTGCTGTTGAATCCTGAGTTTCCACATCTCAAACTCAGTGGGTTTGAGCATAGGCACTTTGAGTCCTTGCCCAGATCCACTACTGCTATTATCAAATTCCATTGTAGTAAATTAAAAATTTTAAAAGAAAGCTTCTGACTTTGAAAACAAAGAAAGACCTATGGCTATGATACCACTTGTCAAGATCAAAATCACTACCTAAGATTAACTATTGAATTAATCAGAGTATAAACCAACAACCTTGTATTGAATCAAAGTCCAATTAAGAAGTTTGCGGAATAACACTTAACTGTTTTAAGAAAAGCATTCAAAACAAATAACATGTAAATATAATCAATAATCAAAGATCACTTGTATTGCAAAAACTCAATGATTACAATCACCTCTAATCTGTTTGATTAGTTAAAGAACACAGATTGTTCTTAAGGTTTTACAACCTTAGAGGCTTATGAAAACTTAATCAGAAAAGTAATTACAACTAGAGAATAAACTTGTACGTGCAGCCTTACAATAGAAAACCTATTCTATGTATATATAATGTCTTCTGATTTGTTTCCTAGAGAAACTCTGATTTCTCTGATAGTAGATATGCTTGAATCTTCGAATATATCTTTTCCTGAAAATCAGCACTTTCTGTTTATTGAGCTGTTGAGCGGCTTGAAGTCTATCTGTTGAGCAGCTTGAGTTTGAACACTGGCAGCTTGAACTTTTGAACTAGCAGCTCGAACTTCTTCAACTAACAGCTTGAACTTTGTAATTACACAGATAATCTACTAACAGTTTGAGAAATCTAACTAACAGCTTGACATACTTAGAATATTTCCAAACAATATAAGGTTGCTTGTGAAACTTATAATAAGAGAACGAGATTAACAAGTAATTTTGATGATAGCAATTAATAAGTATATGCAAAGTTATGGATTCACAACATTGTTACTCACGATGTTATTGACGTCAAAAAGTCCACACAAGCTCAAGACGTCTAGCCACTAATCAACTAATACACGTCACTAAATGTACTTTCAAACCTAGAATCATAAAATGAAGGTCTATTATCAAAATTTCTAACTTTTTTATAAGTTCTAGGCTTTCTTATCTAGACCGGGGTAGTGAGCATGACAGACGTGTCATAATCATGATGATAGTGACGATGTAGTGATAATGACCATGACAGAGCCTCATATCAAGACCACAACACTGAAATGGAAAAATGTTGTCTTTTCTGATGGGTCATGACCACTACGAAAGGTCATGGTCACTACATAGGTCAATACCATTACAAAAGGTCATGGTCACTACACGGGTCATGACCACTACAAAATATTATGACCACTACGCTTTCGTGACCACTATAATAAATCATGATCATGACCATTGCAAATGACCATTGTCGTGACCACTATACTCGGTCCTGATCACTACCTTTGGTCGTGACCATTACACCTTGTCATGAACATGACTAGTGCGCCCGTTATGTAGCACTTATTCAAGGCCGAAAATGCCTTATGTTCAATTTCAATGGGAAGATGACATGATTTCACATATATCAGATGAAATGGAGTGGTGCTGATAGGAGTCTTGAATGCGGTTCTAAATATCCAACTTATCGGACCATTCCATACGGTTGTTTCCAACCGTCTTCTCCAGTATTCTCTTTAACCCACAGTTGGTGACCTCAATTTGACCAATAGATTGCAGGTGGTATGAAGTGTTGGTGTGATGTTTCACACCATAACAAGCTAGAGGATTATCCAATTGAGAGTTACAGAAATGTGTTCCCCGGTCACTGATTAAGGCTCTAGGGCCACCAAAACGGAAGAAGAGTTTTTAGCACAACCCGGGTGTCATTGGTGGGTAAGGCTTAAGCCTCGGCCCATTTTGAAATGTAATAAACGACCACGAGAATGTACTTGTTGCCACATGAAGGAGGAAAAGGACCCATTAAGTCGATTCGCCAAAGTCAAGATCGCACAAATCTAAATCTGGTTTTGGGGCATTTCATCTAGTTCGGAGATATTTCCAGATCTTTGACGTTGATCGCATGTTTCAACCATGGAGTATGAGTCTTTATAGATGGTATTCCAATAGATACCGGAATCGAACACCATTTTGGCAGTGTGACTTTAAACTAATTCACCACCAGTTGGTCTAACGTGAGAATGGTGCAGAATTTATTGGCGTTCCTTGCCAAACACACACCGTCGGATTGCTTGATCCGTGCTAACTCGAAAGAGGAAAGGATCCTCAAATAGAAGCTTTCGTTTTTGTTTGAACGACATGCCTTTGACAAAAGTACCACAAGCAAGATAATTTGCAATGTCGGCGAACCAGAGAGCTTCGAAATCAACCACAAGCTTCATGAGGGACTCATCCGAAAAATTATCATTTATGGATGATTTATTAAGCTTTCGAAGATTCGGATTTTCAAGACGGGAGAGGAGATCAGCCGCGAGATTTTAGGCTCCTTTCTTACCCTTGATTACGAGGTCATATTCTTTTAAGAGAAGAATCAAACGGATAAGACGAGATTTGGCATCTTGTTTGGAAAAAAAGAAACAAAGAGTCGAGTGATCCATATAAACAATCATCTTAGAAACCACAAGATAGGACCAAAACATGCGAAATCAAAAACGACGGCAAGAAGTTCCTTTTCCGTGGTGGTGTATTTTTCTTAAGTGTCTGTTAATGTTTTGCTTGCATAGTAAATTGGTTGGAAATGGTTGTTGAGAGAACACATTCTTGAGAGATACAAACGGGTGGGGTATCTTTCTCAAGAAGTTTGGTCATCAGACGGGTGATTTTCGAAAAAATCATTTATGAAGCGACAATAGATACACGCATGACCAAGGAAATTTCTAATGCCTTTTATATCTGTGGGAGGAGCTATCTTTGAAATCGCGTCAATTTTAGCTTTATCGACCACTATTCCCACATTTAAGACTTTGTGTCCCAAAACAATGCCTTCTTGCACCATAAAATGACATTTCTCTCCATTAACAACCAAGTTAGATTCTTTACATCGGGCTAACATTTTTTCCAGATTGACAAGGCAAGAATCAAACGAATCACCATAGACTGAAAAATCATCCATGAAGACTTCTATAAAATTTTCAATGATGTCGTGAAAAATCGCCATCATACACCTTTGGAAAGTAGTGGGTGCGTTGCACAAACCAAAGGGCATCCGGCGATAAGCAAATGTGTCGTATGGACAAGTGAAGGTGGTTTTCTCTTGATCCTCGGGGTTAATAGGAATTTGAAAATCCCCTGAAAGAACGTCAAGAAAGCAAAAGAATGGATTCCTGGCAAGTCTTTTTGTAGGTCACAAAAGGTTTCCCTAGTATGTTGCTGTAGTCTGTAGAGGGGGGTGAATACAGCTATATATCAACAAGTGTTAATTACAAACAAGCTTGAACTGTGGAATGGTTCAAGCTGAGATAACAGATACAACAGCTAGACTACTAATGTAAGACACACTCAGACTAGATGTCACACCCCGTTACCCCGGTTGGCAACAAAGCGTGACGTCGCGGAAGCGTAACCATAATCATAATGGACGACCACTATATGGACGTTATCAAAAATACATCGATATAACTTTAAAAGATGGAAATGTTTTACATAACCCGAAAATGATAAAGAGTAGTTCGCAAGATACAGAGATTTAAATACATAATTAAATTATCCAAAATAATGCAATTAAATCTCCGACGTTTTGAATTTGAGTGCGACTCCTTAAGTGCGGAAGCTTGAAAATACTACCGATGTGATGGACTTGCCTTAATTTCCTGAAAATACACGCTAAAATACGTCAACAAAAATTGTTGGTGAGCTCATAGGTTTACACGTAAATCTGACTTGTATGGACAACAATAATAGAGACTGAATTTATAAAATCATAAATTCAATGTTATGTATTACACATAAACCATCCTGCAACCGAAGCTTAATTAAATTGAGTTTGCCCTGTGCAGTATCTCCGACTGTAATACCGTGTGTTGAACATATATGCACTCGCTGTTAGCCGACCCGAACTAACCCGAATGGGGGACATGACTCCCGATAGATCTATCCACAATATATTCGCGCTTACAAATAAATGCAATTAACGGTTCATGATATAAGGGCTAATGGAACCACATGTGTAATACATAATAGAAATGAAGATGTTTTCGTGTCCATATAAAAACGAAGCATGTATTTCATCCCCAAAACATAACAGTGTGAAAATAGGGGCTATGAGAACTCACCGAGATTGCGATGGCAAAAAAGAGCGTAAAAAGCTATTTAGCGTAAATGGATGGATGATGCGTCGAGTGAGTTTAATCGAGCCCTAAATGATAATAGGGACTTAATATCTCTAATATATGATAATATATATATATATATATATATATATATTTATAGATTTTTATGTCTTAAATTACCCAACATTACAAGTTTATAAATAAAACCCGTGTAAAACGTCAAGTTTAAATATATATATATAATTTTCCAGCTTTTTCGGATGTTTTTCGGCCTACTTTGAGGCTGTTTTTGACCAACTCCAAAACGTTTTAGGCTTTGGTTTTCTAGGACATTAAACTAATATAAACAAAGGATTTTTAGAATCAAGAACGGCCATTTTTCGAGATATTTAAGTTGGTGAAAAAGCTCGTTAAAAACCCTATGTTGGCCATTTTTGAGCTGTCAAACTTTCGGTTTCCCAAATAATTTCTGGAGGTCTTAGACTCCAAAATAAATTATGAAAACTTCCAGATCTATAGTTAAGACATAGATCTAACTTTTGAGAAAAGAATCAAGTCATTTTGTTAAGTTATGAATTAGTTATGATTTTTCAAAGTCGATATAAATTTTCTGCCGAAAATCCGCAGTTTATAAACTTGAAACAACTTATGATTCTTGTTGTTTATTCAAATACTGCTTGTATAAAAGTTATAAAACACATATATATCACATGTTTTCATAATGTTAACATTTTTATAATGTGTTCATATATTCATAAACACATTTTAAGAAACAACTTAAAAAATAAAAACTAGAAACTTATAAAATTGAGTTATTATGAAACTTGTTGTTGTTGGTGACTATATATATTATGCAAGACTTATATAAACATAAATATAAGATGAAATATGCTAGTATTTACTTACTTTTATGTGTTAGAAAGATGCAAACTAGAAGAAGTTGGATCTTGAATTGAAGCACCAAGAATACTTGCATAAAATGAAGAACACTTGAAAAGAAAAATGTTTGTAGTGTGGGTGTGTGTGGAACCGGATCCAAGAGGAGAGAAAAGAGATAGTTTGGTGTGTTGATAATGAATGGAAATTATCTATATTTATAGAGGATTTTTGGTCTTTCAAAGTGGAGGTTGAGTGCACACTTGGTTGAATTGAAAGAGAATGGTGAAATGAAAGGGAGAGGTGTTGGAAGATTTGATGTAGATTGTGCATGGGGTTCTAAATAAAAAATTGAAATCAAGGACCATGGTTTACTACACCTATGGCCGTCCCTCATGAGTATTTTCAAGGTATTGTTTTTTGTATAAAAGTATTTAGAAATGTATCTTTGTATTTCCCTTTTCTTGTAAATTCATAAATACTTTTGGATGCATTGTTTTAATGAATTGATTTAGTCTTGCATAATTAATGTTAAGTAACTGTATTAGTGTACGATTAGTGTCACTAATCATAATTTAATTATGTACTTAGTTGAATTAATCCCTCATATCGTAAATTGATCGGATTAATTGATTTCTCGATTCATCGCACCGATGAATTTGATTCTAATTGAGTTGAATTTTCTAATAAACCTTGTTAATCACTTGATTAATTCTAATGACCACTGATTAGGCTATAATTGACTATTAAATACAGATTAGGTCATTGTTGCTAACCTGGTTTAGTGCCGGATGTTACAGTCTCCCCCTGTTAAGGGAATTTCGTCCCGAAATTAGCTCGTGTTCTCCACTTCTTGAGTATTTGAGAACAGATGAGGGTATTTTTCTCGAAACTGGTCTTCGCGTTCCTACGTAAACTCAGGACCTCGCTTAGAGTTCCATCTGACTTTTATTATCGGGATCCGACTGTGCTTTAGTTTCTTGACTTCTCGGTCCATTATTTCCACGGGCTTTTCAATGAAGTTCAACTTATCGTCTAACTCCAGCTCGTCCATGGGTATAACGAGTGATTCATCAGGCAGGCACTTCTTAAGATTGGTCACGTGGAAGGTATTATGAACGTTATTAAGCTCTGAGGGCAGATCGAGTCGGTAAGCTACCGGGCCAATTCTTTTGGTGATCTTGAATGGTCCGATATAACGACGATTGAGTTTTCCTCGTTTCCCAAAACGGATCTCGCCCTTCCAAGGCGAGACTTTTAACATTACTTGATCTCCCTCTTGAAATTCCAAATCCATCCGTCGAACATCAGCATAGCTTTTCTGTCGATCCCGCGCGATCTTTAATCGATTTCGAATCAGGGCTATCTTTTCTGTAATCTCTTGGATGATCTCAGGTCCAGTAATCTGACTATCTCCTACCTCAGCCCAACAAAGTGGTGATCGACACTTTCGTCCGTAGAGTGCCTCGAATGGGGCGGTCTTAATACTTTAGTGATAGCTATTGTTATAGGAAAACTCAACTAATGGCAGGTGCCTGTCCCAACTTTTGCCAAAGTTGATAACACATGCCCTTAGCATGTCTTCCAAAGTCTGAATCGTCCTTTCACTCTGACCATCCGTTTGCGGGTGGTAGGTTGTGCTCATATCTAGGCGTGTACCTAGTGCTTCTTGCAACGATTGCCAAAACCTTGATGTGAACCGGCTATCCCTGTCTGATATAATTGATACTGGCACTCCATGCCTTGAGACGACTTCTTTAAGATAGATTCGTGTTAACTTATCCATCTTATCAGTCTCCTTGATTGGCAGGAAGTGTGCAGTCTTGGTAAGTCGATCCACAATCACCCAAATGGTGTCATAGCCTCCAGAAGTCTTTGGCAACTTGGTGATCAAATCCATGGTGATGTTTTCCCACTTCCACCGGGGTATTTCTAGTTGAACTAGCAATCCTGATGGTTTTTGGTGCTCAGCCTTAACCTTCAATCATGTTAAGCACTTGCTGACATAGGTAGCAATGTCAGCCTTCATGTTTGGCCACCAGTATATTCCCTTCAAGTCGTGGTACATCTTATCTGACCCTGGATGAATAGCATATCTTGTTTTATGCCCTTCATCCATGATCAGCTTCCTTAGTCCTCCGAATTTTGGTAGCCAAATTCTGCCCATGAAGTACCGACATCCATCTGGCTTGATTTCAAATTGCTTATCCATACCTCTCAAGGCTTCATCCAATATATTACCCTCCTTGACTGCTTCTTCTTGTGCCTCGCGGACTTGAGAGTTTAGGTTTGACTGTATAGTCATGACCAAAGCTCGGACTCTCAATGGCTTAGCCTGTTCCTTTCGGCTCAGGGCATCAGCTACAACATTCGCCTTCCCCAGATGATAACGAATTTCGCAGTCATAATCGCTAAGCAGCTCAACCCAACGACGTTGCCTCATATTTAACTCTTTCTGATTCAGGAAATGCTGAAGGCTTTTATGGTCTGTGAACACCGTACACTTAGTTCCGTACAGGTAGTGCCTCCATATTTTTAGAGCAAACACCACTGCTCCAAGCTCCAAGTCATGAGTCGTATAGTTCACCTCGTGAATTTTGAGCTGCCGTGATGCGTAAGCAATGACTTTATCCCTTTGCATGAGCACACAACCTAATCCATTGTGTGAGGCATCACAGTAGACCATAAAATTTCCAGTTCCTTCAGGTAAGGACAGAATTGGTGCACTACACAATCTTTGATTTAACTGCTGAAACGCCTTTTCCTGCTCTTCACCCCAGACAAATTTTACATCCTTCCGAGTCAACTCTGTTAGGGAACCTGCTATCTTCGAGAAGTTTTCAATAAATCGCCTATAATAACCGGCAAGTCCTAGGAATTGGCGGATTTCAATGGGAGTTCTAGGAATCGCCAAGTTCTTTATGGCCTCGATTTTTGAAGGATCAACTCGGATTCCCTGGCTGGTGATCACATGTCCAAGGAATTTAACTTCTCGCAACCAAAATTCACATTTTGAAAATTTGGCGTATAACTGCTCCTTCTCTAACAACTCCAAGATCAGCTTGAGATGTTGTTCGTGCTCCTCCTTATTTATGGAATAGATGAGGATATCGTCTATGAACACTATTACAAATTTGTCCAGATACGGTTTACACACTCGATTCATGAGGTCCATGAATACGGCTGGTGCTTTGGTCAAACCGAATGGCATCACCAGGAATTCGTAATGTCCACAACGAGTTATGAATGTTGTCTTGGGAATGTCTTCTTCCCGAACCTTTACTTGATGATAACCGGATCGCAGATCAATCTTAGAGTACAAGCTAGATCCCTGTAGTTGGTCAAACAGGTTGTCAATTCTGGGAAGGGGGTAGCTGTTCTTTACTGTCAACTGGTTTAGCTCTCGGTAGTCTATGCACATTCTGAAGGATCCGTCTTTCTTTTTCACAAATAAGATCGGACCTCCCCAAGGTGAGGAACTCGGTCGAATGAATCCTTTATCCATCAACTCTTGTAGTTGATTGGATAGCTCTTGCATTTCAGAAGGAGCGAGTCTATATGGGGCTCGTGCGACCGGTGCAGCTCGCGGCACCAAATCGATTTGAAACTCCACTTGCCTAGTTGGCGGAAGTCCAGGCAAATTTTCCGGGAAGACCTTTAGATAGTCACAAACTACTGGAATATCCTTGAGTCGTTTCTCCTCCGACTCTTTTTCTGCAATCTGTACTAATACCGCCTGGCAACCTTTTCTAAGGCACTTTAATGTTCTTAGGCCGGATATGACATTCAACTGCCAGTTCTTTCTTTCCCCCTGGACTGTTAGGACCTTCTTCTTGTGGAGTGGTATCCGTACCACTTTCTTACTGCACAACCAATCCATGTCTTGCAGAGTGTGGGTGGCGAACTTTACCTTGTCTCCTTCAACGCATCCGCTAACACGGAATACAGACTCTAATTTTTCGAACCATCATACTAATCCAACGGCTCCTTCAGTTCCATTGAAGTATCGGGGCTTGCAGCTAAAAAACCCATTAATTCCACAACCCTTTGAGTGGGTTTCAGTTCCACCCGTGGTGCGGCTAGCACCACCATCTCCATTAGCTGAACTGTTTCGGTTTGTCTCATAAGTGGCTATAGCAGCAGCCACTCTTTGTGCATCTAGTTCCTCAATTTCGGCAGCGTTCATAGTTCGTCTTGGCGGCATTATCTTAAAGTTTAAAGAAAAGAGCATAGTGTAAGAAGTTGAATCTTAAAGATGTAAATTTTTCTTAAGGCACGACACTATAATCATCAAATGCATTTTCATAAATAACTTGCAATATTCATTAATCATTCATAACTTTCTTACAAAGGGCGGGTTATTACCCGAAAATTTTTGTCCTATACTATTACATAATATTTTTCCTAATATTACAAGGATAGATAAAGGGTACTAAGTGTGGGAGTGATCAGGGGTCTCTCCCTTCTCCATCGCGTTGAGGCGCTGAGTCAGCTCCTCGATCCGAGCTTGGCTTTCGGCTAGTTGCTGCCGAAGCTCATTCAGGCCATCCTGTTGGATGGTGAGAGCATGCTTCTTTACCCAGTATAAATTGGAGATCTGAATCTCCTCCCGCTCCAGACGGGCATTCAATTCCCCAATATCCTGGCTAAGTAACCGGATTTGGAGGTCATGACGGTAAAACCGTGCTACTAGCAGGGGTACGGTCTGATCAGTCGTCTCCTGGGTGAGTGGTGGGATCGGTGCGGAGGATGGTCCTCCGACCTCGAACTGGGAATGGATTCCTTCCTCTTGCCTCCACTCACGGAGGGTCTCAGGCATCCATCCCCATCTTCGGGCCTCTACCCGTTGGTGCTGTGGTGGGGATTTGGTTGGGGAGTCGAGAGCGTAATAGACTCCCGTCTCGGTGTGATTACCCTTTTCCGGGGTGTATACAACATCTTTGGTCCATTTGGGTAAGGGCGGTATGGCTTGAATGATGGCTCCGCCGGGTGGTATGGAGTGCGGGCGGGGATTACTGGGGGCGGTGGATCCTCTCCGTCGTCATCTTCTTCCATAGGTTCCTCTTCTGACTCCTCCATTGGTTCTTTGGAAGGGTCTTCTTCTTAAGATGGTTCACCTTCAGTGAAAACCTCAGTGACTTCACGGCTCATAGGGGTGTACTCATCCTCTGAATCTGACAAGATGATGGTCTCGGGGTGGGACATGTTTTCTACTATCAAGCTCCATGCATAGTCTTTTAGTTAGTTACAAGATATTTTTCAAAATCAGTAAAACTTAAGTGCCGTAATAGTCTAGGGTACTAATGCAACCTAGTTCACCATAACTATGGGCTCTGATACCAATCTGTCACACCCCGTTACCCCGGTTGGCAACGAAGCGTGACGTCGCGGAAGCGTAACCATAATCATAATGAACGACCACTATATGGACGTTTTCAAAAATACATCGATATAACTTTAAAAGATGGAAATGTTTTACATAAGCCGAAAATGATAAAGAGTAGTTCGCAAGATACAGAGATTTAAATACATAATTAAATTATCCAAAATAACGCAATTAAATCTCCAACGGTTTGAAATTGATTGCGACTCCTTAGGTGCGGAAGCTTGAAAATACTACCGATGTGATGGACTTGCCTTAATTTCCTGAAAATAGACGCTAAAATACGTCAACAAAAATTGTTGGTGAGCTCATAGGTTTACACGTAAATCTGACTTGTATGGACAACAATAATAGAGATTGAATTTATAAAATCATAAATTCCATGTTATGTATTACATATAAACCTTCATGCAACCGAAGCTTAATTAAAGTGAGTTTGCCCTGTGCAGTATCCCCGACTGTAATACCGTGTGTTGAATATATATGCACTCGCTGTTAGCCGACTCGAACTAACCCGAATCGGGGACATGACTCCCGATAGATCTATCCACAATATATTCGTGCCTACAAATAAATGCAATTAACGGTTCATGATATAAGGGCTAATGGAACCACATGTGTAATACATAATAGAAATGAAAATATTTCCGTGTCCATATAAAAACGAAGCATGTATTTCATCCCCAAAACATAACAGTGTGAAAATAGGGGCTATGAGAACTCACCGAGATTGCGATGGCAAAAACGAGCATAAAAAGCTATTTAGCGTAAATGGATGGATGTTGCGTCGAGTGAGTTTAATCGTGCCCTAAATGATAATAGGGACTTAATATCTCCAATATATGATAATATATATATTTATAGATTTTTATGTCTTAAATTACCCAACATTACAAGTTTATAAATAAAACCCGCGTAAAACGTCAAGTTTATATACATATAATTTTCCAGCTTTTTCGTCCTACTTTGAGGCTGTTTTTGACCAACTCCAAAACGTTTTAGGCTTTGGTTTTCTAGGACATTAAACTAATATATACAAAGGATTTTTAGAATCAAGAACGGCCATTTTTCGAGATGTTTAGGTTGGTGAAAAAGCTCGTTAAAAACCCTATGTTGGCCATTTTTGAGCTGTCAAAATTTCGGTTTCCCAAATAATTTCTAAAGGTCTTAGACTCCAAAATAAATTATGAAAACTTCCAGATCTATAGTTAAGACATAGATCTAACTTTTGAGAAAAGAATCAAGTCATTTTGTTAAGTTATGAATTAGTTATGATTTTTCAAAGTCGATATAAATTTTCTGCCGAAAATCCGCAGCTTATAAACTTGAAACAACTTATGATTCTTGTTGTTTATTCAAAGACTGCTTGTATAAAAGTTATAAAAGTTATAAAACACACATATATCACATGTTTTCATAATGTTAACATTTTTATAATGTGTTCATATATTCATAAACACATTTTAAGAAACAACTTAAAAAATAAAAACTAGAAACTTATAAACTTGAGTTTTTATGAAACTTGTTGTTGTTGGTGACTATATATATTATGCAAGACTTATTTAACATAAATATACGATGAAATATGCTAGTATTTACTTACTTTGATGTGTTAGAAAGATGCAAACTAGAAGAAGTTGGATCTTGAATTGAAGCACCAAGAATACTTGCATAAAATGAAGAACACTTGAAAAGAAAAATGTTTGTAGTGTGGGTGTGTGTGGAACCGGATCCAAGAGGAGAGAAAAGAGATAGTTTGGTGTGTTGATAATGAATGGAAATGATCTATATTTATAGAGGATTTTTTTTCTTTCAAAGTGGAGGTTGAGTGCACACTTGGTTGAATTGAAAGAGAATGGTGAAATGAAAGGGAGAGGTGTTGGAAGATTTGATGTAGATTGTGCATGGGGTGCTAAATAAAAAATTGAAATCAAGGACCATGGTTTACTACACCTATGGCCGGCCCTCATGAGTATTTTCAAGGTATTGTTTTTTGTATAAAAGTATTTATAAATGTATCTTTGTATTTCCCTTTTCTTGTAATTCATAAATACTTTTGGATGCATTGTTTTAATGAATTGATTTAGTCTTCCATAATTAATGTTAAGTAACTGTATTAGTGTATGATTAGTGTCACTAATCATAATTTAATTATGTACTTAGTTAAATTAATCCCTCATATCGTAAATTGATCGGATTAATTGATTTCTCGATTCATCGCACCGATGAATTTGATTCTAATTGAGTTAAATTTTCTAATAAACCTTGTTAATCACTTGATTAATTTCTAATGACCACTGATTAGGCTATAATTGACTATTAAATACAGATTAGGTCATTGTTGCTAACCTGGTTTAGTGCCGGATATTACACTAGATACAATGAATTCACTCACTAAGATGGACTCACTGATTTTACAAGACAGACAGACAGCTTGGACACACTAAACTGTTTTATTCTAAGCAGACTTTGCATGCATGAAAACACAATTCTTTGCACGTTCTGAATATCTCACTCTTGGTTATCTCACATTCCTTAGAAGACTCCTTTTATACTCTCTCAGAGAATACTGGTGAACCTTTCTCATTGGATGCAGAGATAGTGGAGTGTCTTTCCAAAAAGACAAAACTGCTTTTCTGCACGTTCTGACAAAACAGCATTTGTCCCTATATTGCAGAATCTTTGTCTTTACCTTTTTGTCTCTGTTGCAAAATGCTTTTACCTTAAAGAGGAATGTCAACTTTAATCATTTCCTCTTCTTGTATAGCCATTTTGATATAAGAAATGACCTGTCACCCGTTTCAAATATCCACTTTGTCTTCATGTATCAGAACAACTTAGGCAGTGTAAGCAGTTTCTGATTTTCCATTTTGTCTTCGACTTATAAACTTATCTTCTCGTCCAAGACATTACGTGATCACATGGAAACAAATTACATAAAATGTATAACATGTTCACAAAGAACAGAACACTTAGTTTTGGTCCAAACTGCTCAACAGATTTGAGCAGCGTAGACAGTTCATGTCCAGCCTGTCCAACAGAATAGGACAGCTTGGACAATCTGACTTAGTTACAACTAATGCAACATGGTGAGAAGCTTTGGGCTTATATTGCAAATCACTTTTAAGGTTTCAATAAGGCATTAAGAGGCCTTAAATTATACCTTTAAATGTATCAATCAGGTTTGATCAATAATCTCCCCATATGATATAGAACAGGTTTGATTGAGGCCTTTTTGTGCCTAACAATCTCCCCCTATTTGCAATAATCAGCCTAAGCTGATACTATCAACTATCACTATATATTTTTACATTACATATGTTGAAGTACAAGTACAACATCGAATTAAAGTAAAAGATCAGATTATATATACAATGATATTGATTTAAACAACACATGTTTTTACAGAAGTACAACTGATGTACTAAGGTAAATTACAACTAATGTAATATGATAGATTACAACTGATGTAATAAAGTACAACATATGTACAATGAAAAGTTTCAACAAATTTTGATTGTTGATGATGGGAGCAAGTAATGGTATGCCTGTCCAACTTATGGACAACTTCCATTCTTCATCTACTCAGCAGTAGATGGACCTTCAAGCTGTGGTCTATCTTCAAACAGGTGTTGGTAATACTCCATAGTCTCATCAATTTCTTCAACTTCATGCCTAAGAAACATGAAGTCCATGTGTTGAAGTTCTCCACTTTCATAGAAGCCTTTGAGTTGTTCCCAGAAGATTGCTCTCCATCTTGGATGTTGTTGAAAAGCATTGGAGAGTCTGATGGCTATGAGCTGCTTGAGACCAGCCTTTAAAAGATTAGATTCTCTTTGGAAACACATTTTCTTTGATAAGGGGTCCACAAAGAACACCCCTAATTCAGGTTCTTCTAAGAATTTGCCTTCCTCAGACTCAACTCCTTTTGGCAGACTATGATTTAACCCTTTAACCTCAAGAGCATGCATTCCTTGTCTAATCATAATGATAAGCTCTTCAAGATCTGTGTCCTTTCCCTTCCTCCTGGGCTTAATCTTGGGTTCCACTAGTGAGGTACCCTTGATTTGTTCTTTAGGGTTCAAGCCCAGATCTTTCACCTTTTCCATTAGTGTTTTGACATATGCCTGACAGCTTTAACAATACCAAATTTTGACCTGCTTAGGGCAACAACCAATTCAACCCATTCCCTATACACCATGCAGGCAATGTCAGTAGACTCGTAGGCTTCTTATTCAGGGTCATCAACACCATGCCATGTAATTTGAAGTCTTCACTTTCTTGCCTTTTCTTGAAATGGGGACAGCTTTGACAATTGTTTCCTTAAAAAGTCTTCTATTTGCAACATCAAACAATTTCTTTCTTGCCATATAATCAAAGTGGACTTGGGCTTTCGCTGATGAGGATACAGGCTTTGATTTGGTCACCACGACCAGTGCATGTAACACCTTGCTTTCAAAATTATGCTTTATGTTGCTATTAGGTTTCGATGATGTAATTTGTCAAATTGATGACTTAATTTCTAAATAATGCAAATAAGTGATGGAACTTAATTTATTAAGTTAAGGTTATATTATGAGTTGGTTAAAAGCATTAAATTTAAAGAATGGGATAAAGGAAACTTTTGTGTCCAAATTGAAAATATTAGAACTTGAGTCAATACAAATACCCAAATTGGAATTTAATTGCTCAATTCGTCAACCATTTCCCTGCTCACTCTCTCTATCTTCCACGACTCATTCATCTTCAATAACAAGAACCATAAAAATTGTTTTAACAAAAGCAAGATTAAGCCAAGAAAAATTACATCAAAAGCATCAAGTATCAAGAATCTATCAGATTTCAAGGTAAATCCAAACTCAAATTGTTTAATTGGTTCAAATAAAGTTTAAGGTTCTTGGATTATCAGTAACACAAATTGATTTCAAAAACATTTGAAATTAAACCAAATCTAGTGTTATGAAGTTAAATGTAAAAGCATGCATGTTATGTATACATACATACATACATACATATATATATATATATATATATATATATATATATATATATATATGTATATGTATATGTATAAGTGAATGTATGTTCTGTGCATTGTGAAAGTTTGATTGCATGATTGCATGAAGGGGGTAACGAAACCCTCATGGGTTTCGGTAATACCGAAGCCAAGGAGGAACATTTGGCCTTTGGCCATGAAATTGATTTATACCAATGTGTTTCGGTTCATTGTTTGAGCTTTAAACGAACTTCACTCTCCTTAAATGGCTACTGAAATAAATTAAAACAGGAAATGGACAGCTGCGTGAGGTATGTGTGTGTTTGCTACTGAGTACCGAAGCCATGCATGGTTTCGGTAAGTAATATAAGCTACCGAGAAGCAGCAATACCGAAACATCCTATGTACCGAACCCTTCTTGATAAGTCTGTTTCATCTTTATAGACGATATTCTCATCAACTCGAAAACTGAAGCTGAGCATGTTGTGCATCTTAGAGAACTGCTAGAGTTGCTGCGCAAGGAGTGGCTTTATGCTAAGTTCTCTAAATGCGAATTTTGGTTGCGACAGGTGCTCGCAATCTCGATTTATTCACTTTAAGCTTATCTTTCTTTAAATTCTATGCTCAGCGTTAACTTGCTAATCTTGTATCTTATCATATACAATTCCTTGGACATGTGATATCTGGTAAAGGAATCTCTGTAGATCCTTCTAAGATAGAAGCCATTCAAAACTGGGAAGCTCCCAAATCAGCTACTGAGATCCGAAGTTTCTCGGGATTGGCGGGATACTACCATCGATTCATTAAGCATTTCTCTAAATTAGTCGTGCCTCTTACTTCTCTCACTTTCAAGAATGTTCCCTTCATTTGCGAAGAAGCTCAAGAAAACGCATTCCAAACTTTAAAGCAGAAACTCACCGAAGCACCTATTCTGGCCTTACCCGAAGGCAATGAAGACTGTGTGGTCTTCGGCGATGCTTCATATCAAGGGCTCGGATGTGTTCTGATGCAAAGAGGCAGAGTCATAGCATATGTTTCACGCCAACTCAAGGATCACGAAAAGAGTAAGCCAACTCATGATCTTGAACTTGTTGCTGTGACTTTTGCACTAAAAACATGGCGTCACTATCTCTACGGCACCAAATGCATGTTATATACAGATCACAAGTGTATTAAGTATATTTTCAGTCAAAAGGAGCTCAACATGCGCTAACGACGCTCCATGGAACTCATCAAAGACTATGACTGTGAAATTCTGTATCACCCTGCCAAAGCGAAAGTGGTGGCCGATGCATTGAGTCGAAAATCTTATTTCGCGAAATGCCTCTATACTCTGACTCATACTTCATTTTCATCTACTTTGATCGACGAAATTCTTTGCTGCTCAAGCTGAAGCCCTAAAAGAGGAAAACCTCAACTGTGAGGACATGAAAGGACAGTTTCAGTTCTTAGTTGATAGCCCTCATGGCCTAAAGCTCTTTAAGAATCGCGTTTGGGTTCCTGAATTTAGAGATATACGACAAAAGATTCTCTCAGAAGCTCATTTCTGGAATTTTTCTGTACATCCTGGCAGCACCAGGATGTACAACGATCTAAAAGCTGAGTATTGGTGGCCTGGTATGAAAAGAGACGTAGGTCAACATGTTAAGAATTGCGTCACATGTAGATTAGTAAAGCGGAGCATCAATAGCCGTATGGCAGTCTTCAGCCTCTACCGATCCCTGAATGGAAGTTCGATCACATAACAATGGATTTTGTGACAAAGCTGCCGACTATGCGAAGACAGCACGATGCAAATTGTGTCATCGTAGATCGTCTCACAAAAGTCGCACACTTCGTTCCGATTCGCGAGAGCTATTCATTGGAGAAACTGGCTAATATTTACATAGACGAGATCGTGTCTCGACATGGAGTGCCTCTTTCAATTGTTTCTGACCGCCATAGTTGATTTACTTCAAGGTTCTGGACTGCATTACAAGAAGAATTAGTCACCAAGATCAGAATGAGCACTGCATATCATCCGCAACCTGATGGCCAAAGCGAGCGCACGATGCTTACACTCCTAGACATGCTGCGGGCTTGTGTTCTTGAGTTTAGCAGTAATTGGGACGACTACTTGCCTCTAGCAGAGTTTTCTTACAACAACAGCTACCACTCATCTATCGAAGCCGCACCTTTTGAAGCATTATACGGACGCAAATGCCTAACACCTACTTGTTGGCATGAATCTGGTGAATCACCAATCGCCGGTCCCGAATTACTTCAGCAAACTAACGACAAGATCTTAATTATTCGCCAACGTCTAGAAACTGCTCAATCTCGACAGAAATCGTATCATGACCGACGCCATAAGTCTCTAGAATTCCAGAAGGATGATTATGTGGTATTGAAAGATTCACCGATGAAGGGTGTGTTTAGATTCGCCAAACGTGGCAAGCTAGCACCATGATTCGTTGGTCCTTTGAAGATCATCGAACGTGTTGGAACTCAATCTTACCTTTTCGACTTGCCGAACGAATTGTCAAACATTCACCATGTGTTTCACATCTCAGAATTAAGGAAGTGCAAGGAAAAAGAAAGCGAAAAGTGGGCTGATCATTTGACTAACAAGATTAACGAGAAGGTGCAATGTGACGAGCCTGAGGTTATTCTGTAGACAAAGATGAAGCAGCTAAGGAACCGAGAAGTGGCAATGGTGTTAGTGCAATGGAGGACTTCTCAGGGACTTCCTAGACCTCGGAATCTGAACAAGACATGAGAGTTCGATATTCGCATCTGTTTGAGCCCTAGGTACTTCGGGGACGAAGTGCAAGCGTGGTGGGCTCATATGGTAACACATTGTTTTCAAAATTATGCATTTATGTTGCTATTAGGTTTCGATGATGTAATTTTTCAAATTAATGAATTAATTTCTAAATAATGCAAACAAGTGATTGAACTTATTTGATTAAGTTATGGTTATATTATGAATTGGTTAAAAGCATTAAATTTAAAGAATTGGATAAAGGAAACTTTTGTGTCCAAATTTAAAATATTAGAACTTGAGTCAATACAAATGTTGGTACACCCTGTGTGACGATAGCAGTCTATGTGTGTTAGCATTTTGTCTAAGTAATATTGCAAAGTATTGAATATTAACTAGTGTTTGACGTATGTGTTTATATGTGTTTGATAGTTATTGATTGTATGTTTGAACTTGATGTAATGTATTACAAGAAGTTCAAACATAAAGTTCAAAGATTAATTCAATCATAAGTTAGAACATATGTTCAAATAGAAGTTTGACTTGTGAAATTCGAATTCAGAGCATATTCGAATTTAAACAAGGCAGATTCGAATTTGGTATAAATTCGAATAAGGCAGATTCGAATTTGTCAAGGGGACAAATTCGAATGGGCCTTGGGCCTGGATTCGAGTTTGTCCCATGACAAACTCGAATGGATCACTATAATTAGGGATTAACTCAAATGTTTAGCAGACTTTTGCAGAATTCGTGTGAGCAATTAGCAAAAGGCGATCTCGAGTTTATCAGCTGATATTGTGTTTGTTCGGAGAGAATCATCGCGTAGGTTCGTTCGTCGTCGATCGTACAACGTTGTGGTAGTCTCCGTGTTTCGTGTGAGTGTTATATCCGTCAAGCCGCTAACGAGGATTCCGCACTCGTTGGTGTGTGTCGCGTCTAGATAGATCCGTGTTAGTGCAAGACCTTACAAGTGGTATCAGAGCCTAAGGGGTATTCTTCGTGTTCATAAAGATACATCCTAGGTTTCTTGACGCTTTTGGACGGTTAATCTCACGTGTTTTTTGAGTTTTTTGAGCTTATCAAATTGGATACTAACTAGTGTTTGACATATGTACCTCAACCTCAGGAGAAAACTGAGAAATTAGTAGACTTGGAGGAAATACCGGAACCAGTGTCTGAACCTGTAAAGGAAAATGCAACTAAGGTGCCTGATACTAATATCAAGATTAAGAAAGTTAAGTTTGTGCCATCCTCTAGTGATAAACCTGTAGGAAAACACAAAATTGACTTTAATGATCAGGATGATGAACCAGTCGCTATAGATGAACCAAAAGAGCCAGACACTAGTGAGACACCTAAATCAAAGGGCACGCACAAAAAGTCAATTGATAAAATGTCTTGCTTTAGATGTCACGAAAGGGGGCACGTTGCTTCTAGCTGTCCGCATAGAAAAGTAGACAATACACCTAAGACAAGGAAGCCAGAACAAGTTAAGCCTTCTACAAGTGTTGCAAGCACTAGTAGTTCTCAGAGTACCGAGAAAAATGTGCAAGCTACACCAAAATCAGCTGTGAAACAAACACCAGTGAGAGCTGGACCAAAAGAAGTGATTAGGACTAATTCACCAAATCGAGTCGTTAATCAATCTAGGTCTGGACCGCAACAACAATATAGGTATACTACACCTAGCAGAGCCTACACTCCTGTTAGGTCACACACTCCTGTTAGACATCAAACACCGGGTAGAGCTTAGGGATATCCGTCTGAAATGAATTATAATCGTAATTATTAAAGAGCTCCACAGCAAATGCCTACTCAAAGGCAAAGAGTGAACTTAAATCACTCGGCACCACAACAAACTCCAGTTCAAAGACCCAAGTCACCTGAAAGGAGAGATGTGTATTTGAAAGAGTTCAAGTATATGGACGAGAATGGTATTACCAAGTCAGTTGTGGCTTGGGTTCCCCGTGATAACTAACATATTTTCTTTCATGTGCAGGAGATAACCACAGGTCTAAACAACAAATGGTTCGTCGACAGTGGGGGCTCCAGGCACATGACAGGGGGAAGAAGTCTACTTACAGACTTCAAGGGAGGAAATCGGGGCTTTGTATCATTCGTTGGAAATAAAGGAGGCAATATCACTGGTACTGGAGTGGTCACTAATGGGACGATCAAGTTGGATTAAGTTTATCATGTTGTTAAACTGGTTCACAATCTCATTAGTGTATCTCAAATCTGTGATAAAAAGAATTCAGTGCTGTTCACTGATACTGAGGCGTTGGTGCTAAAACCGGGGTTCAAGATACCTGAAGAGTGGATACTGATGAGGGCTCCAAGGAAGAATGACTTGTACATGCTTGACATGAACAAGCCGGAATCTTCGATCGGACCAATTTGTTTGCTATCTAAAGCTTCAGAAACAGAGTCGGTTTTATGGCACAGACGCATGGCACACTTGCACCTAAGGAAAATGAACTATATAACGAAAAATGGATTGGTGCAAGGTGTTCCAATGAAGAGTTTTCAGTTCGAGGATAAGTGTCTACCGTGCAAGAAAGGAAAACAACACAAGAAGGCACACAAGTCCAAGACTCAGAACTCCATCACTGCCACATTCGATTTGTTGCATATGGACCTCTTCGGACCAATCAACAAAAGGAGTATAGGTGGTAGTTGGTACTGTTTAGTTATTACTGACGATTACTCACGTTTCTCTTGGGTTTTCTTTCTAGGTACAAAGGACGAGACAGCTTCCAAGCTCATCGGGTTCTTAGACCAAGTGGAGAATTCATATGGAACAAGGGTTAAACGACTATGTAGTGATAACGGAACAGAGTTTAAAAGGGCATAGTGCATCAATTTAGTGCACCTTATGAGCCACAACAAAATGGGGTGGCCGAACGGAAAAATAGGACATTGATTGAGGCAGCAAGGACCATGTTATCGGATTCAAAGCTTCCTACCATGTTTTGGGGGGAGGCAGTGAATACCGCATGCCATATTTTAAACCGGGTCCTTGCTGTCAAATCTTTGAACAAAACCTGTTATGATGTTTTGAATAAACGGCCACCTAATTTAACTGGCTTCGAAACTTTTGGGGTACCATGTACTTTATTGAGAACAAAACATCAACCTAAGTTTGGTGAAAAGGCTGATGAAGGATACTTCCTAGGTTATGTGCCGAACTCACCAAACAAACCGGTTTTTAACAAAACTAATGGTACAGTAGAGATTGTGTATAACATTGAAGTCACAAGTTATACACATGAACCCCAAACAGGTCCGGAATGGATATTTGACTATGACAAACTGTTTGAGTCATTTAACAATTCTTTGGATGAAAATGCAGGTACTATCGAAAAGGACATGGCGTCGTTGAATCTGAATGACGAGGGTCATAGCTTTCCGAGGACCACTTTTCAATCAACTTTTGAGCCTACTTCAACTGAAGATCGATCTCCAGAAGTCACTGATTCTGAAGCACCTTCAAACGAATCTTAAACAACAAATTCCAACTCTGAGGAAACTGTCCACGAGGAAGAGAATGTGGAGTCTGAGGTCATTCCCCCGTTAGCTGAAATAGGATCAAATTTAGGAGATAATCTGAGAGTTGACGAGATAGAAACTTCTAGGATCAACAAGAACCATCCTATAGAAAGCATCTTAGGAAATCCTAATGCGGGTGTCAGGGCAACGAGTAGTTTAAATAACAACACTGTGTTGTTGTCGGTGATAAATGACTCCGAGGCCTTTCATACCTGCCTCTATTCTTGTTTCATCTCGCAAGTAGAGCCGAAAAACGTGCAAATGACACTAAAAGATAACTCTTGGGTTGAAGCGATGCAGGAAGAACTGTGACAATTTAGGAAACTAGAAGTGTGGGAGTTAGTTCCATTAACTCGAGGGGAAATAGCAATAGGAACCAAATGGGTTTTTAAGTGCAAGAGACGATCGGGGTATAGTCACTCGCAACAAAGCATGCTTAGTTGTAAAGGGTTTCCACCAAGAGGAAGGAATCGATTACAATGAGGTGTTCGCGCCAGTAGCAAGGTTGGAAGCAATTTGTTTGTTTCTGGCTTTTGCCTCCTTCAAGGGCTTTAATGTTTATAAGCTAGACGTTAAGACTGCTTTCCTCTATGGGAAAGTGAAGGAACTGGTGTATGTGGAACAGCCGCCCGGATTTACAGATCCGAAATATCCAGACAGAGTATATCGATTAGATAAGGCTTTGTATGGATTGCATCAAGCACCAAGGGCGTGGTACGAGACTCTGTCCAACCATCTGTTAGAAAATGGGTTTGAAAGAGGAAGGATAGACAGTACGCTGTTCGTGAAGCGAAAAGGAGAACACTTCATCTTGGTACAAGTGTACGTCGATGATATCATCTTTGGATCATCAGACGAGCAAATGTGCAAGGATTTTGAAAAGGTGACGAAGTCAAAATTCGAGATGAGTGCAATGGGTGAGTTGAATTTCTTTCTGGGTTTGGAAGTTGACCAAAAGAAGGAGGGGATGTTTATCCATCAGACGAAGTATGTCTATGACATATTAGAGCACTTCGGGATGGACGTGACAAAACTGACAGCTCATTTCAGCACGCCGATTCAACTGAATCACAATCTCGGACTGGGTACTGAAAGTGATACCGATGTGGATCCGACGTTATATCGGGCCATGATTGGGTCACTTATGTATTTAACTGCTTCACGACCTGATATTATGTTTGCTGTTTGTATTTGTGATAGGTTTCAAGGTAATCCGAAAGAGATGCACATGAAAGCTGTGAAGCGGATTCTACTATACCTCAAGTCGAAACCGAAGCTGGGACTTTGGTATCACGCGGAGGGCGATCTGGAATTGGAAGCATTCACGGATTCAGACTACGGAGGATGTAGCTTGACGCGCAGGTCCACAACTGGAGGTGGTCAGTTCCTAGGAGGGAGACTGGTTTCCTGGCAATGCAAGAAACAGATTTCGGTAGCCGTGTCAACGTGCGAGGCCGAATACGTTGCTGCTGGTAGTTGTTGTTCACAGGTTCTGTGGATACAACAACAATTGCGGGATTACGGTTTGACTTATACTCATACTCCTATTAGGATAGATAACCAGTCAACAATTGCCATAACTAATAATCCAGTTAAACATAATAAAACAAAGCACATAGACATAAGACATCATTTTATACGTGATTGTGCTGAAAAGAACTTAATCAAGCTGGTAAAAGTAGCAACGGATGATAATAATGCTGATTTATTTACCAAAGGTTTTGATAAGTCACGTTTTCAGTATTTGTTTCAACTAAATGGAATGCGTAATCCAGAGTGAGTTGACCTTAGTAGAGTTTTATTTCTTTTTATAGCAGTAGTCTTTCTTTCTTTTTATAGTAAGTTTAGTAAATTAGGATAGTTTCCATTTATATTAAGTTAGTAGGATATTATATTTTCTTACCTTTATTTATGAAAACAAAAAAAAGAGAGAAAACCATAAAACATTCAAAAAAAAGAGAATATCAGAAAAGGAGTTAAGTCTTAGATGCATAGGTTCAAAGTGACGAGAAGTAGCACAGTTAAAAAAAACTCTAAGTGTCTAGCTTTCACACATAATGCACCTAAAATTCTAAGTATTATACATTATCTAATTAGATATGTTGGTAGTCATAATACATATAGGGAGTCTCAAGGCTAATAAAATATTCAAGAAAAAGTCAAACGTGTCACTAACTTAGATGTATGACCAATTGGTCTTAATTTTTATGTTAGAGACATACAAACTTTGATTCTAAATGAGGTATGCAAACTTTCTGGGGATGTATAGCAACATCAGATACATCTTAAAATGGAAAGAATAGAAAAATGATACTGGGTTGAGAGTCAAAACAAGTAACTCTGTTGTACGTAAGTACAGACCTGTTGCTTCTGTTTTGATTCGAGTTAGCAAGATAAGTCGCTTTGTTGTACGTTGGTACAGACCTGTCACCGCTGTCCTGCTAGCTTTAAAAATAAACCTTAAGACAAACTAAGACACTTTGTTGTATGTAAATACAGACCTGTGTCCGATGTTTGCCTTTTAAAGAAAGTTTGCAAATACCAAAAAGTTATAATCATTGTATGTATGCCTTTATCATAAAAGTATGTCTGTGTATGAGTCACGTAAGATAATTTCATGATAAATAAAAAGGCCAAGGGATATTCCGAAATGGAACATGTATAAAGGGAGAATAATACCAACAATCGGCTAGAAATGTATGTCACGACAAACAATCAAAGGAATAAAAAATTCCTAAGTGTGAAAGCTTAATTACTGAAAGCGCGTATTTGACATCGCTATCTGATTGAACCTTTCTTTGACTATGCTCGTCAAAAATACTCTGTTAAGTGTTTAGTATAGGTTGTAAATTTTAAATAATGTAGTTTAGTCTAAGTTTAATTGCTGTTCACAATGTTAACTTTAATTTATCTTATTTTATTTTTAATTTAATTTTATTTTTTATTTTATTTTTTATTTTTTATTTTATTTTATTTTTACTTAGGAAAAAGGTCAAAATTACTGAGGGTACATTCCTAGTTGAATAAAATAAACATTGCGTGAAAATCTTGTGCTTAGGGTAAAAGATTTGGCACAGTCTATTTAGTTACACGAAAAGGTTGTAAAAGTTGTAAAAGTTGATTTATTTCAAAGATTTTCAATATTTTCAAGTTTAAATTCGAGTTTAAGGTAAAATCGAATATACATTCGAATTTGGCATATACTTCGAATTTGCTGATAAATTCGAATGTAGACAAACTCGAAGGTGGTTGATATAAATAGGTCAACAGTGACAAGTCATTATCACCTACTTTCGATTTTAAGCCTTCGAATTTACTGACAGCGATTTCGAGTTTGTTCCGTCGACTTTACCGTTTTCGAGTTTCACACTATGTATCGAGTTTCTGTTTGATTCTACTAGCAAATCTAGGTATAATCAACTGTATTATACAAGATTTAGGTGGTTTTAGACTTAATTTGAGTCAAAATCAACTGATTTTGAAGTTTTTGTGGTGTGAGCTTTGGAACTCAAAATTACAAACTTTGAACCGGTGAAACATCAAATTGATCACAAATATCTTTGATTAGAACCTATTAGGACTAATGGATGTAATTTTCTAAGTCTAAATTGGTTTAAATCTTGGACTTTTGTTGTTATTCAAACCTACCTGTTCGAATTTGATCATTGGTTCGAATTTGATCTTGGCTTCGAGTTTGTCATTAAACTCGAAGCATCCACTAAATTCTACTCTATGATTGTATCGAATTTGACATTCGAATTTATCATTAAATTCGAAATGAGGGTACATTCGAATTTGGTATTCGAATTTACCATTATATTCGAATTATTCGTTTAACATTTACAACAAACTTGTAGAAATTCATAGGTGTTACATTTTGTACTTATACAAGTTCAAAATAAAACAAATTTGAATTTAAACAAGTTTATGTCTATTTATTAATTCTAATATCTTATATAAATTATTGTGCAGATATGGCAGATAAAATTTTCGTTCCTAAGCATAATATGGTCATCTCTCCTGACCATGCGATTCCAGAGGCTCAAGCCTACCGCCAGTTGGTGGATTTTTTGATTGGATCAAGGATTGCATATGCTCTATCCCATAATATTCAGATAGTCATCCCTTACGTTCGTCAGTTTTGGGATCATTTACAAGTAGACTGTACTGTTACACCGACAGTATTAAGGACGAGAGTCGCTGGACACCCTCTAGTGTTTTCAGCTGACATGTTACGTCAAGTGCTCCAATTAGGATCCCAAGAGCAGGAAAATGGGCCGATCGACTTTCCATTAGCGATCAGGCAAGCAGCTTTTGGCAGAATGGGATACAGTTTGGATGTGACTAAGTCTTCTTGCATGAGGAGCGGGCTGATAGGATAGTGGCTATATCTCGCACACGTTTTTATGGTGTGTTTTGCCACAAAGAAAGCAGGATTTGATTACATTGTGTCAAAAATTCAGTCAGGGATGATATCATTGGTCTATAATCAAAGGTTTAGCTTCTCAGAGATGTTCTTTACTGAGTTTGTTCAAAAAATAACAGCTCCAGACAGAGAAAGATTACTGCTTTATCCTAGATTTGTAATGATGCTGATTAGGCATTTTCTGCCGAACCTGCCACAGATGAATGACATTCAAAGTGTTGCGGTGATTGATATGCGCATCTTTGCTGATTGTCAAGCTCATCGAGGAAGGTTAGCAAGGCCAGTGGAGTCACCACTGTTTGGGGCAGTAATTAATCCAAATTTCCAAGTCGGGGAAGATGCCAACTGGGCAGGGAATTTACAGGCTCCACAGTAACCGCAACAACAGCAACCGCCACAACCGAGGCCTAAGCAACAGAGGAGGAGGCAAAGACCGTCTGCGAGACAAACTCAGGCTGCTAGGCCTTCTACGAGTAGAGTTCAAGAGACAGTTGAAGCTGGTCCATCAGGTGTTGAAGCTAGTACTTCAGATGTATCTCGCGAAACTGATCAAAGGGCGGAAACATTAGAAGAGATATGGGCATCTGGTCCGAATGCAAATGAGCAAATCACTGATGAGCTTGTTGGCGAACTTCTGGAACCACCAGAAGGGGAAGAAGATCTGTTTAGGCAGATAGATGAATATGTGCATGTTGAACAAGAGAGTGAATCAGACTCCGGATCAGAAGAAGATGAAGAAATAGAAGTTGAGGGCCCAAACATAGTGACTGCAGATCCGTCTATCCACATAGGGACATATGGATCAAGATTAGTTGTGGTTGAGGAAGAGGTTAGAAGGAGAAGAACTTCAAGGGAGTTAGATGACTCAGATTATGAAGAAGAGGAAGTAGTTCCTTTGGTACCTCAGCACAAGGCCAAACGACACCGTTTCATGCAGGGAGCTTCATCAGCCTCTGCTCCAGAGCCAGAAACACCTACCGCCCAACCATCAGAACCCATTCCACAACCACCACCTGTTCAACCATCCGTTCCTCCACCAATCATCCCTACTCCCATCGAATCCATACCATCCACATCATCAACCTTCATGGACAATCAAAGGTTTTCTGAGCTGAGGAGCAAGGTTGACTTCCAGCAAGTCCAAATCTTTCAGTTAACAAAAGCAATCGGTGAAATTCAGGCGCATAATGCGAGTGTTGACAAGGAGAATGCTGAATTGAAGAAAATGTTTGGTAACATGGAAGAAGAAAATCTTGAGCTTAAAACCTTTGTTGCTGATCAAGCTGCGGAGATTCGATCAATGCGATCCCTTATTGAGCTATTACTGAAAAATCTAAAGGCTCAGGGGCGGACGAGCTGTAGGGATCCGGAGGAGCAGCAAAGAGAAGGTGATGACGATGGCGACGATCCCAATGCACAGAAAGAGAATTAGCCAGTAGATTTTACTGCTGCTCTCTACGCTGAAACTCAGGGGGAGCCTAGTCAAGGTAGAGCAGAAGGAGGAGAAGTAAGCTCCTCAAAGGTCACAGAGAGTGAAATACATGAAATGATTGAAGCGTTAATGGATATTGAGGAAGAGCCACTGGACTTTGGTTTTGATTTTGAGGATGAAATTGAAGACCTTGAAGAGGGGGAGTTCGTGCCTGAAGACATAGCAGACTGGATATCTGATGATGAGGTCTATGTTGATGAAGAAGATGAGGCGAATGAGATCATCGTTCAACAAAACCCTATCACAGATACATATGTGTCGGAAGGAAATAATATGATTGACATAGAAGTAGTCAAAGCTGCTTTAAATGCTGAATCATCAATTGAAGAGCCTGCCAGAGAGCTTACAAATAAAGAAAAAAGGAAGTTGTGGTTCAGGGCAGAGAAAAAGGATTTAGAGCTGAAGAAAAAGATGCGCGTGCCTGGTGATGGAGAGCTATCAGGAAATATTTTAAGCTGGTTCTTTGATCGAGAACTGCAGCTATTTATTATCAAGCGAAAGGATGGCCTCCTGTATCTCAGAAGAAGACTGAAAGATTTCAACTCCTTGCCAAAGGTTGAGATAAAGGCGTTAGCATGGAAGGAGCTCATAAATATCGGCGACGACCCTTATGCTGAAGTCATAACTAAGATCATTAGAAAAGAAGGGAGGTCGAGAAAATTCGAAAGGCTCAATCCAAGAGTTGGTAAACGAGTGATGGACAATACTCGAATTGATCCTCTAACTGGCAGACCGTGGATGAAAATTCAATATAAACCAGTTAGATGTCTGAAGAAAGTTCCTCTCAAGTCAGTGCCACAGAACGTTTTGTAAAATCTCAATTGGTGGTATGTGGAAAGTGAAACAGGTGAAGCAGTGATGGAGGACTTTGAAGAAAAAGTAATTCTTAGAGTGTACGATCCGCTGCACCTAGTGAATCTTTCCATAGATGACCTGCAAGTGCTTTACACTCATCAAATCTCAAGTGATGCACATATGGAATATGAGGCTAAAAAGTATCAGAATGTAGTTAAAGTATGTGTTGAGTAAGGATTGTATGCTGGCAGCAGTTTAAATAAACCTAGTACTTAATCAAAATGTAAATAGTTAGAAGTTATCGTCAAGGGGGAGTCTGTTGGTACACCCTGTGTGACGATAGCAGTCTATGTGTGTTAGCATTTTGTCTAACTAATATTGCAAAGTATTGAATATTAACTAGTGTTTGACGTATGTGTTTATATGTGTTTGATAGTTATTGATTGTATGTTTGAACTTGATGTAATGTATTACAAGAAGTTCAAACATAAAGTTCAAAGATTAATTCAATCATAAGTTAGAACATATGTTCAAATAGAAGTTTGACTTGTGAAATTCGAATTCAGAGCATATTCGAATTTAAACAAGGCAGATTCGAATTTGGTATAAATTCGAATAAGGCAGATTCGAATTTGTCAAGGGGACAAATTCGAATGGGCCTTGGGCCTGGATTCGAGTTTGTCCCATGACAAACTCGAATGGATCACTATAATTAGGGATTTACTCGAATGTTTAGCAGACTTTTGCAGAATTCGTGTGAGCAATTAGCAAAAGGCGATCTCGAGTTTATCAGCTGATATTGTGTTTGTTCGGAGAGAATCATCGCGTAGGTTCGTTTGTCGTCGATCGTACAACGTTGTGGTAGTCTTCGTGTTTCGTGTGAGTGTTATATCCGTCAAGCCACTAACGAGGATTTCGCACTCATTGGTGTGTGTCGCGTCTACATAGATCCGTGTTAGTGCAAGACCTTACAACAAATACCCAAATTGGAATTTAATTGCTCAATTCACCAAGCATTTCCCTGCTCACTCTCTCTATCTTCCACTGCTCATTCATCTTCAACAACAAGATCCATAAAAATTGTTTCAACAAAAGCAAGATTAAGCCAAGAAAAATTACATCAAAAGCATCAAGTATCAAGAATCTATCAGATTTCAAGGTAAATCCATACTCAAATTGTTTAATTGGTTCAAATAAAGTTTACGGTTCTTGGATTATCAAGAACACAAATTTATTTAAAAAACATTAGAAATTAAACCAAATATAGTGTTATGAATTTAAAATTAAAAGCATGCATGTTATATTTATATGTATACGTGAATGTATGTTCTGTGCGTTGTGTAACTTTGATTGCATGAAGCGGGTACTGAATCCCTCATGGGCTTCGGTAATACCGAAGCCAAGGAGGAACATTTGGCCTTTGGCCATGAAATTGATTTATACCAATGTGTTTCAGTTCATCGATTGAGCTTTAAACCACCTTCACCTTCCTTAAATGGCTGCTAAAATAAATTAAAACAGAAAAGGGAGAGCTGTGTGAGGTATGTGGGTGTTTGGTGCTGAGTACCGAAACCATGCATGGTTTCAGTAAGTAATATAAGCTATCGAGAAGCAGCATTACTGAAACCTCCTATGTACCGAAGCCTTCATGATATACCAAAACCTTTTTAGAAGTACTGGAAACTTCTGTTGTATCGAGACCTTGGTAAACTACTGAGACCTATATACTTACACCGAAACCCTTGAGGTTTCGGTAATTTCTTTCTACCGAAGCAGACACATCATCTTTTCTTTTCTTGTTGCAATCTCAGATTAGTACATAAATATATATGCATTTACATCAAAGTCTTAAAAACAAGTTTTTATGCACAATATACAACTCATTAATACATAATGCTGAATTTTAAGAGGTACAAATCCTTAAGACATGATGTACAATTAACTGATGCACATAGAAAGGGTTCATAACAGGCTTTTAATCTCTAACAATTTTGAATTTGAAATAATTTGGTTCTCTTTATTGGTAACGCAAACGGATTGCCGTCTTCTCATGCCTATGCAAACCAACCTATTAGCCTTTTCAAGCCTCTGACTTTAACCAATCCATCACTCTATCTTTTTGGCAGAAAAATAAGAAGAAACGGAGATGGAAAGACTGTTTACCTGCCGACCGTCAGAGAAGGCAGCGGTGGTGGTGCTGGGGGGCGAAACGAAGAGAAGTGGCGATGTTGCTTCAGCAACGAAGACCGGTTTCTTTGGTTTTTGTTAGTTGGAAGGCAGAGCGATGAAAGGGGTGTGTGATGGAGGTGTGTGTGCGAAGAAGGGAATAGACGGTTCAAACTTCAAAATGTCTGATGGGAGCCGATTATCGATTAGAGGATAAAGGGGCGGGACGGTGGACTGCGGGCGGAATCAAGGGTAAGCGGGGCGGATGGTAGCGGTGACAAAGAGCAACAGTAAATTCCGAATTGTATTGCTTTCCCTTGTACCAGCAAACAGTAAAATTGTCGTCCCCTGCACCACCACCGCAGCGTTCTCTGACGGTCGACAGGTAACAATCTTATGTTGTTTACCTCATCTCAATCTCATCATCTAAATATTTGCTTTCTACTCGTAATTGTTATAAAAATATATACGGAATCTGTTTGACGAAATTTGTTGTGTTTGAGTTACAAAATCATTTGATAGTTTTCGTTTCTGTTTTTCTAAGTGTTTGAATTTGGAGTGTTCAATTATCAACTCTTTTCTTTGTGTTGTTTGGCCTTTAGAGATGAAAACGAGATGAGTTTTTGTAACATTGATATCATTTTGCTCTGTTTTCCATAAGTAAAAGCGTTGAATCTCTTTGAAAGGTTCTTTGTTCTTGTTACGAAAATGTGCACGAGTCATTTGATTGTTTTCCTTTCAGCTAATTTATGGTGTCACTAAAAAATATTACATTTACACATGCTTTTCTTGTTCTTCTTAATAGTTTGTGCTCCGGTGTGATGATGAAGTTTATCAAAGCTTCATCTCAATTTGAGCCGTAAATAATATAAAGAAGTTGATCTTTTGGATCTGGTTTCACATATCACACGTTTTTTGCAGCTCATAACTTCTGAATTTATCTCGTTTTATCTATTCTTTTACGAAAACATCTCATACACCACTGGAAGACGAATCATCTCATACACCACCGCAATTTTAGTCAACATTTTATCAAAACGTTTCATTTCTGACTAAGAATCGTGATGGTGAAATAATCTTGTTGAAAATGCCCATCCAAACACCCTCTAATGTGACAGATTTGGTTTGCTTTGTAATCATTCTTTTTGTATTTGCAGATTGATATGGACAGTAACAACTTGTATGCCTACATTTCCATCATTGCTCTCTTATTTTGTATTCCACCTGCTATACTTGTAAGTAGTGTCCTATTTTTTCCATTGACCAGAGACATTCATAACAAGAAATATACTAATTGTGTTATTACATTCATCTTCCAACCTCAACTTCTAAAGCATGGATTCAATGATTCAATGCTAAAGTTAGATTGACCAAGTTGGTGACTGATCTCTTTTGGGTGGGAGTGTTCTATCATCTCTACAATCAGGTATAAACTATTTTCAGAAAGTTGGTAGATTAGGTGATAAGACAAAATAGGTCTTCTAAGAGTGGGTCAAAACTGGTTGATTGGTAATTGTGTCTAAAAATTGATTTGATATTCCGACCCATTAAATTTATTAATATAATTTTAATTCAATTAGAAACAAGAAGTTCCTCTCACATTAATTTAACTAAAATTTTGAACTTCTAGCATTTTTTATGTTCAGTTTTTTTTACAAGGCATGTTCAATGGGGAAAAAAATCGAATTAAATCAATAACCATGTCAAATTATTATCTATTGGGCTAGATATCTAACTCAATATAACTGACAATAATATACTTCATGAGCTTATCAAATTTCAAGATGTGTCCTAACCAAAATTCAAGGAATGTTGTATATAAAATGAATATTATCTACTTTAAGGTGCATATTATCTTACGCACGCAGACGACAATGTGTTAAAACGAGTGTTTGTCACAGTGTCATTGTTTTCTCAATCATTGTCTTTGGTAATAATTCTTCCAGTTTTCCCATTGATATGATTAAGGTTCACATGTTTGATCTCCTTTTCCAAAAAAAAAAAGCATTTGAAAAATTGGAAACATAAACCAGATTTTCAAGGCAACTCTTCCCCTTCCCTATGCACACTCAATGCACTCAACTCTTCCCCTTCTCTATGCACACTCGATATTGACATGAGCATATGTCCCTCTCATCCAGGAGGCAAAAACTTTGTTTTCATTTTTCACCATTTTGCCATTTCTGCTTTTTAACTATTTTTTCTTAAATGATATATGGCATCTCAGGTCCATTCAAGATTAACGGGGTTCCATTGATGAGGGTGAACCAATCATATGTAATTGCCACTTCAACCAAGGTCGATATTACTCGGTAAGCTTGGAGAAGTTTGACGACAAGTATTTCTTGAAGCAAGCTGAGAAGAAGAAAAAGAAGGGAGAAGGAGAGTTCTTTGAAAGGTTCATCGCTTTCTTAATTTCATTTATTGTGGATTCATGCAACATATTTTTTTTTATTTCTTATGTTTCTTGTGAATTTTCTCACATTAGGTAGGTGGGATTGCTACTTTGGTTTTTAATTTTGTTTTGTTTTCTTAAGTTTAAAGTTGAATTGAAGGGCATAATGGATAATGTTGTCCAACGTACCAGGAATTAGTTGTTGATTGTACTTTTTATGAAATTTATGTAGGAGAAGAACGAGTTGACTCACGATCATAAAACTATGAATGTAGCATTGATAAAATCAATTGAGGCAGTTCCTGATCTAAAGAGCTATTTGGGATCTAGATTTTCGCTCAAAGCAGGCATGGAACCACATGAGCTTGTATTTTAGATGATGTTGTTGAATGCTTTTTATTATGTAGCTGTGTCGTTTTTTTGTAGCCATCATACTACACCTTGTTTCGGGTAGGTTAAATTTTGTTGGTTGCAAAAGGTTTTCTGGTTGTTGCGTATTTTTTTTTTGAAATGTAGGTCCTATGAAGTTAAAGAATCATAAGCCTCACCATGCAGATATTAGTGCTGCTTGGTTTAAGTAAGGGTCCTGTTCCCTCACTTCACTGTTCAGGACCAAACACCTATGACCACAGAGAAGTTTCTAACTTTAATTTAACCACAAAACATAGAGTATTGCTTTAGAGTGACTAAATTGACTATAAATTCATAGGGTATTTCTAATAAGCACGATATATTTTTAGAGCCCTTTTGCCTTCCCTGAAATCAATTATTTTACTTACTAAACAGCCTCTAGGCAAGACACTATTTCTTTTTCACCTTGCTTCATATGGTATATTTACACTTGAATATAATAAATACTCTTGAAACATAAATTTAAGTACTTGAAAAGTTAGCATGTGATTGCTAATATTACAGCATCCTTCGTCATTCAGTTATGGTGTGCATTTAAATATCATTTGCCATAATTTCAAGACATGTTTGGAGGCTTTGCTAAGGACTAAACCAACAAGAGCTATTTTTCTTGGTGTTTGAATGGGTTATCCTACTGTTGTAAGCAATTATTCTTGGCAAATTCTGGTCCTCGCTCTAAAACTTATGATAAGTTTACTGAAATATGAGTCTATGACAACATATGATGAGTGGCAATTGATGTTATTGCCTTTGTAAATTGAAATAATTATCTGCTAGAAGTGTCTGAGGCTGTTAGATGTTAAATATTTGTAGTATTGGGTTTTATAGTATCTTATTGTTTCCTCGACTGATTTCTAAGTTAGGTTGTTATTTTGTACATTCCGAAATTAGCCTCATTGTGAAATGCAACACAAATATTCCATATCTGATTGTCCTTACAAGGTGAAATGAAGCAGAGATAAATCAACACGTATCATATTTTAAACCGTTGATGTCTAGATTGAAGTACATTCCTTTATTAATTTCATGCCTTATCCGGACTGCAAACAAACTGCAAGCAGCAACTATCCGGAAAAGAATGTCATTGTTGAAGAGGTGATAGAGCAGATGAAAACACCTGTCAAGTTCTTAAACATAACTACTTTGTTAGATTACAGAATCGATGGTCACCCATCAATCTATAGAAGAAGGGGATACAATTTTGGTAGGTCTAAGATTTTTATAATTTGACCAAAAAGGATATAATTTAAGTAAATGAAATTTGAATGAGATGGATTATTAGATAATATGTCATGCTTATCTTTATTTATACTTTATTTGCATTTGTTCATTTAAATGACACATAGAACATTTTACCAAATAAAAACCTATTCATCGTCCCCTCTTTTCTCGAGGTGAGACTAATTTTTGGCGTGATGTTTGCATGGTGTCTTTTTAGCTTTAATGGACGTGCTTGAGAAACATAATCAATAATTGATTTTTATTGCTCAGATCAATGACTTTCATCTTATAAGCTATATAATAATTTAAGTTTGACCACCGGTTTTGATTTTGCCTCTACTCTCATAAACAACATTGGTAAGTATCGAATTCAATTCAAGTCTTCTTGAATTCAGAGTATTCATTCTAATAAACGTATAAGTGCTGTAGATTGGAGTTTGGCTCCTAAAGAAACAATACCAAATCAGAGGGAAAAAATCGTGTTTTTAAAGAGACTACATCCTCCTGACATGTATGTTAATCCCATTTAGGGATGACAAAAAAAACCGAACCCGACGGGAAAAACTGAAAACCGATCTAAACGGGGCGGGTTTCCCCGAACCCGATTAAGTTAAATGGGGGATGGGGCAGGCATGGTATTGATAATGCCCCGTCCCGTATACCCGATTACATAACCCGTTTAAATCCCTGATTACTTTTAATAGCAACATACTACTTATATTGCATATATATTATATATAAAAGATGGATATTTTTATCTATTTTATATATTATAAATAAAAATTATTATGTATGATTTAAAAAACTTATTTATTTATGTATAATTTATTGAAATAATGTTTTTTTTGTTATCCTTTGATAGGGATAAAAATTTAATTTAATATTAGTATTGTAATTTTAACATACATGACCATTTTAAGCTTAAATTATGAACAATGTGATTAAATTTCATATCATTGATTTATAAATGGGGTACCCGATTCCTAGGGGGTTTCCCGCGTACCCGATGGGGATCCCCGTTTAATATCCGTGTTTTTTTAAATGCGCGGGTACACTACTAGTATATATATATATATATATATATATATATATATATATATATATATATATATATATATATATATATATATATATATATATATATATATATATTTATATTTATATTTTTGAATGAGCACAATATTAAGTGGCTATTGGCGAAACTTAATTGTATTTCAAAAACTACAAAACATTTAGCAAGAAATTACGATTCAAGGTACTTTAATCTTTAAGCAAGTTTTAAAAATTTATTATGTACTCTGTAATATTAATTACAGACGCTCCGTTGCATGCACGATATTAAATTAAAGCATAATAGTTCAAATACGAGTCAAAGCTAAATGCCAGAATATATAAAAGCTTATCTAAAGTGTCAAGCCTTCAGAAATAGTGCAAAGCCAGAGTTAAAGCCTAGATAAGCCGAGCAACCATTTAAGAGCATTAACAGTATTGTGAGTAACAGTTATTCATGTTTACATGTAATTTATGTTATTGAGACATATGTTGCTTCTATATGCCTTCTTTGACCTTCGATAAAACTTATGTGAGTGAAGGCAAACACTGATGTACAGGCGGTGCCCAGCTTAGGCCGATGTCACATTTTTTCTATTAATGTGCATAGTTTATTGCTATCGGCTTATTATTCTGCATATTATACAACAAGCTTTGTTTGAGCGTTTCATTATGCATTTCATTAGCATTTTATATTACTGCAAGAAATTCTGATGCTCACCACTATCCCCAAACATTATACGGGTAGCTAGCCCCGCATCACAGATTGATCATCTGTCAGCAGTAACCTTAGTGGTGGCATCTCCTTTTTAGCGTGCAATGTCTCAATTTGTGCAAGCATTCATTCTGGTATAAGCATTCGCAAGCAAGCATTACAGCCTTTATAGGCACAATTCTTTTAGCCACATATCTTACATGCATCATGAATTTCTGTTAACTCACTAAGCAATTAGCTTACAGTTGCTACTCATAATTTTTACAAGCAAAGGTAAAGAGCAAGCTGGACCATTTTCTTAGTTTTATTTTCTTATCAACCTATATGACTTAGCTCACTATTCAGCTTGTGGTATAGTATTGAGTTGCTTTAGGATCTAGGTAGCTGCTTTTATTATTATTATTGTGATGTAATAGTAATTTAGTATTGTATCCTTGTAGCACGTGTAGTGCATGACTTACTGTAATCCTTTGTTTAGCTTTATGCAAGCTTTAGACTTATTATTATGGTTATGGCAATTGCTATTTATTCCTGGGATTAAGCAAGCGTGTTTAAAGCAAGGATGTGACAGTGCACTCTGTTCCTTCTCACCTTCTCTCTCAGTTACTGACTTTTTTGCAGCCTCTAACAATTTCCTCAGAACATCCAAGGAGGGAATTTTGATTTTTCTAGCCTCCATGTATGCAAATGCTTTAGCAGCTTTGGCAGAGGCTGCTTCCATCTATAGTCTTTTAAGAATCTCAAGCTGCTCATGTTTTAACGTATAGTAAGTCTCTAGTGAAACCGGCATATCTTTGGCCTGTGATTTGTCAAATTTGAGCTGAGCAGCTTTGAGATAGTCGTGTCCACTGAGGTTTCCCCTTTCCCCTTTGGTGCCTTAACCAGAGCAGCTTCTGTTTCCTCCTCTTCTTTTTCTTCTTCAGATTATTCCAAGATAATGTGTCTCCTTTTGCTAAGTGTGTCCTCAGGAATGGACTCCTCCCCCTGAGATGGTTCAGTGCTTGGAAATCCACCCTGAGTAGGCTCAGTAGTTTCAGAGCCTTTGGAAGAACCAGCAACAGTGCCAGTTTGTGAAGGACCTGCTGTTAGCCCCATTGAGGCTGATTTATCCTTCGAGACAGATGAAGATTTCTCCCTTTTAGACTTTGTCTTTGATCGGAGTTCTTCTCCCCCTTCAAAAAAGATGGCATAAAGCCTTCAACATCAGTTCTGCCTAAAGGAACTGATCCACCAGGCTGGGTAGCAACAGATTTGGGAGCAGGCCTTGAACCAACCAGGCTATGTACTAAGAATGCCAGATTGTCCTTGACCTATGCTAGTTGGGTAACACAGGTTTGAAGAGAAGAGGAATGAGAGTTTGCAAGGGAGGATATCTAGGAAATAGCAGCCCTATCAGAGTCTGCGAAAACCAAACTTTGAAGTTGTGCAAGAGTGACTTCAAGGGACTCATGCATATCATCAAAATTTGCTGCCATAGAATTGGATAGGGATACCGCCAAGGTATTTAGAGAAGCCATTGTGGATGGGAGGGTGGTAGAACAGGTTTCAGAAAGACCTGATAGCTATTGGGAAACAGCTGGCAGGCTGGACACAGAGTCCTGTTGGTGAGTAAGTATGGAAGATAGGGAGGAGGAGAGTTGTTGCATCTTTGCAGTGAGTGCAAGCAGCTGAGAAGAATGATCAGATGGGGGAGCAGGGGCTGGAAAGGAAGACTTGAATGAATCAAGAAAACCTTGGAGCTGAGCAGACATAGAGTCTAAAATAATGGATGGAATGGAGGACATGGAAAATTCCAAAGAACCAAGTTTGTTGGACAACACAGAAAGTTGATCCTTCAAAGAGAGTTCTTTGGGGGAAGGAGGTCTATGGGTCGACTGTTTGGATTGAGTGGATGGTGCGGAGTGTGATGTTGAAGATTGTGGAGTTTGGGGGTCAGTAGGTGATGGTAGGGATACTTTAGAAAGTAATTCCATAGCTTGGGCATAAGTTAAGTGGCCCAGCTTGGAAGGATCAAGGAGACCCTTAACAGTGGCTGTAGCTGCATCATGAGGTGAGGTAGTGGCAGATGGTGGTCTTTCAGATGTTACTGGCATTGTAGTACCTTCATCAAGACCTTAGGTTGTTCCCTCAGTAATACCTTGGTTTGTATGCACCTCTTCATGGGTAGATGGGATGTGCATTTCAACATCATCAGTGATGAAAGCCGATGATGGAATTTACATTTGGGGAGCACCTTCACCAGAGGGATGTTCCATTCCCTGAGGTTCATCAGTCTAGGTTGTTGGTCCATTAACAGCTGTTTGGTGTGGAACAGTTGTGTCATGAGGAACAGAAGATGAATGTTGATCTGTTGGATGGTCTGTTCCAGCAGCTTTGGCACCTTATGCAGACTCAGATTGTGTATGAGGAATATGAGGGGGTAACTATGTGGACTCTGTGTGGAGTGGAGAGTGCTCCTGTCTTTCAATGTCTTCAGCCTATTGAGAGGCTTGGACAGTTGATGTGGTTGGCTCCATTTATATACATGTTGTGAGGAACTAGAGGGCCAAGGCTGACTTGGGGTTGACTCAAATTGGAGTGAAGCCTGCTCCAAATTGGCTGCACTTTCTCCCAAAATAGGAGAAGCAAAAGCAACAGGGGTTGCTTCTTTTCCAACTGACTCCTGTTGGGAGGGGCCAGAGGGGCTGGTTTGAGAGGAGGGTTTCTTTTTGGATAAGGACTTCCTTCTTAGCCTGTTATAGGTTATGAGGGAGGATGTGGAGGATGGATGTTGTGAAGAGGTGATGTGGGGTTCTGTTTGGACTGATGGGGAGACTGGGCTAGAAACAGGAGGTTGTTCCAGTTCCATAGTCTTAGGTGCCACAGAGGCACCAACCACAAAGGCTTTAGGTTCAACGAATGAACCAGGGTGACTAGCCTGCTCCCACTCAGCCACTGAGGCTGATAGGGCAGACTTAGCAGTTTTAGCCTTCTTGCGGACAGGATCAGCTTCACTAGTTTTCAAGGCACGTTTCGCCATTTTAGGCCTTGATTTTGGATTTTCCTTTGGGAGCAGTGGCTGGATCTACCTTTTGACTAGAAGGTCCTTCCACTAACCCTATCAACCTCCTCATTGGTGTTGCTAGAGGAGGTTCATCATCAAGAACTGGGGTATAGAAAACCATGTTTCCTATTACAGGAAACACTATAGTTGACAAGTAAGGTTGAGAGGTGTAAAGATGCTCACCACATACATGTTTGAAGATATGACTTAGGAACCTCAGATATCTTACAGCAGCTGAACGATGTTCTTGTTGCACCAGGTTCCTTAAGTTTAGGAAAATCCACCTTGCCATGTTCAGAGTTGTCCCATCCACAAACTATAGGACAATAGGAATCTCATCCCTGCTAAGTTGGTCAAATGAGCCAACTTTGCAGCTAAGGCTCATCACCAATGAGGCGAAGAGAAAACTATAGGTTGGAGATAGATTCTGTCTGAACAAGCTAGCACCCACTTTTGGTTCTGCTACACCACAGAAGCATAGTAGATTGCCATCTATTCTTCCTCAGGCTGAGGTCTGTCATATGTGTCAGCCTCTTGAAAATGAAGTACTTTCCTGAGAAGAGCAGTAGTGATCTCAATAGTTTGAGTGCCATTGAGAATAGTTCCCCTGATGGTTTTGGTAGAAGGATCATAAGAACTGGTGTACCAAAACTCATAGACCATCTCCTGGTACATGACTCAATGAGAGGCTGTCATTGCATAGTACAGGGATTGGGCCTGTAGAAACTTCACCATAGGTTCATAACCTTTCCCAACATAGTTTTTAGGAATGGTTAAATTTGAAATGTAGTTGGTGGGTTTGATTGTGAGCATGGTGTTGTCAGAGGGGTGCTTTTCAACATCATCACCAACGAACACAGGGAGAAGGGGATTGTTTTGGTGAGCCATTTGGGAAAGTAGTACGGATGCACGATATTTGGACACTTAGTCTGTTAGGGTTTATCAGGAAGTTATGGAAGTAGTAGGGAAGAAGAAGATGATGAAACAATGGCCTAGGTATTTATAGGATTTGAATGTGAGTGAGTAGGAGAGAGAAAGGTTTGGGCGGTTGATTTGAAATGTTCTTAACGGAAACGGAGCAGTTTACCATGTCAGAACGGTTGTCAGACCAACTTAACCTTTTTAACTACTAACACAAGTAACAAACATTATCCGTAGGTAATTAAGTTAAATAAATACGTAATCTAAGTAACTTAAATATGAAGAAAGGTAATTAAAAACTGATGGTCTAAGCTGTTGTTCAAACCTGTGATGAACATGTTTAATCACACACTGATCACTCTTCAAGCTATTCATGAAACCTGTGTAATATAATTTCAAGTTATAGCAGCAACAATATGCACGAACAACATCCCTCAATAGCAACAACAACCCACAAGAAACAACAGCAACAATATCGAGGTCAAGGAAGACAGAGAGAAGCAAGCTCAGTTTATTGATATTTTTGGGTAAATATACTTAAAACCCAAAGTGCTTCATGCTACAAGCTAATAAACACTTAATGTAAATTAACCAAAAACAACGATACGAAAGAAAATTAGGTATACACCAAAAAGAACTTCGGAAATAGTTGTCGCCGGTTTCTATGGCAAATATGTGGCGCAGCAGTAGTAATCCGCTATTAACTCCATAGCAGTAGTAGTCCGCTATTAGCTCAATAGAGGAAGAGGAGAATACCTTTTACCGTGGAAAGCTTCGTCGTTTAGGAGAGCTACACCGTGAGGGGTCGCCGTGGAGGATCGCCGTGGAGGGGGTGGAAGTCACCGTGGAAGAGGAGAGGGTGGCTAGGTTTCTGTTGGAGAGAAGGGGAAATGAGCGTTCAACTAGGTATGGGGGTTCCTGCTCCGCCTTTTTCAATTATCCAGGGAGTTCAAATTTTCAACTGGGAAAACTGACAGATATAGAAACAAACTTTCACTTTTTTTTTTTCATTTTGGGTAATCAACTATTCTTTTTTATTAAATAGGCCATTAAACTAGTCATTTAATGTTAAATAAGTAATTAAAGTTACAAATTCTTTTTAAATGTATTTATACAACCGGCAACCGGTTGATACCTATTTATGTTTTTATTAATTTGTTTTTTATTTATCTACATCACCAAACCAAAAGTTAAAAACATCAAAAGTGTTATATGCAGAAACTTCATTTCTCATTTGCTAGATGAACAGAATCCTAAAAAAGTGAAGCCTTCAACTTCTTCAAATTTATATAGACTAATGTGAAATATATTAAGGGTTGTGTGAAACGCACATTCCCACCTATTTTTTTTCTAATTACACACCCATCCTCCTACTTAATCTGCTTAAATACCCTTTAAAGTTTTGGGACCCATTTAATTTATAAACAACATACCCCTCCCACTGTCAATTTAATATAATTATTTTTATTTTTTAGTGGGTGAGACTCATCATTATTATCATCGTTATTGTATTTATATATTAAAAATAATTTAAATAAATCAATTCATGCAATGGTTACTTAATAATTAAGGTAATTAGAGGGGGTGTATAATTAGAAAAACGGGGGGTGTGCATTTATCATCACCCAATATTAATCAAATGAAAATGTTGACAATGTAAAATAGTTATATATTTTATTTTAAAGAAAAAATTTAAAAAAATTACAATAACATTTTAGATGTAAGCATTTATTTTAGACATATGCAACCGTTTAAAATAAAGGTTACTTTTAACCTATAACAAAGGCAACCTTTCTTATAAATGTTGCCATTTTCAATCAAATATGTAACCTTTTAAGTTAAATGTTGCATTAGATCTTCTAATGTAACCTTTATATTTTTTTAACTTGCTTTAGAATAAAATGCAACTACTTATATAAAAGTAGCTTTCAAATGGTTTCAATAGGCTCGTTTTGTAGTAGTGCTATAATCGAGTATCAAGCAACAATCTACAAAAATCTTGTGGTAATTCAAACTAAAAATCTCAAGTGTGTGAATTGCGTGTGTTTTGTGGGTTACGGGATTAATGTCCAAAAACCTAACCGAGAAAGCCTTTAGCCTTCGGCCAAGGCTTGTGTGTACGTACGTGTGTTTTAAATATCATCTAGAACAACAATCACCATTTAATTCTAGTAATTTTGTTGCTGAAATTGAAAGAATACAGAAATGTAAAAGTGCAGTGTGTGTGTCGCATATACACGTTTGCATGGAAATACCGAGATCCATTTGGGTTTTGGTAATACCGAATGCATGGGACCAAAACCGAAACTCACAGAAACCAAGGAAAACTACTGAGAGGTGCTGAGATGTACCGAGGAATACCGAAACTGTCACGATTTTGGGTAAATACCAAAGCTACTTCACAATACCGAGACCCAATGTAAATACCGAAACTATTTTATAGTTTTGAAACTAATAAAGGTTACCGAAACCTTCAAGGGTAGGTATGCATGTTAAAACAAAAACAGTCAACCACAACATATTTATACATAATTATATATATATGTATATATATATATATATATATATATATATATATATATATATATATATATATATATATATATATATATATATATATATATATATATATATATATATATATATATATATATATATGTATGTATATATATATATATTACATATGTGTGTGCATAGGAAGTCACAGAAACAACACAATATAAATATATATATTTCACACGTATATATGTTGTGTCTTTTATATGTATAAAACAAGAATAGTAGTGTACGTTTATGCATAAAGTTAAGTATGTGATTAAGGGTGTGTGTGTAGTTTTGGACAAGTATGTATATATATATATATATATATATATATATATATATATATATATATATATATATATATATATATATATATATATATATATATATATATATATACACACTCAGACATATATATATGTTTGATGGACCACAATTAAGTGGCATTGAGCGCACATTCCTTATTAGTGATTGCACTGAAGAGTTGAAGGTCAGCTTTGCTACTAAGTTATTCGAGGGTAGCGCTGTTATATGGTGCAGATCTCAGGAGAACATGCATCGAGCCAACTGGATTAAGTCCCTATCTTAGGATGACTTTAAAGTGATTTTCTTTCGTCAGTACTGCTCGGCTAATGAAAAGAAGTGTACGGAGGAGAAATTAATGTCTCTTACTCAATGAATCAAATCGGTGACAGAGTATGAGATTGAATTTACTCGACTTAGCCTACTGTCTTATTACCAAGTTGCTACGGAAAAGCGAAAGATTGACCACTTTCTTATAGGTCTGCATCCTGAGTACCAAAAATTTATTGAAGCACCAGAGGTATTCCAATTATGCTGAAGTTGTTGAAGCTACTCAAATTCTCGAGCAAGACTTTATTTATGCTGGAGGAGTTCCTAATTCATCTTTCAACCCGACTTGTCCATCACCGCCTAAGAAGTCACGCACCGGAAGCTATTCTGGATCTTCATCCAGATATTCACCACAACAGTCTCATTCTCGACAGTTTAGTTCACCCCCGGCCCAGAGAACTCGTTCCTATGCGGTACATTCTTAACCGAGGCAGTGTCGCCGCTGCCATAAGTCTCACATTGGGCGTTGTAATCCCAATGATGTGAGATGCTATGTGTGCAACGAAATAGGGCATAACAGTGATGAATGTTCCAACAAATTTACGGTCTGCAACAATTATTTACGCCCTGGGCATCTTGAGCGAGCATGCACACATCCGTTCAGCCTAGTTTATCCGAGTGCGGAGCATCATCCATGACAGCAACAACAACAACCCCGACCACAGCAGCAGCAACAACAACAACAATAACAACAACAACAAAGAGAACACCAACCGGCCTGACATAGCACATCACGCGGAGGTTCCAATCGTCTTAATGAGCCACCACGAAATCAATACCGAGTATTTCAAAAAACGGGGAGCAAGCGAAGGAAATACCAAACGTGGTATCTGGTATGTTTCTTGTTAACTCTGTTCCTGCTAGAGTTATATTCGATTAAGGTGCAAATCGTTCTTTCATATTGTGGGCATTTGCATCTAAGCTTGGGATTTCTCCGAGTACTCTACCTATAATCTTTGATATCAAAACGGCTGGTGATGTAGGTGTGTCTACTAATAAAATCTATCGCGACTGCATTATTCTGCATGACAACTTCACGTTTCAGCTTGATCTTATTCCGATGGACTTTCACGAGTTCGACGTCATCGTGTGTATGGATTGGCTTGTCCATCATGATGCCATCATTATATGTTAGAAGAAGTTAGTCAAGCTCACTACTCCAGATGGCCGCAGTATCTGCATCTATGGCGACAGAAAGTAAGGTGACTTATGCTTGATCTCTGTATTGAAAGCTAGGAAGCATATAGCAAAGGGTTACGCGTCTTATTTAGCACATGCAATAGATGCTAAGTTCGAAAAGAAACCTTTAGCGGAGGTCCCAATAGCCTCAGAAGTCCCTGATGTCTATCCCGAGGACATCTCTAAACTCCCACCAAACCATCAGGTGGAGTTCAGAATTGATCTGATGCCAGGCATGACACCAACTACTCGAGCCCCTTACCGACTTGCACCTGTGAAGATGCAGGAAATGATGAAGCAGTTACAAGAGCTTCTTGACAAGGGCTTAATAAGACCAAATTCATCTCCTTGGGGAGCTCCTGTTCTTTTTGTTACAAATAAATATGGAACTCTTTGGATGTGCATTGATTATAGGGAGGTGAACAAGGAAACAATTAAGAATAAGTACCCGTTACACTGAATAGACGATTTGGTTCGACCAGCTTCAAGGAGCTAGTTATTTCTCAAAGATAGAGCTCATATCTGAGTACCATCAACTTAAAGTGCGAGAAGAAGATGTTTCCAAAACAGCTTTCCGTACCAGATATGGGCATTACGAATTTCTTGTTAAGCCCTTTGGCCTTACAAACGTGCCTGCGGCGTTCATGGATCTCATGAACCGTGTTTGTAGGCCTATGCTTGACAAATCTGTTAGCGTCTTCATTGACTATATTCTCATTTACTCTAAAACGGAAGCCGAACATGTTGTTCATCTTAGGGATTTGCTAGAGTTGCTATGCAAAGAGTGACTCTACGCCAAATTCTCTAAATGCGAATTTTGGTTGCGACAGGTGCTCACAAAATTCGATTAATTTTATAAACTTGTCTTTTCCTTAAATTTCATACTTGGCGTTAACTTGTTAATCTTGTACCTTATTAGATACAATTCCTTAGACACGTGATATGCGGTGAAGGAATCCCTATATATCCTTCTAAGATAGAAGCTATTCAAAACTGGGAAGCTCCCAACTCAACTACTGAAATTAGAAGTTTCTTGGGATTGGCAGGTTATTACCGTTGATTCATAAAGGACTTCTCGAAGATAGTTGTACCTCTTACTTCTCTCACTCGCAAGAATGTTCCCTTTATTTGGTAAGAAGTTCAGGAAGCCGCATTTCAAAGCTTAAAGCAAAAGTTAACCAAAGCACCTATTCTGGCCTTACCTGAGGGTAATGAAGACTTTGTGGTCTTCTGTGATGCCTCATATCAAGGGGTTGGGTGCGTACTGATGCAAAGAGGCAGGGTCATAGCATATGCGTCTCGTCAACTCAAAGATCATGAGAAGAGTCAACCAACTCATGACCTTGAACTTGCAGTTGTGACCTTTGCATTGAAAACATGGCGTCATTATCCCTACGACACCAAATGCCAGCAATATACAAACCACAAGAGTCTTAAGTACATTTTTAGTCAAAAGGAGCTCAATATGCGCCAGCGGCGCTCAATGGAACTCATAAATGACTATGACTGTGAAATTTTGTATCACCTTGGCAAGGCAAATGTGGTTGCCAATGCATTGAGTCGAAAAGCTTATTCCGCAAAATGCCTCTATACTCTGACTCATACTTCATTTTCATCTACTCTTATCGATCAAATTCGTGTTGTTCAAGCTGAAGCCTTAAAAGAGGAAAACCTCAACTCTAAGGACCTGAAAGGACAACTCTAATTCCTAATAGATAGCCCTCGTGGCATAATGCGTTTCAAGAATCGCATATGGGTTTCGAAGTTTGGAGACATTTGACAGAAGGTTCTTTCAGAAGCTCACTGCTCGAATTTCTCTATACATCCTGGCAGCACCAATATGTACAATGATTTAAAAGCTGAATATTGGTGCCCTAGTTTGAAAAGAGCTGGGCCAACATGTCGAGAATTGTGTTACATGCCAACTAGTTAAAGCGGATCATCAACAGCCTTCCGGCAGTCTTCAGCCTCTGCCGACCCCTGAATGGAATTTCGATCATATAACAATGGACTTTATGACGAAGCTTCCTACTACGCGAAGACAGCATGATTCAATATGGGTTATCATAGATTGTCTAACCACAGTCGCTCACTTCATTCTGATTCACGACAACTATTTCACTGGAGAGGCTGGCTAAGATCTATATTAATGAAATTGTTACTTGGCACGGTGTACCCATGTCAATCATTTCCGATCACGATAGCATATTCACATACAGGTTCTGGACTGCACTTCAAGAAGGTTTGGGCACTAAATTCAGAATAAAAATAGCATATCATCCACAGCCTGATGGCAAGAGCGAGCGCACTATTCTTACTCTTGAAGACATGCAGCGGGCTTGTGTTCTCAAGTTTAGTGAAAACTGGGACGACTACTTGCCTCTAGTGAAGTTTTCTTATAACAACAGCTACGATTCATCTTTTGAAGCCTTATACGGTCGCAAGTGTTGTACACCAACTTGCTGGCATGAAGCAGGTGTAGCACCAATCGCCGATCCCACGTTACTTTAGCAAACTAACAACAAGATCCGAATTATTCGTCAACGCCTTGAAACCGCACAATCTCGGCTGAAGTCGTATCACGACCGAGACCATAAACCCTTAGAATTCCAAAAGGATGATTGGGTTGTATTGAAGGTCTCACCGATGAAGGATGTGTTCAGATTTGGCAAACGTGGCAAGTTAGCACCACGATTCGTTGGTCCTTTCAAGATCACCGAACGTGTTGGAACTCAATCTTATCTTTTAGAGTTTCCGAATGAGCTGTCAAACATATACCCAGTGTTTGATGTTTCACAATTAAGGAAGTGCAAGGAAAATGAAAGAAAAAAGTGGGCCGATCATCTAAGCTACCAGATCAACGAGAAGTTGCAATGCGATTAGCCTTAGTCTAATTTGAAAACAAAGATGAAAAAGCTAAGAAATCGAGAAGTGGCAATGGTGTTAGTGCAGTGGAGAACTTCTCATGGTAATTCCAAGACATGGGAATCTGAACAAGACATGAGGGTTTGCTATCCGCATCAGTTTGAGCCCTAGGTACTTAGAGGACGAAGTGCAGGCGTGGTGGGCTCATACTATAACACCATGTTTTCTAATTTGTGCATTGAAGTGACAAATTGCTTTCGATGATGTAATTGTGAGTTTAATGAAATTAATTGCTAAATAAATGCAATTAAGTGTTGGAAATTAATTAATCAAGTAAAATATGTGTGATTGTCAGGATCACTACTTAACTAACCAAGACTAACTGATTTGAATTTATCAGAGTATAAATCAATAATCTTGCTTTGAATCAAAGTTTAATTAAGAAGTTTGCGGAATAACACTTAATTATTATAACAAAAGCTTTCAGAATCAACAGCAAATAAACAAAAGTAATAATCAAAACTGCTTGTATTGCTGACTTCAATGATTACAATCACCTCTAATCTGTTTAATTAGACGAAGAACACAAACTGTTCTTAGGGTTTTACAACCTTAGAGGCTTATGAAAACACAAACAAAAAGCAATTACAATCTTGAATACGCAGAAAACTCCTATATAATAGAAAGACCTATTCTATGTATTTATATTGCTTCTTGATTTGTTTCCTTGAAGGACTATGACTTCTCTGATAGTAGATATGCTGTAATCTTCGTGTAGATATCTTTTCCTGAATATCAGCACTTTCTGTTTATGAAACTGTTGAGCAGCTTGAATCACTTGGCAGCTTGAACAGAGCAGCTTGAGTTGATTTACTCTGGCAGCTTGAACTTTTACACTAGCAGCTCGAGATTCTTCAACTAACAGCATGAACTTTGTACTTACATAGAAATTCTACTAACAGTATGAGAAGTCTAACTAACAGCTTGAACTACCTAGACTATTTCCCAACAATCTCCCCCTAACTTAAATTCTTTACACAAGACTTTAAGTTCTATACAAATAAGGAAATAAACAAGTAAACTGTTACTTACAAACCAAGGCTTTCAAAAACTTACAACTGTGCAAGTTTCTGATTTACAGCCTTCAAAAACTCTTTCTTCATGTCTTCTCTATCACAAGATATCTTAACAGATTTCATCTGGAGTAGCATAGCTTTTGGTAGATCATAGAACTCAAAAATGAAGAACATACCCGATCCATCTGTAAATTTTATTCTGTAAGTCTTTGATTTGACAAACAGATCAAACTTGCTTGATCTTCATTCCCTTTGTATTTGCATCCTCTATATCTTTCCATATAGACTCTGGATCAACAATGCTCTTCAGATCCTTGATAGCTTGCTTTACTTGTGGTAGAGCCGATCTTACTTGTGTCACAGACCCAATATTGTGCATTATTGTGAGCTCATCTCTAGTCATCCTTTGAGCCATATGCATGATGCTGTCATACTCTTCTTCTGGACCAGATTCCCTTCTTACTACAAACTGAAATCTTAAGTCAATGTTGTCCATTGGCTTAGCATACCAGTAATTGATAAGAGGTTTTGTAAAGTCATGCTGGTCTATTAATTTCTCTAACTCCATCGCCTTTTGTAGTTGTTGCTCAAACAACACCTTCTAACCTGATCCAGCTTTGCTTGAGACATTGACTCTGATTCAGGAATAGAAGCAGCTGCTTGAACAGAAGGAGCAGGGGCACTGGAAGGAGTTTGAACATCACTTGTACCAGTTTAAACTGGTTCTTGGGATCTTTGGACTTCTTGGGAGACTTTGGCTTTCTTTCTTTTGTCCATCTCTTTTTCATGGATATCTTGTAGTCTCTCTATGCTCATGGACTGAGCCATTTTCTTTTGGATTCCTGCTGCAAAGGCAAAATTAATAAGGAATCTTCTATGCTCAGCCTTAGAATGCCCTGTTGGCATCTTCCTCTTCTTTTCCCCTTGCTTGACCACAAACCCTCTCAGGTAATCACCTAAGGTTTCATCATCTTCCATTGGGGACTGGGTTTGCTGGTCTAACTCTTGATCTTGTTCTTCTACTAATTTTCTGGCAATTTCAGCATCAAAGGAAATCTGGGCTTCTCTGGAAGAAAATTTGTGCTTTGAAGACTCAATAAGAATACCCTTGCCCTTATCTTTTGTAGTAGAAGATGTTGCTTGGACTGAACTGCTGGGAGCCTGAGTTGTTCCTTTTATAACAACTCCAGTTGGTCTTGAAGAAGCAGCTTGAGTTTCTAGGCTAACAGCTTGAGAAGCTGTTGGGACTGTTAGCCTAGATGGTTGAACTGTTGGGGCTGCTTGGACTGATTCTGTTGGAGCTGCTTGGACTGCTTTAGGAAACTCCTGATTCTCCCCCTTTTTGGAAGCATTGGTTTGGTCAGGAGGACCTACAACTTTTGCCACTTGGGTTTGAATCAATCGCTCTAATTGCATGATCTTATTTCCACAGAGGGTAAACCCTTTATGGAGATAATCTATTCTCTGATTCTGAGCCGCTTCTGCCTGCTTGAGTGCAATGATTTGTGCTCCCTGTGCGGCAATGATAGACTTTTGATATTCCAACATAGCTATAACGGGTTTCAGGTTAGGATCCGTTAATAACATAAGTTGCAGACTAGCCTCAAGATCAGCAAACATATGTGGTGCTTGTGATCTATCACTGACATGAATACCAGAAGTAGAAACATCTGGGCCCCTCTGTTCTTGGTTCTGGGGACTTCCAGCTGGTGTTTGCACACTTGTTGTTGCCATGGGCGTGGTCTTAATAATGTTGGCACTGTCCTGTGCCTCTTGTGCAGAGATAGCAGTAGTGTCAGCCACAGAACCCATATGGACTATCTCTGGTGAGATGTCCACCTCCTGAGTGAGGATGGGAGTGTCCTCAATGTGTACCCTTTGGATATTCTGTGCCGGAGTGTCCTCCTGCACAGGGATATTTGGCTCTTGTCTGAGGGCTGAGGAGGAAGGAGCTCCTGGTCCTCTTTTCCTTTTATATAGGAATTTGAGTGGGGATGTTGGCTGAACAATAGGAACTGAAGGCATTTGTGTATCATGAGGAGTGGGTTGGGGTCCTGGGGGTGAAGCAGTAGTGTTAGGCTGAGCCTGCTCAGGACCCTCTCCTCTGTTTCCTGATATGATGTTCATCATTGCAGAAGGAAATGGAACATCTACACTCAAAAAATTGGCACTTTGCTTTAAAAGCCGTTTAATAGAAGATAGAGAGTGCCTATGAGAAACATGCATCCTCTTATGTATATGAAAAGTTGTGTTAGTTTTTGCAATTATCTCTGCCAAAAATCTAGGATACAACAAAAATTTCCCATTCTTTAGGGAATGATGCCTTAACATCCCCTGAAAAATCATATTTGAAAAATTGAACTGTTGGCCCGTTGAAAAGCACACTAAGGCAGTGGCAATATTTGAGGAAAATTCTGACCAACCAGTTTTTTTAGGGCTTATACACTGCTGAATAATATGCACAAGATATTTCCATTTAGGTGAAAAGTGTGCTTTCAAGAAAGTAAAAGAATCAGCAGGACCCCTATATCCAATATTATGAAGACCAGTATGTAACTCATTAAGGGATAGGTCTGTAATACCTGAGGCATCTTGAAGATGCAAATGTTGACGAATGGATTCCTCAGTTACTGTGATGGGAGTGCCATCAGTTTTTGATGTCAGAGAAGGAACACCATTGATGGTTTGTACAGAACCACGGTTCCAGAACTGCTCAATATGAGATATGTATATGGTAGGATTGATATTGAGGGCATGATGGATATGGGAGTGTCTAAGAAAATCCATCATGTCATGGAACGGTTGAAGTTCAGGGTGCTTTAGAGAGTAGGGTAGGCAGTTGTGTTCTTTGACAAACTCCATGGAAGATTAAACGGAGATTTTAGGGTTTCAAAGAAGAGTGTGTGAATCATTCAGAGAGAAAAGAAGGCCGTTGTATTAGATTGTGTAACTGGTAGTTACAACTGAACGAAACTGGGACCTTTAAAGGTTTTGAAAAGGTTGGGTCCTGCGCACACATTTAAGAAATAACCAAATTACCCTGCACACTGGGAGCAGCAGCTTGGAGCTGCCACATATTCTGCTTCAGTGGATGAGGTGGAAACAATTGTTTGCTTTTTGCATTGCCAAGAGACCAGTCTTGCTCCTAAGTATTGACATCCACCAGTTGTGGATTTTCTGTCAATGTTACATCCTCCATAGTCACTGTCAGAGTAGGCTGTTAGTTCAAGAGGAGAGTCTTTAGGATACCATAGGCCTAAATGTGGTTGGCCTTTGAGATATCTAAAGATTCTCTTAACAGCAACCAAATGAGAATCCTTTGGAGAGCATTGAAACCTAGCACACACACAGACGGCAAACATAATATCAGGTCTAGAAGATGTTAGAAACATAAGAGATCCTATAAGAGATCTGTATAAATGAATGTCCACATCTATGCCATCTTTGTCTGTATGGAGCTACTTGTGAGGATCCATTGGAGTGCTTGCAAGTTTGGTGTCTTGATACCTAAACTTTTCCAGTATGTCTTTAACATACTTTGATTGACTTATGAAGAGACCAGTGGGCTTCTGCTTGACCTGCAATCCTAGAAAGAAAGTGAGTTCTCCCATTGAACTCATTTGAAACTTTTTGTGCATTAAAGCCTCAAACTCTTTGCACAAACAATCATTTGTTGAGCCAAAGATGATGTCATCAACATAGATTTGGAGAAGCAGAATCTCAGTTTTGATGGACTTAGTAAAAAGTGTTTTGTCCAGAGTGCCTCTCTTGAACCCATTCTGTAGAAGGTATGATGACAGAGTGTCATACCATGCTCTGGGGGCTTGATAGAGACCATAGAGAGCCTTGTCTAACTTGTAGACCCTGTCTGGATACTTGTAGTCCTCAAAACCAGGAGGCTGACATACATAGACCTCCTCTTCAGTTGTCCCATACAGAAAAGCAGACTTCACATCCATTTGATACACTTTAAAAGCTTTGAAGCTTGCATAGGCCAAAAATAGTCTGATGGCTTCAATTCTTGCCACTGGAGCAAATACATCATCATAATCTATGCCTTCTTCTTGAGTGTACCCTTGTGCTACTAGTCTTGCTTTATTCTTGATGACTATCCCTCTCTCATCTTTCTTGTTTCTGAACACCCATCTTGTACCAATTGCTCTCTTTCCTTTGGGAAGATCAACCAGTGTCCAGACATTTTGAATCTTGAATTGTAGCAGCTCTTCCTGCATTGCTTCAATCCAGGATGAATCTTTCAATGCTTCTGATGCCTTTTTAGGTTCTAGTTGAGACATGAAACAGGCATGTTCAAAAGCAGCTACACTGAATTCAGGAACTGCTTGTTCAGCAGCAGTCTCATTGTGAACCATTTTTCTTGTTTGCACAGGTGTACGTGGATCACCCATTATTTGACTGAGAGGATGATACTTGTGAAGTCTGAGTGTAGGCTCTCTTTCTGTCTGAAAAGAGGATCCAAGATTTGTATCATCTCCATCAGGACCAGTGGATGGTTCAGCTTCTGGAACAGCTTGACTTGACTCTGGGACTGTTTCCCTTTGTGTTGGAGCTGTTCTCTCAGGACTTGGGAATTGCACTTCAGTGTCTGGAGTTGAATCATGTGGAGCATTCAGAACCCCTAGAGGATCACAGGACAGAAGTGGTATACTTGTATACTCATCCCAATTGTTTGAATCTGCAGCAGTTTGAAACTTTGTGCCAACAGCTTGAGAATTTGTATTGACAGCATGAGAATTTGTGTTGACAGCTTCAAATCTGTTTGCATCAGCTTCTGCAGTATACTCAACAAAGCTCAGAGAATTTGTTAGTGAATCTAAATCAAACAACCAATCAGGACCAGTGCCTTTGACATTTGGAGTATTTTCATTAAATTCAACATTGGCACTTTCTTCAATGGTTTTAGACACACTGTTATATACTCTATAGGCTTTGCTTTGAATTGAGTATCCTACAAAGAATCCTTCTTCAGCCTTACTCTCAAATTTCCCTAAGTGAGTCTTAGTGTGAAGAATGGTGCATGGACAACCAAAGGACTTGAAAAAGACTATTAAGGGTATTCTATTATGGAATAACTCATAAGGAGTTTTTCCTTGTGATTGAACAACCTGAACCCTATTCAGAACATAACATGCTGTATTCACAGCTTCTGCCCAGAAAGTCATTGGCAGTTTTGAATCAGCTAACATTGTTCTAGCAGCCTCAATTAATGTTCTGTTCTTTCTTTCAGCTACACCATTTTGCTGTGGTGTTCTTGGTGCACTATATTGTCTAGCAATACCTTTGGACTCACAAAAACTGTTTAGAATGTGATATTTAAATTCAGTTCCATTGTCTGATCTTATCACCTTAACTTTTGAGTTGGATTGGTTTTCTATCTTAAGAATAAATGACTTAACTAGCTCAGCAGTTTCATCTTTAGACCTAAGAAAGTAAACCCAAGTGAATTTGGTGAAATCATCAACAATAACTAAACAGTAAGCCCTTCTATTCAAACTCAAAACAGATGTTGGACCAAATAGATCCATATGAATCAGCTGAAGAGCAGATGAGATTGAATTTATTTCTTTGGCCTTATGAGAAGTTTTGTGTTGCTTGCCTTTAAGGCATGCTACACAATGATCATCACATATGAACTACTTTTGTGGTAAAGCTCTTACTAGATTCTTTTTGACAAAAATGTTCATGGACTTGAAGTTCATTTGACACATCCTTCTATGCCAAAGAGCAGACTCATTGGATGATGCTTTGGATATTAAACAGCTTAAAATACTTGATCTGGATAAAAGTTCTGTGTTCAAACAGTATACATTGTCCTTTCTTGGTGTTCTTAATAAAACAAGATTTTCAGGAATTTTGAAATCCTTTGAAAGAACAATGCACTCAGAATCTGTAAACAGAACAATATTTTGGTTGTCACAGATTTGAGAGACACTCAATAAATTATACTTAAGCTGTTCAACATACAAAACATCATTAAAAACCATGTTACCTGCATTAACTGTACCTTTACATGTAACCTTACCTCCTTTGGAGTTGCCTCCAAATGCAACAAATCCTCCATCAAAGCCTTCGAAATTTGACAAGCACTCAGAATTGCCTGTCATGTGCCTAGAGCATCCACTGTCCAAATGCCATCTTGTTTTATGAGGTGGCCTGTGGTTGCCCTGTACAAATAAAAGCTTAGTCAGTAGTGGAGTAAACCCAAACCAAATTTGTTTTGGGTTGGCATTGTGCATTGACATAACAAAATACTGTTTTTGACTTCTTATATTTAGTGAGATCTACTGATGAAGTCTTTGGAGAGTATTTAGTGTTATATGAGGTATCCAGGTATTTTGATCATCTTTTCTTCTAACAGTCTCAGATGATTCATTAACAGTTCCAGATTGATGCTTAGCAGTTTGACCTGTGTGTGTAGTGCTAACAGTTTCAGAATTTGCACTAACAGCTTCAGAATTTGCACTAACATCCTCAGATTTTGACTTAGCAGTCTGATCTTTTGCATCAGCAGTTTGATCTGAAGATTTGTCCTTGACACACCATATTTGTTTAAAACTTAATTTAGGTTTTGCCAAAACTTGTTTTTGATGTGTGGACTATTTTTTATTAACTTTTGAAAACCTGTGATCAACTGTTTTCTTTGGAACTGTTGTAGTAGAAGGTTGGACCTTTGAATTTTTTACATGAGTAGGACTTGACTTTTTATGAATCATAGGCTGTTTTGCAACAGCTGGTTTATAAAAACAATCATTGGCCAAGTGATTCTTCCTTCCACAGTGAAAACACCTTTTGACTGTTTGAATTGGAGAACAAGTTTTATTTGACAATTTCTGGTTCTTGTTTCTCTGATTTCCCCTTACCTGCTGTTGTTTGGGAAACTTTTGAACACCATGCTTTTGGCATGTGCAGACTGGAACAGTTGTACCCCTTTTATTATTTTTTGAGGAAGATGCAGTGTTACAGTTAGAATGTACAGAAACTTGTGGAGCAGGATTGCATACACTCATCTTCTCTTTTCCTTTCTTACTGGGGGCTTGGATTTCTATAGGGGCACTCATTGTTTTGTGGTCTTTCTCAACTACTAGACACTCACAGTCTCTATTTTGAATTTGATCTTCTTTTGATTCAGGACTGTTATCAAGGATAGGATCTACAATAGTCATTGACTCATCTAGTGGTTCATTGACAAGTCTATCAGCAACTTCACTCATTGGATGAATGCATTTATTGTTGTATGGAGGTGGAGTAGCCCTGTAGCCTATGCCTTCTTTCGGAATAACCTGAGATTTTACCCTATCTTTAAATTGGACTTCCATTAGGTGTTCCAGCTTTTGATTAGCCAATTTGAAGTTACCTAGATCTATATTGACAGATTCTAGTTCTTATTAGCCTCTAACACCTTTTGTTCAGTCTCTTCTACCTTTTTATTAAGGGATTCTATTTTCTTATTTAGCTCCTTTTTCTCCCACTCATGATATGTTCTATCATGTCCCATTTGAATCTCATTATCCTTATAGTCATTGATCTGTTTTTCAAGATCTTCTATGGCTTGCATGTATTCATATCTCCTCTCTTCCATCTTAGCTAGAGTTTTGCACACGCTCTCATTATTGTCTCTGTACTTTTTAACCATATTTTTGCATGATTGAGAGCAGAGTTTAGAATTTACCTCAGATGGTAGTTCAGTTTAGGAGACATTTGATGTTTCTGCCATTAGAGCTTGGTTTTGAAACTCTTCCTCTGTCTGATCACTCCAGTCAAACACATTGTCTTCTTGAGAGACAAGTGCTTGTGATGATGAAGCCTGATTAGCCTGTTGAGGCCTTGATGATTGTTGACTTTGAGATCTGCATTCTCTGGCAAAGTGACCAAGTTTATGACATTTGTAACACTCAACTTTTGACTTATCAAAAGCTGGTTTGCCTTCTGTTCTGGCTTAAAAGTTGGTCCTGCCAGTTCTTTTAAGAAACCTTTTGGCTCTCATGGTCAGCATTGCATGTTGCCACTTCAAATCCATCTCTTCAAGATTATCTGGATGAATCTGTTCTAGATCTTCAGCATTTAGAGCAAACAGTCCATCATTGGCAACAAAAGCCTCATAGTGAGCTTTAGTAGAGTTGCCATCACCACCTGAAAAGGAATCACTGCCATTAGATTTTTCAGATGACAGAAGAGCAGTATTATGATTATAAGAAAGGGATTTCTTTTTATTATCAATCTCAATCTCAAACACTCTCAGACTGTTGTACAAATTATCCAGTTCGATTTCATCAAGAGTGTCTTTTGTTCTTCATTGAGCAGCATAAACTGTCCATTCTTCTCCAAGAGATCTGAGAAACTTTCTATTGACCTCATCTTGATCCAGGCTCACTTTTGCACTTTCCAGTTCACTTATCAGCTTGTTGAATCTGTCAAAAATTTGAGTAAGGTTTTCATTCTTGCCACCAGAAAAGTTCTCATACTGCTGTTTCAAAAGATCCTTTTGATTTCTCTTGGTACTGGCATTACCAGCAAATCTTTTCTCTAAAGCAATCCAAAGAGAATGAGCAGTATAAAACTTTTTGAACTGATGTTGATAAGCATTAGGAATAGCTATTTGTAAAAGTGTAAGAGCTTTCACTTCATTCATTCTAGCCTTTCTTTCAAGTTCAGTTTTTGGAGGAGTTTTGACTGGTTTTCCCTCATCATCAAGTTCTGGATCAACTACAGGAGGAAATTCAACAGCTTCCCATATGGCATAATCAATGAATTGAATATGCTGTTGAATCCTGAGTTTCCACATCTCAAACTCAGTGGGCTTGAGCATAGGCACTTTGAGTCCTTGCCCAGATCCACTGCTGCTGTTATCAAATTCCATTGCAAAAGATTAAAAATTTAAAAGAAAGCTTTCGACTTTGAAAAAAAACAAAGAACGACCTGTGGCTCTGATACCACTTGTCAGGATCACTACTTAACTAACCAAGACTAACTGATTTGAATTTATCAGAGTATAAATCAATAATCTTGCTTTGAATCAAAGTTTAATTAAAAAGTTTGCGGAATAACACTTAATTATTTTAACAAAAGCTTTCAGAATCAACAGCAAATAAACAAAAGTAATAATCAAAACTGCTTGTATTGCTGACTTCAATGATTACAATCACCTCTAATCTGTTTGATTAGACGAAGAACACAAACTGTTCTTAGGGTTTTCCAACCTTAGAGGCTTATGAAAACTCAAACAAAAAGCATTACAATCTTGAATACGCAGAAAACTCCTATATAATAGAAAGACCTATTCTATGTATTTATATTGCTTCTTGATTTGTTTCCTTGAAGGACTATGACTTCTCTGATAGTAGATATGCTGGAATCTTCATGTAGATATCTTTTCCTGAATATCAGCACTTTCTGTTTATGAAACTGTTGAGCAGCTTGAATCACTTGACAGCTTGAACAGAGCAGCTTGAGTTGATTTACTCTGGCATCTTGAACTTTTACACTAGCAGCTCGAGATTCTTCAACTAACAGCATGAACTTTGTACTTACATAGAAATTCTACTAACAGTATGAGAAGTCTAACTAACAGCTTGAACTACTTAGAATATTTCCCAACATTGATGAATTATAATAAGAACAAAAATTTATAAAATAAATGGGATAGCCAAAAGTTTGATGCTTAAATAAGAAAAATGAAACTTTGAGAATATATAAATACCCAAAATGTTGGGTCATCTTCTCATTCCTTCTAAACCCACCAAAAGAATTCTCTATATTTCTCCATTCAAGTCATACGACTTCTTCATCTTCTTCTTCATCTCAATTCTTCATCAAACTTTGCAAACAAAAACCAAGAATTCAAGCTATAATCGAGTATCAAGAAACAATCTACAAATATCTTGAGGTAATTCAAACTCAAAATCTCAAGTGTGTGAATTGTGCGTATTTTGTGGGTTACGGGATTAATGGCCAACACCGAATCGAGAAAGCCTTTGGCCTTCAGCCAAGGTTTGTGTGTATGTACGTGTGATTTAATCATCATTTAGAACAACAATCACCGTTTAATTCTAGTAATTTTGTTGCTGAAATTGAAAGAAAACAAAAATGTAAAAGTGCAGTGTGTTTGTGTCGCATATGTGTGTTTGCATGGAAATACCGAGACCCATATGGGTTTCGGTAATACCGAATGCATGGGATGAAAACCGAAACTCACAGATTCCAAGGAAAACTACCCAGAGGTGCTGAGATGTACCGAGGAATACCGAAACTCTCAGGAGTTTTGGTAAATACCGAAACTACTTCACAATATCGAGACCCAATGTAAATAGCAAAACTATTTGATAATATTGAAACTAATAAAGGTTACCGAAACCTTGAAGGGTTTTGGTAGCTTCTAAACCTATAGAAACAGCAACTATATATATATATATATATATATATATATATATATATATATATATATATATATATATCGAATGTGTGTATATGTGTGTAGGTATGCATGTTAAAACAAAAACAGTCAACCACAACATATTTATTTATATATATTACATGTGTGTGGGCAGAGGAAGTCACAGAAACAACACAGTATAAATATATATATTTCATGCGTATGTATGTTGTGTGTTTTATATATGTAAAACAAGAATAGTAGTGTACATTTATGCATAAAATTAAGTATGTGATTAAGAGTGTGTGTGTAGTTTGATGGACCACTGTAGGTCCCGAAAGGTTTCCCAAGTATATAGCCTTAAGCTGTAGAGGGGGGGGTGAATACATCAATTTAAAAACTACACACTCTATTCTCAATGTTTGTATGTATTATCAACAGAAGTTAATTACAAACAGGCTTTAATGGGAAAGATTCAAGCTGAGATGACAAATACAACAGTATGTTAACTAATCTAAGACAAACTTAAACTAGTTACAATGAATACACTCACTAAGAATTACTCACTATGTTTACAAGACTCAAAGAAACAGCTTGAACAAGAACAGCTTAGACACCAAGCACTGTTTTATTCACGCGGACTTGCATGCATGAAAGATACACTTGAATGCACGTTCACTCTTGGCTTAAGCACTTAGCTTTTTGGCTTATCTTCTTTCAATCCTTGGAAGTTTTCTTTTATACTCACTTCGAGAATCTAAGAGAAGCTTCTTCATTGGATGAAAGGAAAAGTGGAAAGTCTTGTTGAAAAGACAATATAAACTTTTCTGCACATTCTGAAAAGCAGACATGCCTTTATGTTGCAGATGTTTTGTCTTTTCACTTTGTCTACTGTTGCATAAGCTTTAACTAAATAAGGAATGTCAACTTTGCATCTTTCTTCCTTTGTTAAGGCCTATTTTGATATAAGAAAAAGGTCTGTCACCCTTTTTCAAATATCCTTTTGTCTTCATGTAACAGAACAGCGTGGGCAGGCTGAGCAGTTCTGTTTTCCACTTTGTCTTCGACTTTGTAAACTGATCTTTTTAGCCAAAGACACTACATGAGGTCTTGGAAACATATTCTATAGAGTGTTTAGCCTATTCACAACGAACATGTTCTGTTCACAAAGAACAGAACACTTGTAAACTGCCAAAGCTGCTCACCAGTGTAGAGCAGAGTAGACAGTCTATGTCCAGCCTGTTCAGAAGACTGAACAGCTTGGGCAAACTGCCTTTGTTGCAACACATGCAACACATAGAACAGCTTTGCGCTGATATTGCAAATCATTTTCAGGTTTCAATAAGGCATAAAACAGCCCTTAAATTCAACCTTCAAATGCATCAACAGGTTTGATTTAGAATCTCCCCCTCAGATGCAGAACAGGTTTGACTGAGGCCTTTTTGTGCCTAACAATCTCCCCCTATTTGCAATAACCAGTCTAAGTTGGTCTTATCAAAAATCACTATATATTTTTACAGTACATTTGCTGAAATAAAATTATAACATCAAAGTAAAGTAAAAGATCAGTTTATACATACACTGATTCTTGATTATAGAAGACAACACATTTTTTTACAATAGTACAACTGATGTACTGATGTATATTACAACTGATGCAAAAGAAAAATTACAACTTATGTAATTAAAGTACAACTAAATTCAGGCCTTCTTCCGTTTCCGTTGAGGATGATGCGTACCCTCTTGGCCTATAAAGACTTGCTTTATCCGTCCAACCAGGTTAATATAAAGGGATCGTATATGTATGATATGTACAACAGGTTTTGGACTGTTGGTGTTGGGAGCAAATAATGGTAAGCCTGTCCAACTGATAGACAGCTTCCGTTCTTCATCTACCCCGATGGTAGATGGACTTCAACATAGTGATGGTGGCATTCCTTCTTCAAACATTTTCTCCAGGTGCTCTCTGGTTTCATCCAATTCTTCAATTTCAACTCTAAGGAACATAAAGTTTGGATGATTGAGCTCTCCTCTTTCATGGAATCTTCTAAGCTGATCCCAAATAGCTGCTCTCCACAAAACGGATTGCTTAATGGAGTTTAACAGTCTGAATGCCACAAGCTGTTTGAGGCCAACTTTGTGAAGATCAGATGCTCTTTGAAAGCATTTATTCTGTGTTAGGGGATCCACAAAAAATACCCCCAGTTCAGGCTCTTCAATCCGCTTGCCATCTTCAAATTCTACTCCCTTAGGCAGACTGTGGTTTACTCCTTTGATTTCCACAGCGATATCACCCTGTTCAATCATAATGAGGAGTTCCTCCAGCTCAGTATCCTTCGTTGTCCTCCTGGCCTTTATCTTAGGTTGTGTCACATAGACACCTTCACTAACTTCTTTTGAGATCAGGTCAAGATCCTTTACTCTCTCCATCAACTTCTTGACATATGCCTTGATTGTCTTTGCCGTTTTTGACTTGGATTCACTCAGAGCAATTGCCAACTCAATCCATTCCATGTATCCCATCTGTGCAACATCAGTGTAGTCATACGTTTCTAGTTCTGGGCCTGTTGCACCCATTCGGGTTATTTTCAACTTCAACTGACTGCCTTTTCTTGATATGAGAACAACTTTGACAATTGCTTCCTTAGCAAGCCTTCTATCAGCAACATCCTGAAATTTTCTTCTAGCCAAGTTGTCAAAGTGGAACTGAGCTCTTGCAGAGGGTACTTGTGTTTTGGTCACAGAGACCTGAGCACCATTTTCTTTTTCTGCTTCCTTCTCTCCTGTTGATCCCTTAGCAGTTCATTAATTTCTTTTGCACTTCCAGAGAGGACATTTTAACTTTCCTTGCCTCTTGAAGTGCAAGAGACTTAGCAGCTTTGGCAGATTCTTCTTCTTTCCTTAAAGCTTCTAGGGCTTGAAGCTGTTCTTCTCTGAACTCAAAGTATTTGTGCATGGGAAGACCCATTTCTTTAACCCTGGCTTTGTGGAATTTAATTTTAGCTGCTTTCTGCTGTTGCGGATCAACTGCTTCTTTTTCTTTTCCTTTAGCTGCGGTAGTGACAGCAGCCTCAGGACTTTCCTCCTCTTCTTCTTCTTCTTGTAGAATCAGATGCCTCCTTCCGCTGCTTGGCCTGTCCTCATGAATAAATTCCTCCCCCTTAGATTGAGCAGGGTTTGGAGATTCAGTCTGAGTAGGCTGACCAGCTTGGGAAGCACCTTCCAGTGTACCTGTTTCAGATGCCCCTGCTGGATGACCAGTGGGTATTGCAGGCACTAATTTCTCCTTAGGAGAAGAAGTTTTCTCCCCCTTAGACTTACTCTTCGAGGCAGATGACTTCTCCCCCTTTGAAGGAGATGTACAAGAACCTTCAACATCTGGTCTGCCTGAAGACACGAAGTCAGCAGGCTTACCAGTAGTTCTGGCAGCAGGCTTGGGGCCAACAAGGCTATGCACTAAGAAAGCCAGGTTGTCCTTCACCTCTGCAAGCTGTGATAGACAGGTTTGAAGAGAAGAGGCTTGAGAATCAGCTAGGGAGGTCAGTTTGACAATATTCTCCCTATCAGAAGCTGTGAACAACAGGCTCTGAAGCTGTGCAAGATGTAGTTCAAGGGAATCTTGCACATCAGCAAGGTTTGATGACACAGAATTGGATAAAGAGCCAATAAGTGTATTCAAGCTGGCCAGAGTGGCAGGAAGTGTAGAAGTGCAAGAAGTTAGGATAGATGACAGCTGTTGAGAAATAGCTGTCATTGAGGACACAGAGTCCTATTAGAGTGAAAGAATTGAAGATAGGGAGGTGGAGACAGCTTGCAACTGTGCAGTGTGTGCAAGCAGCTGTGAGGTGTTGTCAGTAGATGGAGTAGCTGGGATGGAATCCTTGAACAAATCAAAGAATCCCTTAAGCTGTTCAGACACAGAGTCTGAAATAATGGAAGGTAGAGAGGTCATGGAGAATTCTAAAGAACTAACTTTGTTGGTCAGCAGTGTAAGCTAATCCTTCAAAGGCAGGTCTTTGGGATGGAGGTGTATGGGTGGATTGTTTGGAGTGAGTAGATGGTGATGAAGAGGATGAGGCTGGTGTATGACGATGTGATGGAGAGGGAAGAGGAACATTTGAAAGAAGCTCCATAGCCTGGGCAAAAGTAATGTGGCCCAGCTTGGAGGGTTCAAAGGGTCCCTCAGCAGTGGCAGTAGCTGCATCATCAGGAGAAGGGGTTGATGTTGGGGGCCTTTCAGATGCTTCTTGTGTGGCAACACCTTCATGAAGGCCAGCGGGTGTTCCCTCTGCAGTGCCTGGGTGTAAAAGCACCTCATCATGGGGAGATGGGATATGCATTTCAATATCAGTAGTGGTAAAACCTGCTGATGGAGTTTGCATAGAAGGGGCAGCCTCACCCAAGGGATGGTATGTTCCCTGAGGTTCATCAGCTTGGGTTGTTGGTCCCTCAGCAGCTGTTTGGTGTTGAACAGCTGTATCATAGGGAACAGAAGTTTGAGGCTGATCTGCGGATTGGTCTAAACCAGCAGTGTGGACACGTCGAGCAGAATCAGGGTGAAGAGAAGTTTGAGGAGGGGACAGTGTGGACACAATATAGAGTGGAGAGGACTCCTGTCTTTCAATATTCTCAGCCTGTTGGGAGGCTGGAATAGTGGAGGTGGCTATATCCGTTTGTACAACTGGCTCCTGTTGGGAGGAACCAGAGGCTCTAAGCTGACTCTGGGTGGACTCAGGTTGGAGTGAAGCAGGCTCCAATTGTGCAGAACCTTCTCCCAAAATAGGAGAGGCAGCAGGAGTGGCTTCTCTTACAACTGAACCCTGTTGAGAGGGAACAGAGGAGCTGGGTGTTTGGGCTGATTTCCTTTTGGCGAGTAATTTTCGTTGGTATTGGATGGATGAAGTGGGTGATTGTGGAGAGATGATGGGTTCTGTTTGGACAGGGTGTGAGACTGGGTCAGGAACAGTTGGGTTGGCATGTTCCATGGTCTCAGATGCCACAGAGGGAGCAGACAGAGACTGAGCTGTTTTGGCCTTCTTAGGGACAGGCCCAGCTTCAGTGGTTGCCATGGTCCTTTTAACCAGCTTGGACCTGGCTTTGGATTTTGCCTTGGGAGCAGGAGCAGGATCCACCCTCACATCAGAGGGTCCTTCCACCATTCCTAACAGCCTCCTCATTGGTGTTGACAAAGGAGGCTCATTTGGTAGAACAGGAGTATAAAACACTCTATTCCCTATTACAGGGAATGCAGCAGTCTTAAGTAAAGGCTGAGAGGAATATAATTGCTCACCACAATGATGCTTGAAGATGAGGTTCAGAAACCTTGGATACCGAACAGCAGCTGGACGGTTTTCTTGTTGTACTAGGTTCCTCAAATTCAGAAAAAGCCACTGTGCCATGTCTATTGTAGTCCAATCCAACAGCTGTAGAACAATGGGGACTTCATCACGGCTTAGTTGGTAGAATGAACCAACCTTACTTCTGAAGCACATCACCACCGAGGCAAATAGAAAACTGTAGGTCGGAGACAGATCCTTCCTAAACAATGTTGCTCCGATTTTGGGTTCTGCTACACCACAGAAACGTGGCAGATTGCCCATTTGATCATCTTCAGGTTGAAGCATGTCATATGGGTCAGCAAGTGGCAGATGAAGAACCTCCCTGAGAAGATCAGCTATGATCTCATTGGGCTGAGTCCCATTGAGAATAGTTCCCTTTATGACTTTGGTGTTAGGATTGTAGGCACAGGTGTACCAAAACTCGTACACCATCTCCTGGTACAGGACTCCGGGAGTAGCAGCCCTTCCCCACATAGTTTTTGGGAATGCTTAGGTTAGCAATGTAGTTTGTGGGCTTTATGGTCAGCATCGTGGTAACTGATGAGTGTTTCACAACATCATTACCAACGAATACTAGAAAAAAGGGATTGTTTCTTTGAGCCATTTGTGAAGGTTAGGGTATTTTGAGAAGCAGAAGACACTTAGTCGATTTAGGGTTCTTGAGGATTTCTGGAAATAGTGAGAAAAACGAAGATGAAACAGTAGGGGTATTTATAGGATTTGAATGTGAGTGGGTATGAGATAGAAACATTTGGGCGGTTGATTTGAAATAGTCGTTAACGGAAAACGGAACAGTTGTCCATGTCAGACCGTTTGTCAGACCACTTGAGCCCTTTTTAATCACTAACACACGTAACCCACATTATCCGCAGTAATTAAGTTAAATAAAAACAAAAATTAAGTAACTTAATTGTGAAGAAAGGTAGTTAAACTGTTGGTCTAAGCTGTTGGTCAAACCTGTGATGAGTAGGATCATCACAAGCTGTTCATTCTTCAAGCTGTTTACTCTTCACACTATGCTTTCAACCTGTGCTCTAATGTAAGATCAGGTTATGTTCACTAGTTGAACATGTTATAAGACAATGTCTTGTAAATCAGTGTGAAGGAGTGAGCAGGGTGGAGAATGGAGCATCAGAGCAGGCTGGACAAGTAAACTGGTATTGTTCAGCCTGTTGTATGTTCAAGCTGTTCAAGGATTTCAGAAAAATGGCTAAGTACAGAATGTGCATAACCTGTTCTGTCTAAGCTGTTCTGAGAAACTTGAGCAGTGTGAGACATAGAAAGTCTTAGACCTTTGAGGACACTTAGTCACTTTTGTTTAACATGCCCAGCTTGCTGACAAGGTAATTAAACCTGGTTTCATCAAGAAGTTTGGTGAAAATGTCTGCAAGTTGTTTATTAGTGGAAATAAAACTTACCTCCACATTACCTTTCTGAATGTGATCCCTGATGAAATGATGTCTGACTTCAATATGCTTTGTTCTTGAATGAAATACTGGATTGTTGGAAATGGCTATGGCACTTGTGTTGTCACACAGAATAGGAGTTTTCCTATTCACAAGCCCATAGTCTTCAAGCTGATGCTGCATCCACAAAATCTGCCCACAGCAGCTTCCAGCAGCAATGTATTCAGCTTCAGCAGTAGAAGTAGACACTGAGTTCTGGTTTTTGCTACACCAACTGATCAACTTACCACCAAGAAGTTGACATCCACCTGTTGTGCTTTTCCTATCTAGCCTGCAGCCTGCAAAATCAAAGTCTGAATAACCTGTTAGTTCAAGGCTTGAGTCTTTGGGATACCAAAGACCCAAACCTGATGTGCCCTTCAGGTATCTAAAGATTCTTTTAACAGCAGCTAGATGAGATTCCTTTGGATCAGCTTGGAACCTAGCACACAAACAGGTGGCAAACATAAAATCAGGTCTTCTAGTAGTTAAATATAGCAAGCTCCAAATCGTACCTCTATAAGCTGTTACTGAAACAGCTTTGCCACTGACATCAGCATCCAATTTTACATTGGTTGCCATTGGGGTTTTAATAGGAGAACTTTGATCAAATTTAAAGTTTTTCAAGAGATCTAAAGTATACTTTCTTTGATTTATAAAAATTCCAGTTGAGGTTTGTTTAACCTGTAATTCTAAAAAGAAAGTAAGTTCTCCCATCATACTCATTTCATATTTGGATTTCATGAGTAATGAAAAATTCTTGCATAGCTGCTCATTGGTAGAACCGAATATTATGTCATCCACATAGATTTGAACAAGCATAACATCAGACTTCACCTTCTTTATGAACAGTGTGGTATCCACTTTACCTCTAGAGTACCCATTGCCCATAAGAAATTCAGTAAGAGTATCATACCAGGCTCTAGGGGCTTGTTTGAGACCATAGAGAGCTTTGTCCAACTTATAGACAAAACCTTGATGTTGTTCATTTTCAAAACCTGGAGGCTGCTTGACATAAACTTCTTCTTGCAGCTTCCCATTCAAAAATGCACTCTTCGCATCCATTTAAAATACCTTAATGCTCTTATGAGCAGTGTAGGCTAGATACAAACGAATTGCTTCTAGCCTGGCCACAGGAGCAAATGTCTCATCATAGTCAATTCCTTCCTCCTGTCTATAACCCTGAGCAACCAGTCTTGCCTTATTTCTAATGACATGACCTTGCTCATCCATCTTATTCCTGAAAACCCATTTAGTGCCAATTATAGTTTTTCCTTTAGGAGCAGGGACCAACTTCGATACCTTGTTTCTCTCAAACTGATTGAGTTCTTCTTGCATGGCAGTGATCCAGTTGGCATCTTTTAGTGCTTCATCCACCTTCTTTGGCTCCATTAGTGAAACAAAACTGGAGAACATGCAGAAGTTCCCTAAGCTGTCCCACCTTGTTTGTACCCCTTTGTTGATGTCACCAATTATTTGATCATTGGGTTGACATTTGATCCACTTAGGATCATTCTTCAATGAGGATTCTCCTGAATTATCAGCAGCTTCAGCAGGTCCTGTTGAACAGCTCTCAAGATTTTCAGACACACTGTTGTCTTGAGCCTGTTCACTTGTTGAACATGACTGACCACTGTTGAACATATCAGCAGAGGAACCAGGAAAATCAGCATTGATAGGTACAGGACATGCAGTTGTAATGAAATCAGTACATTTATTCACACAGGGTGTATTGACATAATCATCATCATGCCCATCATGGTTAACAGGTTGCACACTGGATGTATTGCAAGCTTTTGAGTCCTCTTCACTATTTGAATGCATGAGATCATCAAAGTTTAATTCTCCTGAAACTAATTCAGGAACAGCTTTGGTGGAGGCATTCTTGGACTCTTCAAAGGTGACATTGATAGATTCATCTATCACCTTTCTTTTGTTGTTGTATACTCTGTAGGCTTTGGAGTTAGCAGAGTAGCCTACAAACACACCTGCATCAACCTTTTGGTTCAAACTTTTCCAGTTGGTCCCTTTGATTCAGAATGAAGCAGGGACACCCAAACACATGAAAATAACTGACATTTGCCTTCCTCCCTTTGAGCAGCTCATAGGGAGTCTTGTTGAACCTTTTCACCACTAAGGATCTGTTTTGGGTGAAGCAGGCAGTGTTAACAGCTTCAACCCAGAATGATGAAGGTAAACCAGATGCACACAGCATGGTTCTAGAAGCTTCAATGAGAGTTCGGTTTCTCCTTTCAGCAACTCCATTTTGTTGTGGAGTTCTTACAGCTGAAATTTTTTGACTAATTCTTTTCTCTTCACAGAAGTCTTCAACAGTACTATTTCCGAATTCAGTACCATGATCACTTCTTAGCTGCTTCACTTGGGCAGAGTTCAACATTTCCATCTTTTTCACGAAACCAATAATTTCTCTAGCAGCCTCTCCTTTGCTCTTCAGGAAGATAACCCATGTGTACCTGGAGAAGTCATCAACCATTACTAGAGTGTATCTTCTTCCTCCTAGACTTGGGACATTTACAGGTCCAAACAAGTCCATGTGGATTAAGAAGAGAGGAGTATCAATAGAAAAATTATGTTTGGATTTAAAAGATGATTTCCTCTGCTTGCCTTTCTCACAAGCTGTGTAGAGTCTATCCTTAGCAAAAGTCGTAGAAGGCAAACCTGTCACTAACTCTTTCTTACAGAGTTTGTTGATGTTCTTGAAGTTCAAATGTGACAGCCTTCTGTGCCATAGCCAATTTAGATCAGCATTTGTCCTTGTGAGAAAACAGGTTTCAGTTGTGGGATCAGAAGATTGCAAATCCAAAATGTATACACCTTTCTTTCGTTGAGCACACAGTACAACATTGCCTTGGGGATCCAATATGTAACCCAGGTGCTCATCAAAGTTAACCTTGTAGCCAGCATCACACAGTTGACTTATGCTAACAAGGTTATGTTTCAGCCCAACCACATAGGCTACTCTTTTTGAACACTGCAGCACCAGCTTTAAGAGTTCCATATCCCTCAGTGGATCCCTGTACATTGTCACCAAATGTGACTTTTGGCCCTTTTTCAGGCCTGAGATCACTCAGCAGGTCCTTACAACCTGTCATGTGCCCTTAGCAGCCACTATCCAAGTACCAAACATGGGATGGTTGTTTTTCCTAGAGAGTGACAAGAAGAATATTAGTCATTTTTAGGGGAACTCATCACAGAGATAAGTTCTCCTACTTCATCGACATTTGTTGATGGACTTGTGATATCAACACTAATATTCCCTATTTGAATGGTATCAGTTTGGATACCACTCTCATTGACTGAGATGTTTCCAACACTGTTTATGTTAGCTGTGAAGGAACCATCAGAGTCAGCTGGTCTCATGTCCTCAGTTTCAGGACAGTCTTTGGCCAGATGTTTCTTCATTCCACATTTATAGCATTTTCTCCTCTGAGCATTTTTGGAAGAAGACCTTTCAGAGACACATTCTGAGTTATTTCTGTTGATTTTATCAGCAGGTTTAGCAAACTTATTACTATTTGATGAATCAACAGCTCGAGTGGAAGGTTCAATAGCAACAGCTTTGTCTGTCTCTTCTTTCCTCTTTTTAGGAGGGCAGATGTCAAAGATAGGAAGCTTAATTGGCTTTTGAACTTCCACAGGTTTAGGAAACTTATTCCTCAATCTCTCAGGCTGAACAACGGCTTTGCCTTTGTTCTTTCTAAAATGTGACTGATGCTGCCTATCAACATAATCATTATTTCTGGTTTTGAAAAACTTATTGTTATTTAGAACCAGTTTACCACTATGATTAGAAAACTTATTTGAAATCACAGCACATTTGCCTTCAACATGGGACTTACCCTTGTTAAATGCAGACTGCTTACTTTTTGAAAACTTATTTTCAAAATGTTCAGCATTAAAAGGATTAGTATGCCTTTTACCATCAGCTTTAGATCCAAGGCCTGTTTTGTCAACAGGTTTGGTGTCCACAGGTGCAGTTTGGGCATGCTTTCCTTGCTTTTGCTTGTGTGAATCAGTAGAGCACTTAGCAAGCTGATTTAATGGAGAATTCATTTCATCAGCAGCTTTTGAGCTAGGTTCACCTGAGCTGTCAGTGTTTTGAGGCCTGACAAACCTGTTTGTTGAGATTAATTTACCATTCACTTTTTGAATGAAAGTGTTTGGAAGCTCACCAAGAGTGGACAAGTCTTCTTTTAGATTATTAACCTCAACAATGGAAGCTGCTGTGTCAAGATCTCCTCCAAGATAGGCTTGGATTTGTGCAGGGATTTGTTGACTTATGCAGTGGCTGACTTTTTGTGCAGATTGGCACCAAGAGTCAACTATCTTTTGAAGCTTAGCATGTTTTATTTCTGTTTCTCTCTTTTCTTCCAGTAAAATAGAGTTGATGTGTTTTAATTCATCAAGCTCAGTTTCCAACTTATGGAAACTCTCCAGTTTACTGGATTTTTTTTCAAGATCAGTTTTAAGCTTAGAGATTTCAGATAATAAAATAGTATGCTTCTCAACAGCAGCTTTCAGATCAACAAGCATATATTCAAACATTTTAACTTTTTCTTCAGAACTATAATCCATAAAATTTTGTACCTTATACATCATTCTAGGGTTCCAGTTCTCCAAGCTGCTAAAAGCTTCAGCTTCAGCCAGATCCTGTTTGAAGTTTCTTGTTGATGGGACATCAGTGTTGGCCATCAGACAGTGATATCAGATGATGAATCAGACTCCTCCCAGTCACAAGTCTCTGCCATGAGTCCTTTTTGCTGGTTGGAAACCACTGAGTTTTCCAACTTCCTCAGCTTAGCCATGGCCATAAGATACTTAACCCTATAGCCATCATCCTTATTTGTCTTGTGTGGTTTGGATAACTGACCAACAGCTTTTGACACACAGTCAGCAGCTATGTGGCCAGGTTTGCCACATTTGAAGCATTCAGCTTTGGTCTTATCAAATGCCTTCTTTTTAACAGCATTTGAGCTTCCCTGCAGCATGTTTCTTCCAAACCTTTTCTTGTTGAACCTTCTGACAAGCATGGCTATCATTTGCTCATCGTCCAGTTCAGCAAGATCTGCATTGTCTTCCTCATCAGACACTTCCTCTTTATCATCAGCCTGTTGATCAGGTTGAGTGAACACATCACCAATCTGACTTACAGGTTTTCTCATACTGGCCACAAAGGTTGCACCTTTCTTAGACATTTCCAAGGCATTTCTCTTCTGTTGCCTTGACTGCTCATCATTCAATAAGGATCCATATAGGTTAACAAGATCCATACTTCTGATGGTACCTGAATTCCTTAAGATTGTAGAAAAATAATTCCATTCTTCAGGCAGGATGTCTAAGAATTTGTTTACCAGAGTCAGACTGTCCTTGGTGATCCCAACAGCTTTGAGCTCATTAACAAGAGCATTAAACGTGGTGTAGGTTTCTGTAGAGTCTCCTTTGGTTTTGCAAAGAAGAGTTCATACTGTCTAACAGGATTATTAATCCTGTTTTCCAGTGTGAATGTGGGTCCATCATAGACAGTACACAAAGTATCCCATATTTCCTTTGCAGTCTTCATCTTCTCAACCTGTTTGAACACATCATCAGGCAGAGAGATGACCAGATTCTTTCTGGCCTTTGCATCAAGAGCCACCAGTCTTTTGTCTTAATCAGACAATTGAGCTTTTGCTTTCTCAAATGTTCTGATTTCAGGAGCAGCTCCTTCAACAGCAAGAGTTATGGTTGTAACAGAGGTTGGCACATAGGGACCCTCCATTACAATATCTGGTAGTTGCACATCCAGATTCTCTAAGTAGAGCATCATTCTGCACTTCCAACCAGAGAAGTTTTGATGATTGAATTTTGGAGGTTGAATGAGAGATCTAGAATAACACACACTCTAAATCGCTCTGATACCAGTTCTAGGTCCCGAAAGGTTACCCATGTATATAGGCTTAAGCATTGGGGGGGTGAATACAGCAATTAAAAAACTACACACTCTTTTCTCAATGTTTGTATGCATTATCAACAGAAGTTAATTACAAACAGGCTTGAATGCGGAAAGGTTCAAGCTGAGATGACAGATACAACAGTATGTTAACTAATCTAAGACAAACTTAAACTAGTTACAATGAATACACTCACTAAGAATTACTCACTCTGTTTACAAGACTCAAAGAAACAACTTGAACAAGAACACAACTTGAACAAGAACAGCTTAGACACCAAGCACTGTTTTATTCAAGCAGACTTGCATCCATGAAAGATACACTTGAATGCACGTTCACTCTTGGCTTCAGCACTTAGCTTTTCGGCTTATCTTCTTTCAATCCTTGGAAGTTTCCTGTTATACTCACTCCGAGGATCTAAGAGAAGCTTCTTCATTGGATGAAAGGAAAAGTGGAAAGTCTTGTTGAAAAGACAATATAAACTTTTCTGCACATTCTGAAAAGCAGACATGCCTTTATGTTGCAGAACTTTTCTCTTTTCACTTTGTCTACTGTTGCATAAGCTTTAACTAAATAAGGAATGTCAACTTTGCGTCTTTCTTCCTTTGTTAATGCCTATTTTGATTTAAGAAAAAGGTCTGTCACCCTTTTTCAAATATCCTTTTGTCTTCATGTAACAGAACAGCGTGGGCAGGCTGAGCAGTTCTGTTTTCCACTTTGTCTTCGACTTTGTAAACTGATCTTTTTTGCCAAAAACACTACATGAGGACTTGGAAACATATTCCTTAGAGTGTTTAGCCTGTTCACAACGAACATGTTCTGTTCACAAAGAACAGAACACTTGTAAACTGCCCAAGCTGCTCACCAGTGTAGAGCAGCGTAGACAGTTTATGTCCAGCCTGTTCAGCAGACTGAACAGCTTGGGCAAACTGCCTTTGTTGCAACACATGCAACACATAGAACAGCTTTGGGCAGAGATTGCAAATCATTTTCAGGTTTCAATAAGGCATATAACAGCTCTTAAATTCAACCTTCAAATGCATCAACAGGTTTGATTAAGAATCTCCCCCTCAGATGCAGAACAGGTTTGACTGAGGCCTTTTTGTGCCTAACAACCACAATTAAGTGGGCATTGGCCAAACTTAATTGTCGTTAAAAAATTACAAGACATTTAGCAATAATTATGTTCAAAGCCCTTTTAAATTATAAGCAAGTTTAATTGATTTGCTATATACTCTGTAATGTAAATTATAGACACTCCGTGCACGTCAGATATTAAATTAAAGCGTATAAATTCGGTTATGAGTCAAAGTTAAGTGCCAGAGTTTATAAAAGGTTATTTAAAGTGTCAAAGCGTTCAGAAACAAAGCAAAGCCATAGCGAGCCAAAAAGTTATATTAAAGCCTAGATAAGTTGTGCAAGCATTTAATAGTACCGTGAGTAATAGTTATTCAAGTTTACATGTATTTTATGTAATTGAGAAATACTTTGCTTCTATATGCCTTCTTTGACCTTCAATAGACCTTATGTGAGTGAAGGGGAACAATGAGGTACATGCGGTGCCTAGCTTAGCCAGATTTCACATTTGTTTTATTAATATGCATCAATTATTGCTATTTACTTATTATTCTGCATATATACAACAAGATTTGTTTGAGCGTTTCTTTGTACATTTCATGAGCATTTTATATATTGCAAGCAATTCTAATTCTTACCACTATCCCAAGTATCACCGACTGATCATCGTAAGCGGTAACCCTAGTGGTAGCATTTCCTTTTTAGCGTGCAATGTCTCAATTTGTGCAAGCAATCATTCTGGTATAAGCAATTATGATGCAAGCATTATTTCTGAGCAGCCTTTATAGGCATATCCATTTTAAGCCACGTATTATACATGCATTCTGAAATTTTGTTATCTTACTAAGCAATTAGCTTACAGTTGCTACTCAAATTTTACAAGCAAAGGTAAAGAGAAAGCTGGACCACCTTCTTAGGTTTACAATCTGATCATCCCAGAGGGCTTTAGCTCACAACTCAGCTTGTGGTACAGCTTTGTGATGTCTTGGGATCTGGGTAGCTGGTTGTAATAATATTATGATGTAATAGCAACTTAGTAATGTAACCTTGTAGCACGTGTAGTGCATGACGTATTGTAATACTTTATTTAGATTTATGCAAGCTTTAGACTTATCATGATGATTATGGAAATTGTTATTTATTCCTGCGATTAAGCAAGCATGTTTAAAGCAAGGATGTGACAATCTCACCCTATGATATAGAACAACTTTGATTGAGGCCTTTTTGTGCGTAACACTTTTCCACATTTAGGCCATGAATGGTAAAGAAAAGTGATTCTTGCGAGTGGTGTCGTATAACGTTTGTAGTCAATACACACCCGCCAACCCGCCACTGTTTTTGTTGGAATAATTTCATTTCCCTGATTTAAAATTATGGTCATTCCAGCCTTTTTGGGTACCACTTCAACTGGACTCACCCAAGGACTATCTTAGATTGAATATATTAAACCAGAATCAAAAATTTTATAACCTTTTTCTTGACAACCTCCATCATATTTGGGTTCAAACGACGTTGCCTTTGGACAACGGGTTTGTAGTCCTTTTGCATTAAAATTTTATAAGTGCAAAATGAAGGACTAATATTGTAACATCCTCGGATTTAATTTATTGTAATTTGGATAATTAGATTGAATTTTTGTATTAAGTTAAATTATTAAAAATGTTTATGTATCTGGATATTCGGAAGTTGGTTGTTATTTTAAAAAATTAAGAAATTTAAGAATTTAAATTTTAGTTATTAAGTATAATTGTTAAAAAGTTAGTGACGATGAAAATTATGATGAAAATCAGTAGTTAATGAAACCAGATAAGTTGAGGGGCTATATGTGCCAAAAGCCAAAAGTTAAGAAATAAAAGACTCTTTGTCTTTTATTTGACTCATTTCAAATTCAAAGCAATCAAGCTCTCTGTCTCTCTCTCTCTCTCTCTCTCTCTCTCTCTCTAAAAATCTCTAAAATTTCCTACTGAAATTCGAATTTGTGGAACCAAATTCGTGAATCAAAGCTGAATATAAACAAGATTCAAGTGAATTTTAAGGTAAGAAATCCATTTTAAACTTTGAGTTTGTATTTTTGGAGAGAAAAGATGAAATTCAGATTTTAATCTGAATAATCATGGTTGCAAGTTTGTTATATTAGTTGGAAATCATCCATTGAACATCACTGAAGCTACAGAAACAAGAATCGTTGGTTAATTCGTCCTAAAAGATTAGAAATCTTATCTTTTGTAAGTTTTTATGTTCTTGAAAAAAAGTTCATATTTTGGGTCAATCAGGAAGAAATTGGGTGTTAATGATAGGGAAAATGATGTAGAAACAATCAATATATGTTAATAAAACATTACTATAGATTGCATGTGGAAAAATTTGAGTTTTGGCAATTTTCACTTAAAAACCAGTAGCTGCGACCTGCAAATCTGCATGTGAACTCGGCGAGTTCTCAAGAACATTTGAATAAATCTTCTAACATTCATAAGTGTTGGATCCGAATTCGGATGAGACCCGAAATTTGGATAGGACTGAAATCAAATTGAGAACCGAACTCGGTGGGATCCGAATTCGGATGGGTCAACCCGAACTCGGATGGGTCAACCCAATTGGATGGGTCCAAAATTCAGTTAGGAGTCCGAAATCCAGACTGGAACTCGGCGAGTTCCTTATGCGTACTCGGCGAGTTCTTTCCTTTTTGGGTAATTCGGATGGGTTATCAAGGACCCGAATTGATGGACAATTAATCACACATTTATGATATTTTTGGTATGACAATAAGGAAAATAATGGAGGGTTAATTGGGAATAATAACACCTCGAATAACGGTTTATAATATCAGTTTCGGATGACGTTTCCGAATGTTGTAACACTTTCGTTTATACAAGTTGATATCAAATTGTTAAGGAACATATAATGATGATATGTTTTCCTTATGGAAATGAAACAGGTCCCTTGTGGTGTTGTTTAACCTACAGTGGGGTACTTTGTGGATCCGGTTGAAATTTCGAGGTGAAATAATATTGCTTAAAGATTAATAACGCACCCACTATGAGTACCTTTGATTTTAACATTGCTGCAATCGCTTTATGTTTTTCTTTGCCTGCTGAGGCATGTTGTTTCAATTATCGTTTGGCACTCTACTAACTTGCGTATATATATTGATGCACATTCATACTTGTTGCATGTCCGTTCATTTGTTGTGCATCCTTTTGATGGACCTGATGTTACTGCGCTATATGACCCAGAGTTTGACACCTCTGTGGTCAGGATAGACAGTAAGTCATCCCCGATGTAATGTTTGCCTCAGATGGTTGGTTTTCTCATGCCGAGTGTCAGCTCGAAGGAGCTCCGGCTCGGGTTTGCGTACCTTGGGTACGTGTGGAGTATACGGTATGTGTTACCGCGGTTACTCTGGGTGGCATCATAAATATTTGTAGAATGTGTAAAATCATATAGTATTCACTAAGCATTAGCTTACCCTTTCAGTTGTTACATTTTTACTGGAAAAGGGAAATCCACCGCGGGACCGTCTAGCTAGGACGTTTATTGAAGTATTTGAAGATTTCTACTGTTTAACTTGGTATTTGGTCTATGAAATTACTGTTGTAATAAATTTGGGAATGATGTAATACTTTTGAGTTTGTAGACTTAGACGTGTAACCTATGTAGCACCGTAGGGTGTTTGACAAATTTGTATTATTTTATTTAGTAGTTTATGCTTCCGCACTTTAATTAAGATATCAGATCATTATGTAATTTGTATGTTGGTGATTAATCCTGGGTGAATTGTAATTGGTGGTTAATGTGACAAGGATGTCACAGCGAATGGTATCAGAGCAGTAGTTTGAGATTCAAGTGTACGTGAGGTCTTGGTCTCAAACATTAGGAGATGATATGTAGTGGTTTAAGTAATGATCTGAACTAAGATAGGTTACGATCTAGTAATTATAAGATATTAACTATCATACGGGACAAATGGGTGGTGTCTTTAAATAAATGACATGTTACTAAACAAGTTATATGTTTTATATTTCAGAACATGTCTGGAGTAGGAATGACACCAGAAGAAACAAGGGAAATGATGTTAGCCATGATGGCTGAACAAAACCGGATGATTCAAGATCAGTTTCGGGCTCGAGATGAGGCCGAAGCTAAACGAAGGGAAGATAACAGGAAGAATAAGGAAAGAGAGGGAAACAATGACGAGCAAGATGACAACACTGGGTCTTCTAATAAGCCCATGGGTTGTCGTTTCAAGGACTTTAAAGGAAATGGAGCAGACAAGTTTAATGGACTGGGAGATGCTGTTACTGCACTGGAATGGATAGCAGCCACAGAAAGGACCTTCCGAATCAACGATTGTGCTGAGAAGGACATGGTCCGATTTGCCACGGCTATGTTCACCAACGATGCGATAATGTGGTGGAATTCGATGGTGAATGCCTTAACAATGGAGAAGGTTTCTGTAATGACATGGGCTGAGTTTACTGAAGTTTTCACTCAGCAATACTGCCCGGCCGATGATCGCCGAAGACTAGAGGCTAAGTTCATGACACTGATTCAGGGGCCTAAGTCTGTGTCCCAGTATGCTGTAGAGTTCACGAGGCTAAGTTTTTTCGCGCCTCATCAAGTGGATACTGAGGAAAGAAAAGTGACCAGGTTTGAGGCTGGTCTTGATCAAGAAATTCGAAGGGTAATGAGCAATGTACGTTATCCCACATTTGTTGGTCTACTGGAAGCCGCCAGAAATGTGGAACAGATTGTGATAATGTTAGGTTACTCAATGGGGTCTGCTGCTGCTTCAGCTAACCCAACTCAACCTTCACCACCAAAACGTCAACGCGGAGGAGGTTACTCTGGTTCTTCACGATCATCACATTACACGCCACAACAATCTTACCGTCGACAGTCTAGTTCTTCTGGTCGTGCTCGTGCGCACTCCATCAACACCGAGCCGCAGTATTGTAATAAGTGTCATCTGGAACACTTCGGCAAGTGCACAAACGGGCGTGCGTGCTTTTGCTGTGGAGAATTGGGCCACTTCCAGAACGAGTGCCCACGGAAATCAGATTCCTGCCAAAAGTGTGGAGTCTGGGGGCATTATAGTCGGAACTGTAGAAAGAATGCTTCAGCTGCTGCTCCAACATCAACCCGATCATCTGGAGGATCTAGTGGGGGTTCAGTCAACCGCCGGAACCAGCCACAAAGGACACCAGCTCGTGCATTTCAAATTACTGCGGAGGAGGCTAGGGAAACCCCGAGGTGGTTATTGGTATGTTTATTGTTAATTCCATGTCTGCACGAGTTCTTTTCGATTCGGGTGCCAACCGTTCGTTTGTATCTACCATGTTTGGTCAACAATTGTCTATGCCTTTATCAAAGTTATCTGCTATACTTGACATTGAAACTGCTAGTAACACTCTAGTCAAAGTAGATCATGTATACAGTAACTGCACGTTAGTGATTGAAGATGTAGTCTTCAATTTGGACTTGATTCCGATCGAATTCAGTGAGTTTGATGTGATAGTTGGGATGGATTGGTTAATTGAGAATGAAGCTCACATAGTTTGTAAAAAGCGTATGATAAAGATAACTACTCCGGAGGGGCGTGAGATCTGTATTTACGGGGATAGGAGTAGTGGGGATCTGTGTTTATTGACTATTCCAAAAGCCCGAAAGCTTGTTGCAAAGGGGTGTGACGCCTACTTGGCATATACAATTGATGCCAAAGCTGAGAAGAAGACGTTGGCCGATGTGCCTGTTGTATCACAGTTCCCGGATGTGTTTCCGGAAGACTTGTCTGGCGTGCCGCCTGAGAGACAAGTTGAATTCCATATTGATTTGATCCCTAGAGCTGCACCGGTAGCTCGTTCTCCGTATCGCCTTGCTCCTACTGAAATGAAAGAGATGATGACGCAACTCCAGGAGTTGTTGGACAAGGGCTTCATTCGACCGAGTTCTTCACCGTGGGGAGCTCCGATATTGTTCGTGTAGAAGAAAGATGGCACCATGAGGATGTGCATCGATTACCGGGAGCTAAATAAATTGACAACTAAGAACAGGTATCCGCTGCCGAGGATAGATGATTTGTTTGATCAGCTACATGGGGCGAGTTGTTCTCTAAGATTGACTTCAGGTCGGGATACCATAAACTGAAGGTACGACAAGATGATGTGCCTAAAACAGCATTCAGAACTCGATATGGGCATTACGAGTTTCTGGTGATGCCTTTCGGGTTAACCAATGCCCCGGCTGTTTTTATGGATTTAATGAACCGAGTTTGTAGACCGATGCTAGATAACTCGGTGATTGTGTTCATTGACGATATCTTGGTGTATTCAAAGTCTGAGGCCGAACATGCTGATCGTTAAAGGAATTGTTGGAACTGCTAAGAAAAGAGAAGTTGTATGCCAAGTTCTCAAAATGTGAGTTTTGGCTGCAACAGATTCAATTTTTGGGGCATGTGATTTCGGGGGCCCGAATTTCTGTAGATCCGGCTAAGGTAGAAGCGGTAAGGAATTGGAAGCCTCCTCGTTCAGCTACAGAAGTCAGAAGTTTTCTGGGGCTGGCGTGCTATTATAGGAGGTTTATCAAGGATTTTTCAAAGATTGCAGTTCCTTTGACTGCATTAACAAAGAAGAATGCATCTTTTGTTTGGGAAACCGTGCAGCAAGAGGCATTTTATGTTTTGAAGAGGACGCTAAGTGAAGCACTGATACTTGCCCTACCAGAGGGTAATGAGGACTTTGTTGTATACACGAATGCCTCGAGGTTGGGATTAGGTGCTGTACTGATGCAGCGTGGAAAGGTAATCGCTTATGCCTCGAGACAGCTTAAGCAACACGAAAAGAACTATTCAACTCATGGCTTGGAGTTGATGGCCGCTACATTTGCATTGAAGTTGTGGAGGCACTATCTCTATGGAACTAAGTGTCAGTTATACACGGATGATAAGAGTTTGAAGTACATCTTCAGCCAGAAAGAGCGTAATATGAGGCAGAGACGTTCGATGGAATTAATAAAGGATTATGACTGTGAGATCCTTTACCATCCTGGAAAGGCTAACGTGGTAGCCGATGCTTTGAGTCGAAAAGCATATGCTAAGGATTTCTGTTACATGATGACGTCTACAATGCTGACCTCCACTATTATTGATGATGTCAAGGCCGCTCAAGAGGAAGGCTTGAAAGATGAAAATGTTGGTAATGAGGATATAAGTGTCCAAATGAAGAATATGGAAACTAGTGAATCGGGTTTGAAAGGAATTTACGGAAGAATCTGGGTGCCAAAGTATGGAGGCATGAGAAATGTGATAATAGAAGAAGCTCATCAATCGAAATTTTCTGTACATCCCGGGAGCACAAAGATGTACAACAAGCTAAAAGCAGATTTTTGGTGGCCCGGATTAAAGAAAGATATCGGTCAGTACGTGGAGAGATGCAGGACTTGTCGATTAGTGAAAGCCGAACACCAACAACCTTACGGTAGTTTGCAACCGCTTCCCATTCCGGAATGGAAGTGGGAGCATATCACTATGGATTTTGTCACGAAGTTGCCGAAAACTAGGCGTCAACATGATGCAGTATGGGTAATAGTTGATAGATTGACCAAGTTGGCACACTTCATTCCAATAAGAGAGAATTACTCATTGGAGAAGTTGGCTCAGATTTACATGAGCGAGAATGTTGCTAGACATGGAGTGCCTAAGTCCATTGTATCGGATCGGGATAGCCGATTTACTTCGAACTTCTGGTCGGCTTTGCAAGAGGGATTGGGAACGAGGATCGCTATGAGTACGGCTTATCGACCGCAAACCGATGGTCAAAGTGAAAGGACCATCCTAACACTTGAAGATATGATGAGATCATGTATATTGGATCTCGGTGGCAATTGGGACGACCATTTGCCATTAATAGAGTTTTCATATAATAATAGTTAGCACGCGACAATAAAGAAGGCGCCGTTTGAGGCTTTATATGGGAGAAGGTGTAGGACTCCTACATGTTGGAGAGAAACTGGAGAAACGCCGATTGCTGAGCCTGCATTACTACAAGAAACTAACAAGAAGATACAGTTGATTAGACAGAACATGAAGGCGGCCCAGGATCGTCAGAAAAGTTATTACGATAGAAGACACAAACCAATCAGCTTTGAGGTAAATGATTGGGTGTATCGGAAGGTGTTACCTATGAGAGGTGTTACACATTTTGTAAAAAGAGGAAAGTTGGCTCCGAGATTCGTCAGACCATTCAGGATTACCGAGAAAATAGGAAATCAGTCTTATTGCTTAGAGTTGCCTGAAGAAATGTCGGGCATACACCCGGTGTTCCATGTGGCGAACCTTAGAAAGTCGTTCACAACCGAAAACGAAGATTGGGCTGACCACACTGAGCTGCAGATTGATGAAAGGCTCCGGTATGTTGAAGAGCCGGAGTGTGTGTTAGATACGAAAGTGAAGAAATTAAGAAGTAAAGAGATAGAGATGGTGCTGGTACGTTGGAAGCATCATAAGGGAGCGAATCATACCTGGGAGACTAAGTCTAAAATGATGAAGAAATATCCACAACTGTTCGAATCCGAGTAACTTCGAGGACGAAGTTGAGCGTGGTGGAACCCATGCTGTAACATCCTCAGATTTAATTTATTGTAATTTGGATAATTAGATTGAATTTTTGTATTAAGTTAAATTATTAAAAATGTTTATGTATCTGGATATTTGGAAGTTGGTTGTTATTTTAAGAAATTAAGAAATTTAAGAATTTAAATTTTAGTTATTAAGTATAATTGTTAAAAAGTTAGTGACGATGAAAATTATGATGAAAATCAGTAGTTAATGAAACCGGATAAGTTGAGGGGCTATATGTGCCAAAAGCCAAAAGTTAAGAAATAAAAGACTCTTTGTCTTTTATTTGACTCATTTCAACTTCAAAGCAATCAAGCTCTCTCTCTCTCTCTCTCTAAAAATCTCTGAAATTTCTTACTGAAATTCGAATTTGTGGAACCAAATTCGTGAATTAAGGCTGAATATAAACTAGATTCAAGTGAATTTAAGGTAAGAAATCCATTTTAAAGAGTGAGTTTTTATTTTTAGAGAGAAAAGATGAAATTCGGATTTTAATCTGAAAAATCATGGTTGCATGTTTGTTATATTAGTTGGAAATCATCCATTGAACATCACTGAAGCTACAGAAACAAGAATCGTTGGTTAATTCGTCCTAAAATGTTAGAAATCTTAACTTTTGTAAGTTTTTATGTTCTTGAAGAAAATTTCATATTTTGGGTCAATCTGGAAGAATTTGGGTGTTAATGATAGGGAAAATGATGTAGAAACAATCAATATATGTTAATAAAACATTACTATAGATTGCATGTGGATAATTGAGTTTTGGCAATTTTCACTTAAAAACCCGTAGCTGCGACCTGCAAATCTGCATGTGAACTCGGCGAGTTCTCAAGAACATTTGAATAAATCTTCAAAAATTCATAAGTGTTGGATGCGAATTCGGTTGGGACCCGAATTCGGATGAGACCCGAAATTTGGATAGGACTGTAATCAAATTAAGAACCGAACTCGGTGGGATCCGAATTCGGATGGGTCAACCCGAACTCGGATGGGTCAACCCAATTGGATGGGTCCGAAATTCAGTTAGGAGTCCAAAATCCGGACAGGAACTCGGCGAGTTCCTTATGCCTACTCGGCGAGTTCTTTCCTTTTTGGGTAATTCGGATGGGTTATCAAGGACCCGAATTGATGGATAATTAATCACACTTTTGGGATATTTTTGTTATTATAACAACGCAAATAATGGAGGGTTAATTGGGAATAATAACACCTCGAATAACGGTTTATAATATGAGTTTTGGATGACGTTTCCGAATGTTGTAACACTTTCGTTTATACAAGTTGATGTCAAATTGTTAAGGAACATATAATGATGATATGTTTTCCTTATGGAAATGAAACAGGTCCCTTGTGGTGTTGTTTAACCCACAGTGGGGTACTTTGTGGATCCGGTTGAAATTCCGAGGAGAAATAATATTGCTTAAAGATTAATAACGCACCCACTGTGGGTACCTTTGATTTTAACATTGCTGCATCTGCTTTATGTTTTGCTTTGCCTGCTGAGGCATGTTGTTTCAATTATCGTTTGGCACTCTACTAACTTGCGTATACATATTGATGCACATTCATACTTGTTGCATGTCCGTTCATTTGTTGTGCATCCTTTTGATGGACCTGCGTGGTCGCATCTGTACTCTGATGTTACTGTGCTATATGACCCAAAGTTTGACACCTCTGTGGTCAGGATAGACAGTAAATCATCCCCGATGTAATGTCTACCTCAGATGGTTGGTTTTCTTATGCCGAGTGTCAGCTCGAAGAAGCTGCGGCTCGGGTTCGCGTACCTTGGGTACGTGTGGAGTATACGGTATGTGTTACCGCCGTTACTCTGGGTGGCATCATAAAGACTTGTAGAATGTGTAAAATCATATGGTATTCACTAAGCATTAGCTTACCCTTTCAGTTGTTACATTTTTACAGGAAAAGGGAAATCCACCGCGGGACCGTCTAGCTAGGACGTTTATTGAAGTATTTGAAGATTTCTACTGTTTAACTTGGTATTTGGTCTACGAAATTAGTGTTGTAATAAATTTGGGAATGATGTAATACTTTTGAGTTTGTAGACTTAGACGTGTAACCTATGTAGCACCGTAGGGTGTTTGACAAATTTGTATTATTTTATTTTGTAGTTTATGCTTCCGCACTTTAATTAAGATATCAGATCATTGTAATTTGTATGTTGGTGATTAATCCTGGGTGAATTGTAATTGGTGGTTAATGTGACAAGGGTGTCACAAATACCCTTGATGTGAGTGATCTTCCACGCGATAGCCTCTTTGTGGGCACGAAGAATGTTGAGGAGTCTCTTCTTTTGATCACCCATAACATTTGATGAGATAATAACGGGAAATTTAGACTCCTCGAGGAGATATGCGTCATCAAGATGGCTTGGGAGCTTTTTGAGCTCGAGAATCGTGGGTCTTCGAGAGAGGACTTGATCCAACAAGAATCAAGATCATGATAGATGGATTCAATAACCAAAGGTGCAGGGGATGGATCCATGGTTCATAAGGGTGCCAACACTTCCAAGCTCTCTTCAAAAATGAGAACATCATCCCCTCGACCGACTGAGAAGATATCTTTGAAATCCTTTTGTTATGTAGTTGCAAAATCAAAGTCAAACTCTTCCTCATATGCATGAATATGATAACATGTGTCGTCTAAATAGGATGGATGTTTCATGGCTTTATCAAATGAAAATGTAACCGACTCTTCGCCTACTTTGAGGGTGAGCTTATTATCATATACGTCAATCATAGCGGGCGACGTGGCCAAAAATGGCATCCCTAAAATAAGGGGGCATGACTATCTTCATCCATATCCAGTATGACTATCTTTATCAACTTTAACAACTACATTTTCAAAAATTCCTCGAGGCTACTTTAACGAACGGTCCTCTAATTGGATGCTCATTCGAGTCGATTGCAGATCTCCCATTTTAAAATTTTTCATACAAAGATGTGGGCATAAAATTTATGCTTGCCCCAGGATCCGCTAATGCATTTGTGATGACTAAGTTACCAATATGACAAGGGATAGTGAAACTCCCTGGCTCGGTCATCTTTTCTGGCAACTTATTTTGAAGCCATGTCATCATCCTTCATTCATAACCATGGATGAATCATCTTCAAACTTCCTCTTGTTGGTGATGATTTCCTTGAGAAACTTCGCATATGTAGGCATCTGGGAAATGACATCAACAAACGGTAAGTTAATATGCAATTGTTTAAAAAGTTCAATAAATTTACCAAACTGTGCTTCCTCTTTTTCTTTTCTTAACTGGCTCGGATAAGGAACTTTTGGCTTAGTTATCAGCACTTTGGTGGTAGAAAGAGGTGGGATTTACAGAGTACTCCCTCGGCTTGAATTTAGTGCCTCATCCATTATGGTATCCTTTTCTTGATTTACTAGCACATCATCACTAACAACATCATTTGAAACCTTAGTGGAAATAGGTTCAAGAGTTTTACCACTCCTCAAGCTAATTGCCTTGACATGTTCTTTTGAATTTGCTTCCTTGTTTAAAGGCAATGCACCTTTTTCTCTTTCAATTAGCAATTGTGCAAGTTGGCTCATTTTCTTTACCAAATTTTGAATCAAAGCTTGTTGGTTGCTAACAATATCTTCAAGGGTTGGTTTGGTTTTGGTTGAGGAGGTGGTGTTGTTTTTGGCTTGAGGTGGTTGTTGTGATGTATTCTTCATGTGGTTGGATTGGCGGATTGGTATTGAGCATTTTTTTAATGTCTAGCTTGATAAGAGGTCTTTCTTTGGTTGGGGTTAGACGAACTAGTACCTTCGAATCCCAGTGGCATGGCCAGAGCTTGATCATTTTGTAGACGCCATCGGAAATTTTGATACTTCCTGTTGTCAACATTTGGATTATAATATTGTTGGGGCGATGGTTGAAAACCTAGTTTACCACTCGGATTCTCATACCGGTCACCATATAATTACAAAACATCCTCCGCTAGGATCTCGTCCGGCTCTTCGTTTCCGCAATCTCTCGCGGTGTGAGGACCCCTGCACAATTGGCAAACCTCTTGAATTTGATGGTGGATTCTCTCAAGAGAATTTTATACTTTTTTAGACAATCTATAGTAATGTGTGGACCATCACAAAGTTGGCAACTCTCGGATATGGCTTTAAGATTTTGAAGTTGGACAATTTGCTTGCCCATCTTTGCGATCTCGTCTTTTAATGAGCTTACTTCATCCCCACACCGAAGAGAACCACATTGAGATCTATGTCGGGATGAATGCCGCTCATGAGTGTTTGTGGCAGCATTTTCGATTGCCTTGTAAGCATCTGTGGGCCTCTTATCCATTACACAACCTCCGGCATTAAGGTCTGTATACTTCCTCGTTGACACTATCAACCCCGTGTGAAATGTGTATACTTGTGTATGTATCTAATCCATGATGTGGGAATCTCCGTAGAAGACCCTTAATGCGCTCCCATGCTTTGTATAGAGAGTCCTAATTTTCCTGGCATAAATCATTGTCATGTTTTAAACGAGCTGTTTTAGAAGGAGGAAAGTACCGCATGAGGAACCGGTCTAAAAGTTCCTCCCACGTAGTGATGGACTGTGGAGCGAGTGACTGGAACCACATTTAGGCAGCCCTTTTCAATGTGTATGGAAACAACCAGAGGTATAAGGCTTCTTTGGGCATCTCTCAAATCTTGATCATATCAGAACGTCCAAAAATATCGTATGGTGAGCACTAGGATCATCAAAGTCCAGACCTTCAAACAAACACATTTGATTCAGATACTGCAAATAATGAGTCCTAATCTCATAATGCGATCCTTGAACGACATGGTGTATGATTTCCTACCCCAACCCAATGGTGTATCAAAATACAAGATATACACATACCAAATGAATTTATAAATGTTAAAACTCCCCTAATAATGAATCTGCAAGTTGTAGTGATGCTTCCTTTCAATATTATTTTCAAAAATGGCTTCCAGTCACTTGTTTTGCTATCCAAAATGATGTTTTCATGTGTGTTTTTGTTTATGGTTTGCTCCTACCTCATGAATACAGAAAAGAATGTTTTATACCCTAGAATAAGCACACCATGCTTGAGTGCTTTCAAAACCCGATTTGTTCTAGCAGATTTTAGAAATCACTAAGGAATGTTCATCCAGTTAAGCACGCCGTGCTTTAATGAAAGTGCTTCACGGGAAATTGGGCACGCAAGTAGGAGGCATGGCATGCTTTATGGAACACGTAGTGCCTAAGTATAAGCACGTCGTGCTTGTCTGTTTTTCACCAAAAACATCTCTTCTTCACAAAATCCTGAAAGTTACAAGGAAATGCTAAATGTAATCAGCAAACACATATTTTAGCTTCTAAAACACAACTTTTAGAAAATAAGAGCAATGAAAATGCCGACAAAACATGTACCATTATGAAGATATTAGTCACCTTCATCAATCAATGCAAAATGTGCATGATTTTCTTTCGAATCAATCATAATCAACCAATGGTCATTTCTATCATAACACTTTTTTCAGACTTCTTTTGCTTTGCCAACAGCAGTTTGTTCTTGTAATATTCAGAGTTATTCATTATTTGTGATGGTCTTTGGCCAAATGACCAGGCTTACCACACTTGAAGCATGCTTTCTTCTCCTCTTCAGATTCCTTCTCTCCATCCTTATTGCTTGAATATCCTTTTCAAACCTTGATGGATCGTATTTATCCTTTCAGTACCCTGAAGAGTACCTCAGCTTGTTGTTAGTGGCTAGTTTATAATCCTCTTCCTTTGTTCATATGCCTTTAATAGAAATACCATCCTATTTTTGAATTTATCTTCATCAGAATCAGGATACTAGAATTAGACTCACTTATCAACTCAATTATCTTGTTTTCTTTAAAAACCTTTTATCGGGCATTAGTGCTAATGGATCAGCAATTTGTTTCTCTGGTGCTTGAACTTGAGCTTGTGCTAGCAGAGCTTTACTCACTTCTTGTTGGTTGACATTTAAGCTCCTAAAATCCATGTGGAAATCTAGTTCTTCCAGATTCTTGATTTGGGTTATGTTTGACATGCACATAAGTCTTCCATTCCACACCCAAATTCATCAAGAATTTAACATTTATTGTAACAACTAGCACAAAAGCAGGTTAACATTTATAAATAAATCAATAGTCATTAGTAATTAATCAATGTGTTTAACAAATTTCATAAGGAAATTCATTACAATTAGAAACAATTTCATTGGTGAGATTCGATGAAACGGCAAAGTAATTAATCCGATCAATTTACGATAGGATGGATTAATTCAACTAAGTGCATAATTAAATTAAGATTATTAACACTAATCATGCATTAACAAACTTACACAACCTAAATTATGCAAGGCTAAAACAATTCATTTAACTAGTGTATTTCATAAGTTTTTATAAAATTACATTAAAAGGAAAATACAAGAATACATTTTGAAATACTTTTATACAAAATAAAAATAAAAAATAAACATAAAATATAAATACTCCTCCTAGGTCCGCCAAGAGAGTACACCCATAATGATTTAATTTTTTTATTACATCTCCCATTCACCATCAAAATCAACTTTAAATCCAATCATTTTGCTAAAAGATGCACTCAACTTCGAACATTTCATCATTTCAATCACTTTTTCCATCTATATAAAAGACCAACTATTTTCATTCATTCTCACACCTTCAAAAAACCAAAAATCTCTCTTCTCCTCTCTCTCAAATCCGGCCAAAGAAAGCAACACAAAGCCAGAGTTGCAACTTTTATTTCTTCAATTTTGTCAAGAAAGTTTTGTGCAACAAAGTTCAACAACACTTCCTTCTAGTTATTTGCATACTCTTAGTTCATCAAAGTATGTAAAACCGACCTTATTACTTCTTATATTTATGTTAATATAAGTCTTGCATAATATATATAATCACAAACAACAACCAGTTTTATTAAAAGTTTAGTTTATAAACCACTAGTTTTGTTTTAAAGTTTGTTACTTCAAATGTGTTTATAAATATATAAACACATAATGTAAGTTTAAATATTATGAAAACAAGTTATATAACTATGTTTCATAACCTTTTATACATGTGGTTTTTGAATAAACAACAAGAATCACAAGTTGTTTCAAGGTTATGAAATTCGGATTTTTCGGCAGATCTATTACATCAACTTTCAAAAATCATAAATAATTCAAAACTTATCGAAATGACTTGATTCTTGTTTCTTTTATCTATGTTCTAACTAAATATCTGGAGGTTTTCATAATTTAATTCAGAGTTTTGAATACCCAAATACTGTTTGGGAACCAAAAGGTCTAACAGGTCAAATATGGCCAACATAGGGTTTTTAACGAGTCTTTTCCCTAACCTAAACACCTCGAAAAATGACTATTTTTACCATGAAAAAATCCTTATATATAGTAGTTTTATGATTATGAAAGACATATCCCAAATTGTTTTGGAGCTTGATCAAAAATAGCCACAAAGTAGGCCGAAAAATCTCGATAAAACCTGGAAAATTCATATATGTAAACCTGACGTTTTTAACTGGGTTTTATTTTTGGACATGTTAAGTTGGGTGATTTAAAATATAAAAACTCTCATACATGCATATTATCATTTATGGGAATTATTAAGTCCCTCATATGATTTAGGACTCGGTTAAATACATCAAGCCTCATCTCAAGTCAACAACGCAATCTTCGTTTTTTTACGCTCATTTTGCCATCATTTACAGTGAGTTTTCATAGGCCCATTTTTAATTGTTTCTATTATTTTGGGGTGAGAATACATGTTCAACTTTTTATTTTATATGGACACAAGTACTTGAATTATTTTTCGTATTACATAACATTGTTACGTCACCCACGCCCTCAATCATGAACCGTTAATTACTATGTAAACCTGAATATTATGGATAGATCTATTTGGGTTGACGCCCCCATCCGGGTTGGTCGCACCAATTATAGACGACTGCATAATTATTTGACAATTCTTGGTATTATATTGTTGGATACCACATAGGGCACTCAAAAGTTAAGTTTCGGGGTCATGAGGCTTATGGTAATACTTAATCTATATGATTCGCTTTTGTTTATAAACTCAATGAAATCTTGTGTATTCCGTACAATGTCTTACTTATCGAGTAAAACTATGTGCTCACCAACATTATGTTTTTTCGTATTTAGTGTGTTTTTTTCAGGACCTTAAGAGCTACTTTCCGCACTCATGGCTATTTTGCAAGATTTTGGAGTCACAGAGCATTTTCTAAACAAACTTGGAGATTTATTTGCATAACTAGTTTATTACTTATTTTTGGTCATGTACTTTAATCTCCATTATTCGTGAACTCATTTATGTCATGATTGTAAAACACTATTTATCATTAATGTATTTCGAAAAGGTCCCATTTAGAGGTCGTTCATTATGATTGTGATTTTGTTTCTGCGACGTCATTGCCAAGCGGGGTATCGTGGTGTGACATTTATCTCCAGCTTACCCTTCTTCACATTATTTTTATTCCATTCATTCAGTAAATTCCATAGTCTCTTGTATGTGTCTGCAAGCAGCTCATTCTCTTTTGCCTTAGAGCCTTCATACATTTGTAACAAGCCAGTAACTTTCATTCTTGTACACAATTCAATGAATTGCATCAGTTTTGCAATATACTCCCAAAGAGGGGTGTAAACGAGCCGAGCCAAGCCCGAGTCATTAAAGCTCGTGCTCGGATCGTTTAAAAGTATCAGGTTCGAGCTCAACTCGTTTCGAGCATTGTATGTAAAGCTTGAGCTTGGCTCGTGAATAATTATACAAGCTCGAGCCCGGCTCGGGCTCGACTCGTTTATTATATATATTAAATTTTTAATTAGTTTTTTATAATCTATTTATATATTTTATATTTTATATTTATTTAATCTATATATTATATATTTATTAATTAAAAACGTTTTTTTATATATGCGCTCGTTTAGGCTCGTGAACTCGATATGTGAAGCTCGGGATCAAGCTCATTTATTAAACGAGCTCATTTAACTCGTGCTTTTTTCAAGCTTTTAGCGAGTCGAGCTCGAGTAGCTCGGCTCATTTACACCCCTAACTCCCACATCATCTTAAATTTCATACTGCTATCAATGATGGTGTATATTTCATTTGTGAGAGCTTGCATTAGGAATGAATGTGCAGCTTCATCTACCTCATATCTCAATTTCTCCTCTAGTGAATAACCTGTGATTTTCTTAAGCTGGAACTTTATCAGGGATTGGTGGGTTTAAGGTGTTGACCCTTAAAATGTTTCATATATTTGAATGGACCTTCCGTGATTGAACACAATATATTTTTCCTATTTGGTTGTTTGTTGATAAACATTTGGAATGTATCCTTCCACTATGAAAAGTCACCTCTGAATAGTACTGGAGGTTTAGCATCAAATCCAATAGCCATTTCTTCACGGGACATGATTGCAAATTGTTGGATGTATTATGAATTAAAAGATCTATTCAACAAGAAATGGATTGTATGAGACAAATAGTCAACAAAAGTCAAATTACAATCAACTTCAATCAATTAAAACAGATGTGAAAGCCTTGGTGAAATTTTCAAAAATATAAATTTCTAGTTTAACCGACTTGAGCTCGAGTATGAACTACTCGAGATTCGAGTATAATAGACTCGATTTTCAAGTACGGAGGATTCGATTTTTGAGTATGAAGGATTCGAGTTTCGAGTATGAAAGAAGAATGATTGAATATGAACTTGAATTTGTATAAAATTTACGAGTATGCTTGACTCGAGTTCGAGTATGTTGGACTCAAGTTCGAGTACGTTGAACTTGTGTTCGAGAATGTTGGACTTGAATTTAGGTTAAATGGATAAACTATACAACTTAAATCCCTTCAATATAGTTCGAGTTTATTGAAGCACACAATGATTAACTCGAGTTCTAGTTTACTTCAAGTTCAACTGAAGTGAATTAACTCAAATTCGAGTTCAACTAAAATCAAATTCGAGTTCAACTAAAAACTGAAGTTTTCAAACCTAAAAACAAATCAAATCACCCTTAAAGTTGACAAGGAATTCGAAATCTTCTAAATCGATATTTCGTGTTCAATGGACTCGAAGTCGAGTCTGAAGGACTCGAAGATTATACTCCACAAAATTTTATGTTTCTGCAATTAGGGTTTCCACGAACTCAAGAACACAATGATCAGTTGTTTAGGCTCTAATACGAATTTAAGAAAACATTCACCAAACTCATCAAAAATTTGATTCAAATGTTGTTGCTTCGGCGATCTAATACCAATTGTTAATCACATAAATGATACCAACAATAACAATCAATGTATAATTTGCAATAAGAATAATGATCTGTAGGTCCCAAAAGGTTTCCCAAGTATGTTAAGGGAGGCTGTAGAGGGGGTGAATACAACTAATTCTTTTTTCACACACCTTTTCTCAATGTTTGTATGTATATATTAACACTTGTTAAATTACAAACAAGTTTGGTTTGCGAAATGATCCAAACTGAGATGACAGAAATGAAATAACAGACTATAAACTAATCTAAGACTCACTCAGATGAGTTACAATGAATTTACTCACTAAGTCTCACTCACTGTTTATACAAGACATAGACAGACCAACTTTAAGAAAGAGTAGCTTAGACACACTCAGCTATGACACTCTAAGATGAAGCAGAACTTGCATGCATGAAAAACACACTTTTCTTTGCACTAGACGTTCTCTGTTTGTAGATGTCTCTCTTGATGATATCTAACTACTTGGAAGCTTCTTTTACACTCACACAGTGAGTCTCAGTGAAACTTTTTCATTAGTTATAGAGAAAGTGGGAATACCTTGCAAAAAGACAATGATGCTTTTCTGCATTCAGGCAAATCAGACTTTGTCCACTTGTTGCAGAGCCTTTGTCTTTTCCTTTTGTCTATGTTGTCCACAGCTCCACCTTAAAGAGGAATGTCAACTTTAGACCTTTACTCTTCTTTGTAATGTTATTTTGATATAAGAAATGGTCTGTCACCCATTTCAGATATCCTCTTTGTCTTCATGCTTCGGAACAGCTTTGGCAAAACTGACGGTTTCTAATTTTCCACTTTTATCTTGAGTTGTAGACTGATCAATACATTCAAGACTTTGCATGAGGACATGGAACAAATTCCATTTTATGTAAAACCAGTTCACAAAGAACATAACACAAGCTTCAGTCAAAACTGTTCAACAGACATGAATGGCTCAGACAATTTTGGTCAAACATGTCCAACGGTTATGGACAGCTTTTACAATCTGCCAAGTTACAACTAATGTAACAGTGTAAATAGTCTTAGGATTATTTTGCAAATCACTTATCAGGTTTCTATAAGGCATTACAAAGCCTTAAGTTTTCCTTTTAAGTGTATCAAACAGGTTTGATTAGAAATCTCCCCATATGATATAGAGCAGGTTTGATTAAGGCCTTTTTGTGCCTAACAATCTCACCCTACTTGCAATATACATCTTTAAGCTTACTGTATAAGATATCACTATGTACATTTACATTACAGTTGCAAAAATAAAGTTACGACATAGAAGTAAAGTAAAAGATCAGTTTATACATACTGAAAAAATGATTAAACAACAAATGTTTAAAAGGAAAAACAAAGTACAACAAATGTACAATACAACTTTAACTAATTGGACTGTTGATGTTGGGAGCAACTAACGGAAGCCTAACCAACTAATGATCAGCTTCCATTCTTCATCTACTCGTCACCAGTAGATGGACCTTCTTCCTTCTCCTTTTCTTTTTCCAAATCAGCAGCAGCTTTGAGAAGTTTTTCTTGTTCTAGACCAGCCATCATTTCTTTTCTGGCTTCAAAACTTTCTACCTCTTGTTTAAGATAGAAGAGATCTTGGCTGTCTAATTCTCCTCTGGTGTTGCAAGCTTCTAACTGATTTAGAATGGGTACTCTCCATCCGAAATGCTTGACGTAAGTTGTCATGAACCTGAAGATCTGAGGCTCTTTGAAAACACATTTTCTTGGTTAGGGAATCCACAAAGAACACTCCAAGTTCAGGATCTTTAATGAATTTACATTAAACAGGTTCTACAAATTTAGGCAGGCTATGATCCATACATTTTATTTTAGTGGCACATAAACCTTGTTCAGTCAGCTTAACAATCTCCTCAAGCTCTGAATATCTTTTCTGTCTTTAGGGTTTGATTTTGGGTTCCATCTTGTTGGTTCCCTTGATCATGTCTTCTAGATTCAAATCCAACCCTTTCACCTTCTCCATCAGCTTTCTTACAAATGCCCTGACTGTTTTAGCATATTCAAATTTTGAATTTCTCAGAGCAAATGCAAGTTCAACTCACTCTCTGTATCCTAATCTAGCTACATCAGTTGCTGCTTCATATGACTCTAGTTCAGGGCCATCAGCACCGAATCTTCTGATCTGCAGGTTCCGAGGTTGATTTTTCCTTAAAGTGGGAACAACTTTGTGAATTTACAGTTTCTATATCAATCAGATAAACATTCAATATTAAGAACAATAATAGAAATCACAACTAACCGAATGTTTGTATATCCAAAATGTCAATTACAAAATGAGAAGATCTTCTTACAATGTTAGTAATTATTTTCTCCAAAAAGTGAAAATGTCAGATCTCCTTTATTGAAAGTCAAACTTTCTATATATATACATATTTTTCACAACTATTAACTATATACAAAACAAACCCTACACTTTGACTTCCATCAATTACAATGTATTCTAACAATCTCTCCCTTTGATGGAATGTGCAAAGTCTTTAAATTGCCAATCCAAGCTTCTGCTCAAACCTTCTTATGCTTTTTCGATCAGAGAGCCTCCATTCAATTTTTGAAATGAATTCTACCATAAGTCTTCGGTCATTAACTGATAAGGCTCCTCTCTTTGTCTTTCTCTTCTTATCAGATGCTTGCTTTCCCTTTAAACCACTCAACACTAAGTTTAGTGTACCATCTGAAAATTTGTTGATTTCGACACTCCTCATTGCTCTTAGCTTCTTGTTTCCGTCCTTGTACATAACAGTTGGATGCTTTACCATGACGACTTGAAATTCTTTCAACTCTCCAGCAAATTTGATATCTCTATGTGGAGTTGTCATGTTAATCTTCCTCATCCCACGTTCAACACCTATCTGCAGATCTTGCACTGACATCAATACCAGTTTGGTATGCATGAAGTGGAAAATTGTCTTCAAGGCAAATCTACAGTGCTCATTTCTTTTATTTATGCACAATTCATCAAATAAATAATCAATGTCGACTAGGTGCATATTAAACATATCGGCCTCAGTGAACTTATAGGTATTTCCATCAGCTCTCGTAACAGTGAATGTCGGATAGAAAATCTTAACTAATCTGTCCTTTTCATTTTTAACAAGATCAACTATCCTGAACTCACTCTTCACTTTATCAACATCTTGTGTCTTGTTCCTCAGAAAACTAGCATAGTTAAGTTGATTTGGCATGTTTGGCTCCAAGACCCTAAACAACTTAAGAAAAAAACACGGAGCTTGTTTCTTACAAAAAATTTGTTTCTCCAGAATGTCTTCGATATATGGCAATTTGTTCCTTTTCCTGATAAACTCTGCTGACCGATTCTCTGGAAGCTCAAATTTCTTTACTTTCTTCTTGCGAATCTCATCTTTATTCAACAATGTAAGCATATCTTGAATTTCTCTTTGAACGACTTGTTGTGCTTCAAATCTGAGCCTATGTTGCTTTTGAGACTCATCTGCCAGCACATATTCATTAAAAAACCTTTCCATGACCTCGACCTCATTTAACTCAACTCTTTCCTGAATAACAATATTTTCTACAGGAAATTCTTCAATTTCTTCCATAACTTGAGTTACAACCTCAGGCTTTTCAACCGTCGGTGTCGATATGGAGTCTTTCAATATCTCCTGAACTAACCCTTCTTCTTCTTCAATCCTTTCTCCTCGGAAATCAACATCAGTCAATGTGATTACATCATCACCCTTAGAAACTTCAATATATTCCTCTCTTTCTTCTTCTACACCTTGAATCCTTAACTCATGTTCCTTAACTTGAACATCATCTTCAGAATCATTGTACTTTTCAAAGTTGTAAATATCAGACTGAATGTTCAAAGGAACTAGAACATCTTCATAAAGAATCAATCCCAGCTCACTTTGTTCACCAACTGACTCTTTTGTGCTCCCTGCTTCTTTCTCTTTTACTTCTACTTCCTTCTCAGAGTATGTTATCATTAAAACCCCGGGTGTATGCTCAGCAAGCTTTTTCCTCTTCTCCCCCTCATCAGGAGCATCATCGGAATCCTTATCATGCTCATCATGCTTTCTTTTAGATGAGGAAGCTTGTGCCTTACACGTTTCTTCAACGGCTGCTACCTGCTCAGACAAATTTCCCAAAGCTGTAATGACTGTACTCTCCAGACTTATCATCCTTTCCCGTATCTCATCAAACTGTTCAAAAACAAATTCTTTCAGCTCTTCCTTCAACTCCTCCAGTGCTTGTTTGGATTCAGTCTGCTTGATTGATTCTTAAGCCATTGATTTACCTTTCAGAAATTTATGAATATTTGACATCTGTGCCATCACTTCAGACAACTGAGCAGATACATGTGTATTCACTTTGGCAACAGCTGCATTCAAAGCTTGATTCAACGAACATTCAGTAACAAATGGGGATAAATTCACCACTGGGTCACTTAGACTTCCAGTTGTCACAACAGTTGAACTTGTGAAAAGAACATCTGTGTGGCCACTACTCAGAGATGGCAACGTGGTTGCTCTGACTGGACTTCCACCCTCTTCAAGCGACGGAGCAAAAAATGCTTCCGTAGCTGAGCATGTTTCGGTGGGAACACGAACTTACTTCAACTGATGAAGTCGACTCAAGTGTCCTAAGCTGTATATGATCTATACTCTGTGAATGAATAGAAGTCATACACTCGGGTAGAGGTGTACTGATTTCAATATCCATCAAGTCCAAATGACTTTCGGATAGAAAATGTGGTTCATCCCGGTGCTCAAATGAAACAATCTCCTGTTGAGAGGAGACTGAGAGGATGGTTGGGTGTGCACTTGTCAGTGGGATACTGACGTCTTCAATGCTAACTCCCATAGGAGAGCTAATAGCATATGTTGTTAAATCTCGAATTTCTAGGCTTAAGGCATCCCTCACACTCTCCTGTGCAATATTCACTATATCCATCAATGCAATCCCTCCCTTATTGTGATCACCACCATCATCACCATCAGCATCATCATCATCGTCATCATGTCCTTCGTCTTCACCTTCTTGAATATCTAACAATGTTCTCTCAGAATCAGATTTCTCAGTCTCTTCCTCACCACCCCTTACAACTTCAACTCCCTCGCTCACTTGTAGGATTCCGTGAACTTCAGCCCCATGCTGAGGTTCCTCTCTTCCTATCACTCCTTGGGTAAGAGAACCCGGTTCTTGGGTCTCTATTGGAGCATGACCTATCCTATATAACTTCACATTTTCACTTTCAGGATCTGCATACTTCAACAAGGATTCTGGAATCGGCATGGTATTCGCATTAGGAGAATCCGGCACTTCATGAAAACTCATCATGACATAGTATGGGTATCGCTTAGAATTAGATCTCTTAGGAATGTTTTCATTTGCCCTTAAGATCCCTCGGATAAGAATTTGTATAAACCGCTGAAGTGGAACGAACTTCCTTGCTCTATTTGTTGTTTTTGCCAGTACTATCTCCTTTAGATCCTCCCAGATAAACTGAGCATAATCATAATGCTTATTGAAAGCAATTCCATGAAAGATCCTTAGACAGTGAATGCTACATCTGTCTATGCCTGTATGCTTAGACGTCATACACCTATTGATGATTCCGAATAATGTGTACCATTCGCCATTTAATCCATTTCGATGAAATTTGGAGCTTTTTGGAAGTGGCTTTGAGTAACCCAGGCTTATTAAATCATGAACAGCTTTTCATCAGACACAAAATCTTCAAAATCCGCTAACTCAGGAAAGTTAACCGTGTCTATTCGTCTTGGAAGAAACAAGTTGTGACGAAGTCTAGCAAGGGTAATTTTGGATATAAATTGGTCTATGGTTACTTTAAAGTGGTGGTTTCCATCAGCAGGAACAAATTTGACTGTATGCCAAAATTGTTGTAGGTAGACCTGTGGGATTGAAGGTTTATACTGAAAAAGATATCCCAAAGGATGGCCTTTGAGAATATCTACGATAATCGGGTGACTGACTTTGATAACCTTTGTATCCAAATGATGATTGTTATCTTTGAAGGGTAGGCAATGTTTGGGTTTAACCAGTTGGTTATCGGGGATTATGGTTGAAGGTGAGGGTCGAGCAACAGAGGTTGAACGAACGGGTGTGGATACGAGTGTATGATTGGAGGATGAATGGGAATCTGATGAATTGGAATTTTGGGAATGATCTGGTGATGCCATTTGAAACCTGTAAACAAGTAAAAATCATGTTAGACAAGACAGGTAAACAAATGAAATCATTCAATGGTAGAAAAATATAACATTTTATCAGAAATTATAAAAACTTGTGATTTTCTGTTTAAGGCATCGGGATTCCAGACAATAATAAACTATTATTGACAGGATTCCAGAGTCAATCGTTCAGAGACCAATGTTAGAAAAACACAAATTTATAACAATTTCTTGATAAAGTGTCACATTTTTCTTAACACATTATAAATCCAACACTTAGTAAAAAATTTCATTTAAACTCAAATGAAACTACATCAAACTCGAATGACCCTTGATGAATCTCGAATGATACATAAAAAAAAATCGAATGACTCTTGAACCAACTCGGATTGGTCTATGTATCAACGCGAATAAACTATAGTCTATTTCGAATAGAACAGAGTGAATCTCGAATAAAACTATAATCATCTCGCAGTACTTATGTATTAAACTCGAATAGAACATGAGGGTTCTCGATTAAGTCTTAAATGCTCTCGAATATTCAATTAGTCCAACTCGAATGTATAAGGAATTTCCTTGAATACAACATATGACAAACTCGAATTAGTCATTAGTCTCTCGGGCAATGTATTAACCGAGTCTGTTGATCTGAAATGTTCTAAGTGTCATTCAATCAGTCAACTCGCATGATACACAGAAGTTTCTCGAGTATAACTTTAGTCAACTCGATTGACTCTTGAACTTTCTCGAGTAGCATGGTACTCAACTCGAATGACTCTTGGTCATTCTCGAGTATCATTGTAAGCAACTCGAATGACTCTTGGACTTTCTCGAATATCTTTTGACTCAACTCGAATGAGTCTTAGACTTTCTCGAATGAAGCCTTTAATCGAGAAGTTCTTTATGTATTAATTTCAAGTCCTCTATACACTGAATAATCAAAAATGAATTCCAGGTAGTTTTTCAGTGATTTAAAACTTGTATTCCCCTCGAAAATCAATTTTAAACACTTTTGTTTTACTGAACTTTGATTAAAAACAACATTTAAGCTGTCAAAATTTCAAGTTTCAGTAACAAGAAGAACACGAAAGTTTTTGACACTTAAAATCCAAATTTCTGTTTGTGTGGTTTGTTTCGAATCATGAAATTTCAAATTCATGTTCACACTGATAAACCAAATCAGACCACACAATTAATTTGAGTTTTATGAACAAACATTATGAACACCATTAACATCCAAAATACACAAAAACAAATGACGAGCACTGATACAAATATAATCCAAACCTGAAATAGGCTACGTACAAATACTATATGTAGAATCAACAAAAACATTTACTCACAATTTCTATGAAATAGAAATCTTGATTCAGTTGATGATATTTGTGAGTTTTCGGTTTCTTAAAGGTGAAGAAATGCTTTGGAGAAGATGATGAATATGTGTGTATCCGAAAAATTGAATTTGGAATTGAAATTTCAAATTTATAGATTGTATCCTGAACCGGCCAATATTTGAATTTCAATAAAGAAAATATCGGCCCACATTCATCAAAGAAAGACCTATTTAAAAAACACCAACACCTTCTATTGTTTCAAAAAAAATTTCAACATAACAAGACAAAAAAAATAAAAACAACAAAAAACAAAACAAAATAACAACAAAAAAAGTTTCTGATAAAAAAAATTAAAAACCAGATTTAAACTCAATTAAAAATTGAAAATACACATAAACAAAAATTAACAAAAACAACAAAAAAAATAAACTCATAAAAAAATTATAAACTAAACTAAAAAAATTTAAAATTCTGCCCCTTTAATTTCTGAATGCCGCTCCCCCTCAAATGTGTATCATATTTCTCAGCTCAGCTCCCCCTACAAAATATCAGATAAATTGAATCAGATTTTCCCAAAACAGATAAATTTATTTTCTGCTCCCCCTGCACATGACAATCCAGATCTTGTTAAATTCCAATGAATATTAAACTTTTAAGATTCAAGAATTTAACATCAGATTAAAATCAATTAAAAAATGTAAATTTAAAATTATAAATTGAAACTACTGAATTATTAAATCTTAACGATTCAACATACCCAATTTGTATACCAAAAAATTAAACCTTTTTTCATCTAACGCTTTGGTAAACAAATCAGCTAGTTGATATTCACTAGGCACAAAATATAATTCTATATTTCCATTTTCAACATGATCCTTTATAAAATGGTACCGAATGTCAATGTGTTTTGTTTTTGAATGTTGCACCGGATTTGATGCAATAGCTATTGCGCTCTGAGAATCACAGTAGATGGGTATTTTCTTTGGTGTAAACCCGTAATCGCGCATTTGGCTTTTCATCCACAACACCTGAGAACAGCAAGAAGATACAGCAACGTATTCTGCTTCAGCTGTAGACAATGAGACACAATGTTGTTTCTTGGATGACCAGCATACGGGTTTGTCACCTAAGAACTGTACTGCTCCAGACGTACTTTTTCTGTCCATCTTATCACCTGCGTGATCAGCGTCAGAAAAAAGCAGTTAGATTAAATGAAGATTCTCTAGGATACCACAAACCAAGGTTTGGAGTTCCCTTAAGATATCTTAAAATTCTTTTTGCAGCTGTTAAATGTGATTCTTTAGGATTCGGCTGATATCTTGCACACACACATTTAGCAAACATAATATCTGGTCTATTTGCTGTTAAATACATCAATGACCCAGTTATACCTCGGTAGTGAGTCACATCTACAGGTTTCCCCGAAATGTCCTCATCGAGTTTTGACTTTGAATCCGGGGCCATGGGAGTTTTCATAGGGGTACTATTAACCAAGTTAAGTTTCTTTAACATGTCTTGTATATATTTTGACTAATTGATAAAAATACCATCAGCCAGTTGTTTAACTTGTAATCCTAAGAAAAAATTTATTTCTCCCATCATGCTCATTTCGAATTTTTGGGACATTAAAAATGTGAATTTCTTACAAAATTCCGGATTTATAGACCCAAATATTATGTCGTCTACATATATTTGTATAACTATGATATCCGACCCCTGACGTTTTATAAACAGGGTTGTGTCAACTGCACCTTTGTTGAATCCACATTTCAACAGATATGTTGAAAGTGCATCATACCAAGCACGCGGTGCTTATTTAAGACCATACAGTGACTTATCTAAATTATATACATGATCAGGTTTCGAAGGATCAGTAAATCCTTCAGGCTGATATGTATATACTTCATCGGTTAGTTCCCCGTTTAAAAATGCAGTTTTAACATCCATTTGATAAACTGTAAAGTTTTTGTGAGCGGCAAAGGCTAAAAACATTCTAATCGCTTCGATTCGTGCAACTGGTGCAAATGTTTCATCGTAGTCAATCCCTTCTTGTTGGCTGTATCCTTTGGCAACGAGACGAGCTTTATTCCGAATGATTACTCCATGTTCGTCCTTCTTGTTTTTAAAGATTCGTTTCGTGCCTATAATAGATTTGTCTTTAGGGCGCTCAACAAGTCTCGAGACCTTTAACCGTTCGAACTGGTTCAGTTCTTCTTGCATCGCCACAATCTCATCAGCATCAAGAAGTGCTTCTTTTACATTCTTGGGTTCTACTTTACTTAGAAAATTTGAAAATAGACACTCATTTATGGTGACCCTTCTGGTTTGGACTGAAGCGGATGGATCACCAATAATATTTTCGATTGGGCGATTTCTCATCCACTTCAAAGTCTGTGGAAACGGTTCTATGTGGTCTTGAATGGGATTACGATCTAGATATCGGGGGGTTACTTCAGATGTAATAGGTAGGATATCTGAGTTAGGAACTTCTGAATGTTCAGAAGTTAAGGGGGTCTCAAAAGAATTTGGAGGTTCAATGGGTTGTGCAAGCTCAGTTGACAATTACACATTTGTTGTTGAGGCTTCTCCAGTTTCTTCTGAAACTTGTTGTTGAGAAAGATCAGAGACTACAACGGGATCTTCAGTAATCTTGTCAGACACCAAATTTAGAACATTAGTTTTGGGCTTGTCAAAATAGTCTTCATAAAAATTCTCAAACAACTTATGTAATTCTGAATTTTCAGCATTCTGTTCAGATGACTCCATTGAAGTCTGCGTGTTTGGTTCGGGTCTTGAAATGGTGTGTTCATAAGCCATTACCACTCCTTCATCAAATTTGACGTTCACGCTCTCGTTGACTGTCTTGGTTCTCTTGTTGTTCACTCGGAAAGCAACCAACTCGTTTGAATATCCGATGAATATTCCTTCATCTGCCTTTTGATTAAACTTTCCAAGATTGTCTTTGTCGTTTAGAATAAAGCATCTGCAACCAAAGACATGGAAAAATTTAATATTAGGTAATTGTTTTATTAATTAATTCATAAGGAGTCTTTCCGAATCTTTTATTTATGATTGAACGAGTTTGTGTGAAACAAGCTGTTGCAACTGCTTCTGCCCATAACAATAACGGTAAATTTGAATATGCCAACATCGTCCTAGCTGATTCCACTAGTGTCCGATTTCTACTTTCAACGACACTGTTTTGTTGTGGAGTTCGAGCAGCTGAAAACTGATGTGTGATTCCTACAGAATTCAAAAATGATTCAAGTGATTTGTTCTTGAATTTTGTTCCGTTATCTGAGCGGATTGATTGAATTGTGAGTTGCAATTTCACTTGTATTTTTCGGATGAAGTCTATGATAATTTCGGTTGCATCTGATATGGACCTTAGGAAGAAAACCCATGTGTATCGTGAATAGTCATCAACTATCACCAATACGTATCGTTTCTTATTAATGCTTTGTACTCGCATTGGTCCACACAAATCCGTATGTAGTAATTCTAGTGCTCTTGTGGATGAGTGTTCGGATTTGGATTTGTGTGATGCTCTTGTCATCTTTCCTTTTTGACATGCGGCACACAACTGCTCTTTTTGGAATTTGAGTGTTGGCAGCCCTTTAACTAACCCTCCTTTCGCTATGTTGGTTAATTCATTGAAGTTCAGATGTGAAAGGCGACGATGCCATAGCCATGATGTTTTAGATGTAGCTTTTGACAGTAAGCAAACATCTTTCTTCAGATTAATAGAGGCTAAGTCAATAGAGTACAAATTGGTTATCCTGTTTACTGCCAGTATTTCATTACCTTCTCCGGATCTGATGCTGCACCAACTGGCTTTGAAATTGACTTCTAATCCTTTATCACACAACTGTCCAATGCTAAACAAATAATGTCAAAGACCATCAACATGAAAAACCTTTTGAATGGTAATTTTGTCATATGTGCGACTCCCGTATCCTTTGATCGGACAAAACTGATCATTTCCAAATCTGACCGTCCCACAGAACTTTTCTACAAAGTTCGTGAGTATGTCTCTTTGTCCGGTCATATGCTTGGAACATCCGGGGTCAAGATACCAAACATGGTTAACCTATAAGACGAAATAACACATGAGGTACCCACTTGTAGTTGGGTACATTTGTTTTAGGTAAATCATGCAAAGTATTATTTTTTTTCTCAACAGATATGGCTTTTTGCTTAATATTTGATGTTGTTTTAGGTACCCACATTTGAACAGTTCTTTTGGGTATCCACTTTTGTACAATTCGTGGTGGAACTGTTTTTGAGATGATTTTTTGTGGAACCTTTTTCTGTTTAGAACACGGGTCCTTTTTCTTTGGTTGCCAGACGAGCTTATCAGATTTTACAATTAAAGGTTTACAAGCACTAGAGTTCAAAGCAATTAAGTCTGTTCTAGAGAATTTGATACAAGAATTATTAACAAATTTATTATTACAGACAGAGTTTTCAATGTTGCTATTTCTATCTGTAACAATATTGTTCTTCACGCGTCACTCTTGTTTTATATTCTTGTTTTTCTATTCTCTCTTCTTCTTTCTCCAAACTTGTTTTCTTGAACCATTCAAAATGATATCTGACATAAAAGAAACATGAGAATTAGTAGACTTAGACACTTGTTTCTTCTGTAAATTTCTCTTACCTTTTGAAGATTGGACTCTAAGTGCAATGGAGTTCTCTTTTGAAGATGATTCACCTTTTTCAAAGCTAGGAGTGTTAATAATAACTTTTGTTCTCTCCTTCTTTTGTTGTAAAATTGATGAATTTTCAGATGATTTAATTGAATCTGAAGAAATTCTTTGCAGAATTTTAACAGGTTCTTTTTGACCATCTGATTGTTTGTTTTGCAGAGGTTTGACATATTCATCAATTTTAACAAACATTTCCTCTAAAGAATTAAAGTCAGAGTGCATAAACAGATCAAATTCCTTTTTAGAATTGATAGAATCTAGAGAAGTTGAAGATGGTGGATCAGACAACTTTTTGTTTTTAGGCTGATTTTGTAAGTTTTGTTCCATAGTTTTTAGTTCAGCCTTGAGAGATCTATTCTCTGTCTCAAAATTTTTAATTTTCAATTCTAGATCAGAATTTATCTTTTCTAGAATTGAAGATGGCAGGTATAATTTTTGAGATTTAGTAGATGATTCAGACAAATCCTTTTTAGAATATATTTGAATGTACTCTTCTTTAGTATCAGTATTATTACTTGCTTCATTTATTCTGTTATAATCAACAGAATTTTGCATTTTGTTTGATTCTAATCTTTTTGTATCTTCACTAGATTCTACTTCATCAGATGCTTTCATAAACGTCATTTTTAATCCTAAGTTCATGTATCTAACATCATATAACGTTGGTGAACTAGATATTGCTTTTGTCAGATACTTTGGATTTTCCCAACCAATTCCAGATTTTGAATTATAAAATTCTGTGTCTTTTGGTTGATTTAAATAAATGGTTTGATCTGTTTTCCCTCTTTTGATTAATTCATCTTCCATCTTCTTTATTTTCTCATAAAGTTTAGTTTGTTCTTAAAAATTTGCATGATATTTTACAGAAAAGTTTGAAGCTTCTAATTCTGCTATTCTCAGTCTTTCTTGTAAGTCGGATATATTCTGATTAAGATCTAGTATTTTGCTTTGTAGTTCTCTTTCCTTATCTTGTAAATCTGAAACTGCTCGTAAGGCTAATGCTTTATCTTTGGAAAAGTCTAAAACTAAGTTATGTTCATTACGAAGTTTGTTTTCCAAAGAATGAGCATTTTTCTTTTCAGCCTTTAATGACTTTTCAAACTTTTTAAGCATAAAGGCCATATGAGTTAGTTTCTCTTCTAGCACACACGATTCATCAATATCAGAGTCAGAGTTAGAATGTACCTCCGGTTTGTCTGAACCATCTGATCTGTCTGACTCGTAATCTTCATTTTCCTCTACATCAGTTTTTCCAGTTGCCATCAACGCAACTTCTTCTGTTTCTTCCTCCTCAGATTCTTGTCTTTCTTCATCTCTTCATCAGTTAAACCAACCCATACTTCATCCTCAGCTATCATGGCTGATTCACTCAATTCTGACTCATTGAGAACCTCAGATTTCATGCAAATATGAGCATCCTCATCCAGAATATCTTCATCTTCAGATAACTGCAGCCAGTGGTCAGAGTTTTTGACTACTGGAAGTCTACATTCACGAGCATAATGACCTGGTTTTCCTCAGTTGTAACATTTCTGTTCTGAACCTTTCTTTGCTGACTTGACTGATTTTTCATATTTCTCAGTCTTTCTTCCACTGCTTTCTCCAGATTTTTCATATTTGTCCTTCTTCTCAATTTTCCTCGAGCCTATTGTAGCGCATCTTATTGTTGGTTGGCTTTCTGTAGAACTTCTTTTGAAAAGATTTTGTTAGCAGTGCCATCTGCATTTTCATTTCTTCGATCTCAGAATCTGCAAATGAATCGGAGGATTCTGATTCGGAAGATGTACTGCTGACTACCGCTCTTTTCTCCTTTTACATTTTATATTTGTACTTCTTCTCTGCCAGTAGAGCCGATGGGTCAGCAGCTTCTTTCTCGGCTTTCTTCTTTCCTGATAATTTCCTCAACACAACCTCCTGCTAGTTATTAAGGTTTTCAAATATCATATGAAAATCCATTTCATCAATATCCTTTGTCTGCTAGATAATCATAGCATATTTCTCCCATTCATGATTCAGAACGTTTAGGCTTTTCATTTCATTTCACTTACCAAACTCACAAACCTTAGGTAAGTGTTTTCCAGTAGTTGTCCTTCACGAGCTCTGAAATTTTCAAACGTCATTAGCCTGTTTCTAGCTCTGTTTGTTGCAGCTCTATCAGATCCCCTCATCAGTTTACACACTTCATCCCATATTGATTTGGCAGTTTTTATGTTTTTGAGGCATGTGTAAATATCATTGGGGATGGAGATCAGAAGTAATTTCCTGGCAGTTTTATCCCCCAGTTTTCTTTTCTTTTGGGCCTCAGTGAGGTTGGTAACCTGAACTGTCCTTGGTGGAATCAGGGGATTACAGGTTGGTACTCCAGGGATTGTTTCCATAAATGTGGCTGGTCCTTCTGTTAAGGATTTCAGCTCTCTTCTGATAGATCATGAAAGCTGATGAATTCTAGAAACCTCTCCCTCCATTGAACGTATTCTCCCCTGTATAGAATTGGGGGTTTGGTGTCTGATCCCATTGCTAGAGCGTCCTTTGACATTTTGACTGATATTTTGGAAACTGTCCAAGATCTGATGAACATTGATTGAAATTGAAAATGTAGATCAACAGTTGAAAGTTGATCAAACTTTGAAACACAGATTAGTATCAAATGATCAACTGAAATCTACAACAGAGTAACTTGTTAGAAGCAATGATCAACTTAAATTAAACACTGATGAAACTCGAATGATGTGTTGCAAATCTCGAATAATGCTTGTATAAAACTCGAATTAAATTGAGTGAAACTTGGTGAAACTCGAATAAGGCTATTTAAAACTCGAATGAGGTTTGTATAAAACTCGAATAGGTTTTGTATAAAACTCGAATGAGCTTTGTATAAAACTTGAATAGGTTTTGTATAAAACTCGAATGACCTTTGTATAAAACTCGAATGAGCTTTGTATAAAACTCGAATTAGCTTTGTATAAAACTCGAATGAGCTTTGTATAAAACTCGAATTAGCCTTTGTGAAACTCGAATTTGTTTGAAAAAACTTGAGTATTAGAATGAAACTCGATTTACTCTTATGTGAAACTCGAATTTGTCCTTTGTGAAACTCGAATTTGTCTAATGTGAACCTTGAATTAAATTCGAATTTTAATAAACTCGAATGAAATTCGAATTTACTTATAAACTCGAATCAAATTCAAATTGACAGTAAACTCGATTGATTTATCAATTCAACTCGAATCAACTAAGATGCAACTCGATTGATTAATTAAGTAAACATGAATCACTTTAAATCCAACTCGATTGACACTTGTTGTCAACTCGATTGACACTTGTTGTCAACTCGATTTTCAAAGGTATTCAACTCGAATTGCACACAATCTATGTGTATTTCGAGTTTCTTGATTTTTCAGATTATTTAAGTCTGAAATTCAAATTAATTCCAAAAAATTGTCCATTTTCACTCAAATTGAAATCGAAGGTGAGGATTTTGATTACAAACACTTTTTGTGAAACACTTTTGTCAAAAATAGATCTAGAGTTGACTTTTTCAATAGAACAGTAGACAACTTCGGGTTTTTCAAAATTTTACAAAAATGTCTAGATCTTTTGCTGTGTTTTGTGAATCAAATCAAGTTTATAGTCAATTGAATCGACTACTGATCCTATACCTTCGATCCAATTTGCACAGTGTCTGACCAACTGATTGAAAAACCCTGATGATTTTGGTGTTTTTTGAAAAAAAATGAAGAACAGTAACCGTTCGTAAAAATTTTCAATCAGAATCAAAATTCACCCCTAAATCTCTGATACCAATTGTGAATTTACAGTTTCTATATCAATCAGATAAACATTCAATATCAAGAACAATAATAGAAATCACAACTAACCGAATGTTTGTATATCCAAAATGTTGATTACAAAATGAGAAGATCTTCTTACAATGTCAGTAACCTTTTTCTCCAAAAAGTGAATATGTCAGATCTCCTTTATTGAAAGTCAAACTTTCTATGTATATACATATCTTTCACAACTATTAACTATATACAAAACAAACCCTACACTTTGACTTCCATCAATTACAATGTATTCTAACAAACTTTGACAATTGTTTCCTTGGCTACTCTCCTTTCAGCAACATTAAAGAATTTCTTTCTGGCCATTTTGTCAAAGTGGAATTGGGTTCTAACAGATGAAGGGGTAGAAGACACAGATTTTCCTTTGGTCATAGAGACCTTAGAGCTTTTCTCCTTCTCACCTTTCTTCTCACTGTTTGTCTCTTTAATGGCCACATCCAACTTCTTTTGCAATACCAAGGGTGGCATTTTTACTTTCTTTGCCTCCTTGGCTGCCAAAACCTGAGCAACTTTCACTGAGGCTGCTTCCTCTTTCGCCCTTTCCAGAAACTCAACTTGCTCTTGTTTCAAATTATAATAAGTTTTATGTGGAATATTCATTTCCTATGCTTGAGATTTGTCATATTTGAGTTGGAGTAGTCTTTTAGCCTCTGTATCCACAACAACTTTCCCTTTTCCTTTGGTTACTGTGGATAATGCTATCTCAGTTTCCTCTTCCTCTGATGATTCTAGGACAAGATGTCTTCGCTTGTTAGGCATGTCCTCAAGAATAAGTTCCTCTTCCTTAGATGGTGCAGGGCTTGGAGACTTAGCCTGAGTAGGGTCGACTGTCCTAGAAATATGAGATGTACTTGTAGCATCACCAGTTGTTAGATGGCCTACTGCTAGACTGACTGATGTTGATTTCTCCTTAGAGGGAGATGAAGATTTCTCCCCCTTAGACTTGGTCTTTTAGGCAGATTTCTTCTCCTCCTTTAAAGGAGATGGCACAAAGCCTTCAACATTAGGGCAGCCCAAAGGAACGGATCCAGCAGGCTTGGTAGTAGCAGGTTTGGTAACAGGTTTAATAAAGCCAAGTTGTCCTTAACCTCTGCTAACTGGGTAAGGCAATGGGTAAGAGAGGTTGATTGAGAGTTGGTGATGGCTGAAAGAATGGAAATGGTGGCCCTGCCAGTGTCACTGAACATGAAACGCTTAAGCTGTGCAAGAGTATTGTTGATAGATTCTTGCACATCTTCAAAACCTGATGCCATAGAGTTAGCCAGAGATACCATTAAGGTATTCAAAGAGGCTAAAGTTAAGGGCAGACAGACAGAGAAGGTTTCATCTATACTTGACAATTTTTAGGATATAGTTGCCAAGCTGGACACAAGGTCCTGTTGATTTGAAAGGAGAGATGAGAGTGAAGTGGAGAGTTGTTGCATCTGTGTAGTGAGTGTAAGCAGCTGTTAGGAGAAGTCAGGTTATGAAGAGGGTGATGGAAAGGATGACTTGAACAAATCAAGAAACCTTGCAAGCTGTGTATACATAGAGTCTACAATGTTAGAAGATAGGGTGGACATGGAATGTTTCAAACAATCAACCTTGGAGGACAACACAATAAGCTGTTCTTTCAAGGATAGGTCCTTTAGAGATGGAGGAGTATGGGTGGATTGTTTGGATTCATTGGATGGAGATGATGGTGAGGTTGGTGGTATAGTAGGTTTACTTAGTGATTATAGGGGCATAGTAGATTAAAGTTGTACAGCCTGCGCAAAGGACAAGTGACCTAATTTTGAGGGGTCAATGATACCTTCAGCAGTGGCCAAACCTGCGTCATGATGTGAGGAGATTGGAGATGTTTGTCTTTCAAGAACCATTGGGATTGTTATTCCTTCATCAAAGACATGGGTTGTACCCTTAGTAGTGCCTAGGTTTTGAGGGACTTCTTCATGGGGTGAAGTGGTGTGCATTTCAACATCATCAGTGGTGAAAACTGGTGATGAAATTACCATCTGGGGAAAGCCTTCACCAGAGAGTTGTACCCTGAGGATTATCAGGCTGGGATGTTTGTCCTTCAGCAGCTGATGGGCTTTAATCAGTTGCATCATTAGGAGCAGAAGTTGAAGGCTGAATAGTTCGAGGGCTTGGACCAATTGTTTTGGCACCTTGTGCAGACTCAGGTTGTGTAGGAGAAATATGAGTGGGGGACTATGTGGACTCAGTGTGGAGTGGAGAGAACTCCTGTCTTTCAATGTCCACACCATGTTGAGAGGGAGGGACAGTTGATGTGGTGGTCTCCATATTTTCAACCGGTTCTTGTTGGGAGGAGCCAGAGAATCTAAGCTGACTCTGGGTGGACTTAGGTTGGAGTGAAGCAGGCTCCATAGAAGGTGCACCTCTTTCTAAGATAGGAGGAGAGGATGCAACAGGGGTAGCTTCTTTTTCAACTGAATCCTGTTGAGAGGGGTCAGAGTGGTTGTGTTCGGTAGGTAAGTTGGTTTTATTCTTTCTAGCTAAGGATTTCTTCCTTAGCCTAGAGTGGTGGTGGTGAAGTGGGAGGTAGTTGTGTTCGGACTGGGGAAGAGACTATGCTGGAAACAGGGGGTGTAACCTGTTCTTCCCTGGTCTCTGATGGCACAGAGCCACTGGCCACAAAGGCCTCTAGTTCAAAAGATGAACCTGGGTGAACAGTCTGTTCCCCTTCAGGCACAGAGACTGGCGGAGCAAACTTGGTTTTTCTGACCTTCTTGGAGATAGACCCTTCTTCACCAGACTTTAGGGAATGTTTTACCCTTATAGTCAGTGATTTGGATTTTGTTGTGGCAGCAGCTATTGGATCCACCTCCTGTACAGAATGTCCTTCCACCAAACCAAGCAACCTCCTCATTGGTGTTGCGAGAGGAGGTTCGTCAGAGGGAACCAAGGCATTAAATACTTTTATTCGAATAACAGGAAACATCAATAACTTCAAAAATGGCTGAGTGTTGGAGAGAGAGAGTCACCACAAACATGTCTGAAGATGAGACATAAAAATCATGGATACGTTACAAATGGAGAACGTTTCTCTTGTTCCACAAAGGCTTTCAAATTGCCTAAAATCCATTTGGCCATATTCAGTGTGCTCTCATCGATAAACTGCAGAGCCTCTTGCACTTCCTCTATGCTAAGCAGATCAAATGAACCAATCTTGCAGCTTAAACTCATCACCACTGAGGCAAAGAGAAATCTATAGGCTGGTGCCAGTTCCTTCCTGAATAATGTAGCCTCTACCCTTGGAGCAGACACACCACAACATCTGAGCAAGTTACTAATTTTTTGGTTTTCAGGCTGTGGTTTATCATATTTTTCAACCACTGGCAGATGAAGTACCTCTCGAAGAAGATCAGCATAGATTTCAGCAACTTTGGTGTTATTGAGGATGGTTCCTCGAATAACTCTGGCAGCAGACTCATTTGAGCAGGTATACCAGAACTCGTATACGATCTCTTGATACATTACTCCTGGAGTTGTAGTCATGGCATAATGCAGTGGGTGTGCCTTGATGAATTCCACCATCGACTCATAACCTTTACCAACATATTTTTTTGGTCTTGTCAGATTTGCTACGTTGGTGATGGGTTTGATGATGAGAGTGGTAGTAACTGATGGATGTTAACCACATCAGCACAAAGGAAGACCGGAAAAGGTGAGTATGGGAAGCCATTTGTGAAGTTGATGAAACTGCACAAAGCTGAGACACAAAGTCTTTTAAAAGTAGTTAGGGTTTTTTTAGAGAGTATGGATATATGTAGGGTCGCAGTAGGGAAGAAGAAGATGAAACAATGATGTGGGTATTTAGAGGAATTTGAATGTGAGAAGCTGGGAGAGAGAAAAGGGCGGTTGATTTGAAATGTGATGACTAACGGAACGGAACGGTTACCACGTCAGCACATGTGTCAACCAACTTGACGCTTTTCTTCTCTTAAACACGAAACACACATTATCCGCTAGTAATTAAGATAAATAAATACATAATTTAAATAACTTAAATGTGAAGTAATGTTAACTAAAAGTGGATGTTCAAAGTTGTTGCTCAAACCTGTGATGAGAATGATTCATCCAAAACTGATCAGTCTGTAACATGTTAATGAAACCTGTGCAGTTATTTAAGTGCAGCTTTCAGTTTGAAAGCTGTTCAATAACTAAAGAGATTACAAGGCTTCTTTTGTATGACAGAATACAGAGTGAGCAGGTTTCAGGTTTAGACAACAAAACATGTTAAAGAAAAACTTAGTTTTAAAAACTGTTGTTTTGCCAAACCTTTTACCTGTCAAACTGTTCAAATCTCAAAGAACTGACTAAGTATTAAACTGGTGAAACCTGTTCTGGCAAAGCTATTGCTCGAGATTTCAGCAGATTTGCTCAAGTAATCTTTGAGCTTCAATGACACTGAGTCACTTTTATTTAACATTTTTAGCTTGCTTACAAGGGAGTTAAGCCTATTTTCATTAAGAGGTTTGGTGAAAATATCTGCAAAATGATTTGTAGGAACAAAAGTTAGCTCAACATTACCTTTTTGGATGTGATCCCTTATGAAGTGATGTCTAACCTCTATATGCTTTGTTCTGGAGTGGAAGACATGGTTGTTGGAGATGGCTATGGCACTGGTATTGTCACACAGAATAGATGTTTTCCTACATACCAGACCATAATCCTCAAGAATCCATAGGATCTGTCCACAGCGACGTCCAACAGCAGTATACTCAGCTTCAGCAGTAGAAGTGGACACAAACTTTTGCTTCTTGCTGCACCAACTAATCAAGTTTCCACCAAGGAGTTGACAACCACCTATTGTGCTTTTTCTATCCAGCCTGCAACCTACAAAATCAGAATCTGTGTAACCAGTTAGATTAAGGCTTGAGTCTTTGGGATACCAAAGACCCAAACCTAGCAGCTAGCTTTGATTCCTTCGGATCAGCTTGAAACCTAGCACATAAATAGGTAGCAAACATTATATCTGATCTACTAGCTGTCAGATATAGCAAGCTCCCAATCATACCTCTGTAAGCTGTTACTGAAACAGACTTGCCACAAGTATCAGCATCCAATTTAACATTAGTTTCCATTGGGGTTTTGATGGGAGAACATTTATCAAATTTAAATTTCTTTAAAAGATCTAATGTATACTTTCTTTGATTTATAAAATTCCATTTGAGGTTTGTTTAACCTTTAATCCTAGAAAGAAATTAAGTTCACCTATCATGCTCATTTCATATTTAGATTTCATGAGCATTGAAAAATTATTACATAGTTGTTCATTGGTAGACCCAAATATAATATCATCCACATAGATTTGAAAAAGCATGATGTCAGATTTCACTTTCTGTATGAACAATATAGTATCCACTTTAACTCTAGAATATCCATTGCTCATAAGGAAATCAGTAAGAGTATCATACCAGGCTCTGGGGGCTTGTTTCAGTCCATAGAGTGCTTTGTCCAACTTATAGACAAAACCTGGATGATGTTCATTATCAAAACCTGGAGGCTACTTAACGTATACCTCTTCTTGCAACTTACCATTCAAAAATGCACTCTTTACATCCATTTGAAATACCCTTATGCTTCTGTGAGCAACATATGCCTGAAACAAACAAATTGCCTTTAGCCTAAACACATGAGCAAATGTTTCATCATAGTCAATCCCTTCTTCTTGCCTGTACCCTTGAGCAACCAGCCTTGCCTTATTTCTAATGACATCACCTTGCTCATCCATTTTATTCCTTAAAATCCATTTTGTGCCAATTATTGGTTTTCCTTTAAGCATGCGAACCGACTTCCATACTTTGTTTCTCTTAAACTGATTGAGTTCTTCCTGCATGGCAGTGATCCAATTGGCATCTTAAAGTACATCATCAACTCTCTTTGGATCCATCAAGGACACAAAATCGAAAACATACAAAAGTTTCCAAGACTGTCCCACCTTGTCTGCACACCTTTATTGATGTCACCTATTATTTGATCATTTAAGTGAAACCTGATCCACTTAGGATCATGTTTCAATGATGATTCCTCTGTATCTTGAGCACCAGTTTCATCCACAACAGGTCTTGTTGAACAGCTTTCATGACTATCAGACATATTGATATCTTGAGCTTGTTCATCTGCTAGGGAGGTAACTTTGGTGTCGAACACATCAGCAAAGGATTCAGGGAAATCAACATTGATTGGTTCTGGACATGGAACATCAACTATATCAGTGCACTTATTCTTACAGGGATAACCAATATAGTCATCATCATGTCCATTATGGTTAGCAGGTTCCACTCTTGATGATGTGGAAGCTTTAGAGTCCTTTTCTTCAGCCCTTGAGTGTAGAAGATCTTCAAAGCAGAAGTCTCCTGAAACTGATTCAGGATCAGCTTTAAGTGAAGGATTAGCAGACTCTTCAAAGGTGACATTGATGGATTCATCTACCACCTTTATCCTGGGATTGTATACTTTGTAGGCTTTTAAACACAGCTGAATATCCAACAAACACTCCTTCATCGGCTTTGGGATCAAATTTAGCCAGTTGATCCATTTGATTCAGAATGAAGCAAGGGCATCCAAACACATGGAAATAGCTTATATTTGGCTTTCTTCCTTTGAGTAATTCATAAGGAGTTCTATTGAACCTTTTCACCACTAAGGATCTATTTTGAGTGAAGCAAGAAGTGTTGACAGCTTTAGCCCAAAATGATGAAGGGTGACCTGATGCACACAACATAGTTCTAGCAGCTTCTATAAGAGTCTTGTTTTTCCTCTCAACAACTCCATTTTGTTGTGGAGTTCCTACAGCTGAGAAGTTTTGAAAAATTCCTCTATCTTCACAGAAGTCCTCAAGAGTACCGTTTTTGGATTCAGTACCATGATCACTTCTAAGCTTCTTGACTTGGGCAGAATTTAAAACCTCCATCTTTTTGATAAATCCATTAATTTCTCTGGCAGCCTCTCCTTAGGTCTTCAGGAAAATCACCCATGCATACCTAGAGAACGCATCAACCATTACTAAGGTGTATCTTCTACCACCTAGACTTGAGACATTTACAGGTCCAAACAAGTCTATATGGATTAAGAAGAGAGGTGAATCAATAAAGAAATTATGTTTGTACTTAAAAGATGTTTTTCTCTGCTTACCCTTCTCACAAGCTAAGCAGGTTTATCCTTAACAAAGGTTATAGAAGCCAAACCTTTTACTAACTCTTTCTAACAGAGTTTGTTGATATTCTTGAAGTTCAGGTGTGAGAGTCTTTTGTGCTACAACCAGTTGAGTTCTGCATTGCTCCTTGAGATGAAACAGGTCTCAGTTGTTTGATCAACAGATTTCATGTCTACAATGTATGCCCCTTTCTTTCTTTGTGCACACAATAGAATTTTACACTTAGGGTCCAATATGTACACTAGGTGCTCATTAAAGTTAACCTTCTAGACAGCATCACATAGTTGACTGATGCTTACAAGATTATGTTTTAGCACAGACACATAGGCTACTCTGTTGAAAATTGCAACACCTACATGAAGAGTTCCATATCCTTCTGTGGATCCTTGGACATTGTCACCGAAGGTGTCTTTTGGGCCTTTTTCACGCTTGTGGTCACTCAGCAGATCCTTGCTACCTGTCATATGGCCAGAATAGCCACTATCCAAGTACCAAATTTGGCTTGGTAGTTTAACCTGCAGATTAACAAAAGGAAACAGTAGTTCTTAAGGGAACTCATCACAGGGATGAGTTCTCCATTTTCATCAACATTTGTTAATGGACCACATAGATCTACACTTATATTTCCAATTTAGATTGTATCTGCTTGGATACTCTCGTCAATGACATTATTATTTCCAACACTGCTTGATTTTGAAGTATTATAATTAATAAAGTCAATGGGCCATATGTCCTCAATTTTAGGACAATCTTTAGCCATGTGAGTCTTCTTTCAACGTCTATAGCATTTTCTCTTTTCGATTTCTTGAAAGAAGAACTCTCAAAAACACATGCTGAAGTTTCTCTGTTGGTCGTATCCACAGCTTTTGCAAAGATTTGACTTGTTTTAGATGGACAATAGGTTTTATGGGAGGTTCCACTATGACAGCTTTGTCTGTATCTTCTTTCCTCTTTTTAGGAGGACAGAGATCAAATATAGGCAATTTAACTATCTTCTGACCTTCCAAAGGTTTGGAATACTTATTTCCAGTTTTCTCAGGTTGAACAATGGCTTTGTCTTTGCCTTTACTGAGTTCTGATGACTTTTGCAAACTTGTGGTAGCATGGTCATCTTGTTTGGCTTTATCAAAAGATTTTATTTTGTTTATAACCAGTTTACCACTATGATTTAAAATCTTATTTGAAACCGTAGCAACTTTACTTCGAACATGAGATTTACCTTTGTTGTTTGCATGTCGCGTTCCTTTGAAAATTTATTTTGAAAGAATTCAACATTGAATGGAGACACAGGTTACTTATAGTTAGTCTTGGTTCCAGAACCTGACTTGTTGATAGGCTTTGGAACCAATTCTACAAGTTTAGCACCTTTTCCATTTCTTTGTTCATGTGAGGTTGTTGGGCAATTAGCAGTGTAGTTTGATGGAGAACACATTCTATCACTAGACTTTACAACTTCCTCACATGAACTGTCAGTATTTTGAGGTTTGACAAACTTGTTTGTTGAAATCAACTTTCCATTCACTTTTTGAATAAAAGTATTTGGAAGTTCACCAAGAGTAGACAAATCTGTTTTTAGATTTTTGATTTCAACTATTGAAGCTGCTGTATCAAGGTCTCCTCCTAGATATGCTTTGATTTGAGCAGGAATTTGCTCATTGATACATTGGCTAACTCTTTTAGCAGAATGGCACCAAGAGTCAACAATCTTTTGAAGTTTTGAATGTTTTTAGTTTGTTTCTCTCTTTTCTTCTAATAAAATTGTTTTGATGTGTTTAATTTCATCAAGCCCAGTTTTTAACTTATGAAAACAGTCAAGTTCATTAGTTTTTAGTTCAAGCTCAGTTTTTAAATTTGAAGATCTCAGACTTCAAAGCATCCTGCTTCTCAATAGCAGCTTTTAAATCCACATACAAGCAATCAAACATTTTATCTTTTTCTTCAGAACTGTAATCTTTAATATTTTTGTTATATCAAAATCAATATGCAATTAAGATCATACAATGGAAACAAACAATTAAAATCAAGCCCGACCGAATGATTTGATTTAGAGAATGAAAATGCGATCACATGAACAGTAACAACAATGGCGGTTTCTCCTTTTTCTATTTGACTTTCTATACACAGAAATCTATGAACCCTTAATTCTAATTCCTGCCTAACATATTTATATTATTAAAAGAATAGGAAAATTACAATAAGCACCCCCAAACTTTACATTTCATAAACACAAAAATAAACACCCAACATTCTCCCCGTTTTATGAATTGTATAACAGGTTTAGTCCATGAAGCCAAGCTTCTTACTTAAATCATCTAATGCTCCTCCGACTCCTTAACCTAATATCGATCTCCGAAAAAATATCAACCATCATCCACCTGTCCATCCTGTTCATTCCACGACCTTTTGATTGTCTAAACGCATCTTCATCTAGAATACCTCTCAATGCTGTCATAACCATCTTCAGGGTTCCATCTGAAATTTGCTGAGCTCTATCATTCTCATGACTTTCTTTTCTTGATCCTTGTTCTTGTAGATGACACATGGAGTTTTGTCCAGAAAGACTTTATATATACTTCTCAATGTCTTTATGATATCAATGAGGAGCTGTCCTGTTGATTCTGCGCATCCCTCTTTCTACTACAATCCACGTATCTTGTATCGACATTAATACCAGTTTGGTGTGCATGAAATGATAGACAGATTTGAACTTGAATTTCAGTTTTCTTCTCTTTTATTTCAGCAAAGTTTGTCAAATAGATCTTTAACATTTCAATGAAGACCTTGAAGAAGTCTACTTCACTGAACTTGTAGATATTGCCATCAGCTCTAGAACAGTGAACACTGGATAGATTATTTTGACAAAACATTTTTTCAATTTGTTTCAGCTCAACTATCCTTTGGCTCACTCTAACTTTCTCTACTGGTTGAGCTCTATTCTGAAGAAAGCTGGCATAGTTGACAAGATTGGGCATATTGGGTTCTATTACCCTGAACAACTTTACAAAAGAAATGGGGGCTTGCTTCTTGCAAAATATCTTCTTTTCAAGATGTTCTTACAAGAAAGGAAGTCGGTTATGCTTCTTTATAAATTCTGCATTAGTTGAGCAGACAACTTTAGCTTTTTATCTTTCTTCTTCCTATTCAGTTCCTCCTTATCGAGCAAATTTAACATATCATTGATTTCTTGTTAAACCTTTTCTTGAACAACAAATCGGAGTTCATGTTGTCTCTTATATTCATCAGCCAAAATCAAACTCTGAAAAAATGTATTCATAAGTTCAACTTCAGACAACCCTTGGACTGCTTCGGGAACCCCTATAATGGTAATTGGGACATCTTCATCTACTTTAGCTTTGACCGTCACAAGCTTTTTATTTACAGTGTCGAGCTGAGTAACCATTTTTACAAGCCTTTTAGTCTCCAAACTATACTAGAGACCGAACAGAGGAGTTGGAGTTATATCATTCTCTATCACTGCAGGCTTTTCAACCGTTGGCGTCTGTTCAGTAACCAGTATATCATCTTTTATAATCTCCTCCACTAACTCTTCTCCATTCACAATTCTTTCAGCCCACATTGTTGTTTCAAAAAAATCAAACGATAAAGATACAGGCTCAGGCAAGCTAAAATCCTTTTCAACATCCCCCATTCTCAACACTTCTTCTTCTTCGGATTGGTTCTTCATATTCATCAAAATTATAATCAAAACTAGTTTGCATACTCAATGGACTTGGGACATCTTCATGAAGAATCAACCTCATTTCACATTGAGACGAACCTAGTTCATCTGTTTTAGCTCCCCATCACGAGGAGCATCATCAGAGTCATGATCCTCATGTCGTCGTTTGGATCCGGAAGATTGTGATTTGCATGATTGTTTGTAAGGTCACCACTTGTACAGATCGGATCAAGACGCGACGTCGTCCAATGAGTGCGGAATCCTTGTTAGACGCTTAACGGAATGATCACGCTCAAAACACGGAGCCAAACATCATGCTAGCCTATGTAAGAAATGACCCCACACGGTGTATTGCTCCAAGAAACTCTCTAAAAACCCTTTCTAGCTCCTACGTGCACAATACTCGCTCTGAAATTCGTATCCTCCAAAGGTTATGAAAATAAACTAATTAAGTTCTAATTAAATCAGCTAAGTTCGTTTAGGCCCAAGCCCATGAACTTAATTAAGTTCAAGCCCAATACCCTAAAAACTTAGGCTACCGAAGTTCGTATGGTGTGACTTCAGTTCGTGGTTTTAGCCTTAAGAACTTATTTTCACATTCAAGAACTTAACATGCAAATGTAGACATCAAATACAATCAAACACACATGACTTGTATTAATTAAGCCTCATCTATTACATCTAACTATCAATTATATATCTAGACTACTATCGTCACACAGGGTGTACAAACAGACTCCCCTTGACGATAGCTTCTAGTAACATATTCAATGATCTAAAGAATTAGGCTTATTTAAAGTGCTACTAGCATGAAGTTCTTGTTCAAAACATGCTTGGACAACCTTGTGATACTTCCTGCCTTCAGATATCAAATGTTCATCAAAAGAGATATCCTGACTATGAAGTTTTACCAGATCGTCCTTAGATAGATTTACAAGGTGCAATGGATCGCATACTCTCAAAATCACCTTCTCCTATTTATCTTCCATCACAGCCTCACTAGTCTCACTATCAACGTACCACCACATCAAATCTTTCGAAACATCTTGTGGCATACTCTTCAGTGCGACCTTATTTAGGCACTTAACAGGCTTGTCATACATTTTCGTCCATGGTCTACCAGTTAGTGGATCTATTCTCATGTTATCCATTACTCGCTTGCTTATTCTCGGATTAAGCCTTTTAAGTTTTCTAGATCGGTCTTCCCTTCTGATGATCTTAGCAATGACTTCAGCATAGCGGTCGTCTCCAATGTTGATAAGCTCCTTCCAGGCTAAGGCCTTTATCTCACATTTGGGCAAAGATTGAAGTCCTTCAGCCTTCTTCTAAGATATTGAAGCCCATCTTTCCTCTTTAGAATGAATAGTTGTAGATCTCTGTCGAAGACCCAGCTGATTATGCTTCCAGACAATTTTCCTGGACTTGGCATTTTCATTTTCTCTTTTAAAGCCAAGTCCTTCTTTTTCTCTTCCGCTCTGAACCATAGTCTTCTATTTTCTTCTCTTGTAAGCTCCCTATCAGGCTTTTCAGATTCTGATTCAATATTTAATGTAGACTTAAGCACTTCCATGTCTATCACGCTTTGATTTTCATTTGTATATACCTCTATGATAGGTTGCTTTTGTATAACTATCTCATCAGCCTCATCCTCTTCATCTGTCACTATTTCATCATCTAATATCCAATCGGGTTCATCTTCTAGAATGAATTCACCTTCCTCGAGCCTTTCAAAATCTAAATCATCTTCAAAATCAAAAATTACATCCTCGTCATCCAATCCAGCCAAGGCTCCAATAATTTCAACTTGAACACTTTCTGACGCTTCAGGAGCCTTGCCTTTATCTGAGTCTGAGCCTGATGATCCAGGCTCCCCCTGCAGATCAGCTTGCTGATCCGTCTGTTAAGAAAGATGTTCTAGCTCACTGTCCTTTTGTTGTGCACCGGGGTCACCTCCTCCATCCTCTCTCCTACTACCCCTCAGTTCATCTCCTTTACAACTCTCCCCCTGAGCTGCGCAATCTTTTAAGATTTGCTTCATAAGGGTCTGAAGAGTTGTTATTTGATTTTGATGGGCAGTTATAGTCTGTTGTAGATAGGCATTCTGCTGATCTAACTGTGTGTTGTATTGTTGAAGCTCGGTGACTGCCCTGGTGAGCTAGAGAATTTGGACTGATTGGAAATCGACCTTAGCTTTCAATTGCGAGAAGCCTTGGTCGTCTGTTGATGTGGATGGTGATGGAGTGGCAGTAGCTGTGGATGATGACGGAACGGCGGTTGAAGTTGATGGAGTGGTTGTTGATGTTGATGGAGCGGCGGTTGAAGATGATGGAGCTTCTTGAACTAGGCATTGGCGCTTGGCTCCACATTCCATTCTGTTGCTTCCGGTTGGTAGTTCTCAATGTCTTCAAAAATGTCATTCAAAGCCCCACGCGGTTCCAGAGTTTCATTAATCAGCTCCTATGTAATGGATTCCTGAGCTGCTTCGCCTTGTGAAAAAATCTCTTCCAATATCTGTTGATTCAGGTCAGCCTGAGGTTCTGATGTAGAAGCATCAGCTGCAGCTATCGTTGTTGGAGATGGCTGTGTTTGAGCAACCGGTGCCTGTGCTAGTGCCGGTGCCTGCTATTGAGGCTCTTCTACTTCCCAATCCTCAACATTTGGTGCCACAAACTCTGGATCAATGATGGCTCCGAACAGAGGAGTTATTTGAGGCCTAACTTGCTCCACCCTCCTCGAGTTGTGTGATTGGCAATCCGCGAAAATTCGCTTATCAATAGCTGCTACTGCAACTTTTTCTTGCAATTGTGGAAGATTATGAAGGAATTGCCTGATTATCATCATCACGAATCGTGGATACATAAAAAATCTTTGACGTGAGGGAGCTGTGATCTGGTGAACAAACTTCCCAAAGAAAAAGCCTGAGAAGCTAACGGCTTGTTATAGATTAACGAGATCATCCTCGATTAAAGCTTAGATATGATCGTATCAAATCCAGCTTTCTTTGGCGCAAAACACACCAGCATGACATGCATCAAATATCTTCATTGGCCTATTACGCCACTCTTCACGTAAGATGCTTTAGTCAGATACTAAGCATAGCCTATTCGTTGAAAGCCCGCTTGCCTTATAGCCGCCGGAAAATCAATCGGCCCATCTTCTTGATCGGTTGTGCCCAACTACAGAATTGTCCTTAGATTATCTGCAGTAAACGAGATCGGTTATCCGTTGACTGCAACCCTCAAAAGCAGAAGTACCACTGAACTGTCGACATGCAAGGATGCCCAGAACTGAGGGATATATTACGGTATGAGCGTCGGATTGTGTGACAGGTTATACGCGACTCTAGAACGAGTCAGGAACTATAAAATCTATCTGTAAGGTTGTGCCTCTGCTGCTTGAAGGTCTATGGTCATTATCATATTGTGCTTGTTGTATGAAAGCACGATCAGCCATTCCTACACACACAACAAACAGTTAAAATGTTAAAAATCAATTTTGGAAAAAAAAAATTAAGTCATTCGAACTTGATTAAGTTCGAACGAACTTAATCACCTTCAAACTTACTTAAATTCCAGAAAAAGTTCCTTCAAACTTACTTAAGTTCAGTAGTCTGATGACCTTCGAACTTATTTGAATTCGAGAAACTCCTTCGAACTTGTCAATCTTCGAACTTGCAGATATTTAAATTAAGTTCAAAGACCTGTCAAGTTCGAGACTGGTTAAACAAGTTCGATGTCTGTAGAACAAGTTCGAAGTCGATAATTTCAAGTACAATCTCCAGATTTAAACCTTTTTAGACCTAAGTTACTAATGAGTCTAGTCCTAATAGGTTCTAATCGATGTTATTGATGATTTAATTCAAGTTTTATAACCCTAAACTATGTATATTGAATACTTAGGTTTCGGTTGTGTTAACCTCAAAATTTTCGAAATTAAACCATTAAAACAGTCCAAAACATCACATACTTAGTTATTTGTGATACAAAACAACTAAGCTAACTGTATGTTCGAAGGATTGAGTGGATCTTCGTGGAACAGTGACCATGATCGAAAATACGACATGTTCGTAGTAGCTGAAATAAGTTCGAGATCGCCTCGATATGTTCGTGAGGAGTAAAATTGAATGTAGGCGAATTAAATGAGTACTGTTGTCCTATTTATATCCTCATTGTGCTTCGAACCTACTTGAATACGTTCGAACTTATCCTAAGTTCGTATGAAACTTCAAACTTAGGTCTAGTTAGAACTTAATTGTAAATTTTGAAAACTTTGAAAATTTTCCAACCTTTTCAACTTTTTCATTTTACGGAACGTTTTCAACTTTTGCAAAACACTTTACACTAAGCAAACGAAATATCACGCAATTTTGTTTCTCCAACTAAAATGCCTCCTAGTAAATGACCTCGATCCTAAAAATAAAATAAAAATAAAAATAAATTATAGTAAAATTAAATTAAATTGCAGAATTTTAAAGATAAAAACACACTAACTAAATCTTTTTGCGAGATAGTCAAAAAAGGTTCAATCAGATAGCAGTGTCAACGCACTTTCAGTATTGCCCTTTCACACTTAGGAATTTTTTATTCCTTTTATTGTTTGTTGTAACATACACTCCAAGTCGATTGTCGGTATGTTTGTACATTTAAACACTCAACACTTATGATTTTACTTTGGCCTTTTTATTTATCAAGAAACTACCTTGCGTGTCCCATACTTAGACATACTTCTATGATGAAGGTAGACACACAATGATTATGACTTTTTGGTATTTGCAAATTATCTTTGAAAGGCAAACGTCAGACACAGTTCTGCATTTACATACAACAGAGTGTTTTAGTTTGTCTTAGAGTTCCTCTTATGTTAGCAAGACAGCGGTGATAGGTCTATACTCATGTACAACAAAGCGACTTTTTTTGACTTCCTTTTCGTTACAAAACTTTTTCTTTGTTGAAGATGTATTTTGATGAAGCTATACATCCCCCAGATTAATTTGCATACCTCATTCATAGATATTGTCTTTATGTCTCATTCATAGATATTGTCTTTAAATATGGTGGTCTTCTATTCAGAACTTCAAACAGGTTTTGTTCAGTGATTTGACAGTAAGGACTATGTTTAATTCATGACAAGCGATATTCACTGCATCCCCCTAAAACATGGTAGGAAGCTTTGAATCCGAGAGCATGGTCCTTGCTGCCTAAATCAAAGTCCTGTTCTTATGTTCTGCCATCCCATTTTGTTGTGGCTCATATGGTGCACAAAAATGATGCATTATGCCTTTAGTTAGGCAATATACACCAATTACGACATTTTTAAAAACTCTGTTCCGTTATCACTCCTGATACGTTTTACCCTTTTCCCGTCTGAGTTCTTGATTTGCTCTAAGAACCCAATTAGCGTGTCTGCTGTCTTGTCCTTTGTACCTAGAAAGAAAACCCAAGAGAAACGTGAGTAATCTTTAGTAATAACTAAACAGTACCAACTACCACCTATACACCTTTTGTTGATAAGACCGAAAAGATCCATATGCAACAAATCGAAGGTGGAAGTGATTGAGTTTTGAGTCTTTGACGTGTGTGACTTCTTATGTTGTTTTCCCTTCTTGCATGGTACACACTAGTCTTTAAACTGAAAACTCTTCAGGGGAACATCTTGCACAAGGCCACTTTCATGATGAAGTTCATCTTCCTCAAGTGCAAGTGTGCCATACGTCTGTGCCACAGTAAAGATTTGGACTCTGAAGCTTTTGATAATAGAAAAATAGTTCCCATCGATGAATCTGCTACATTCATGTCCATCATGTACTGATCTTTCACCCTTGGGGCTCTCATCATAATCCACTCTTCAGGTATCTTGAATCCCGGCTATAGCACTAACGCTTCTTTTTCAGTAAAGATGACTGAATTTTGTTTATCACAGATCTGAGATACACTAATGAGATTGTGATCAAGTTTATCTACATGGTAGATTTGATCAAGAGTGATCATCCCATTTGTGACTACTCCTATTCCAGTGATATTACCTCCTTTATTCCCAGCAAATGACACAAACCCTTTGTTCCAACTCTTGAAGTCTGTCAGTAGACTTCTTTCCCAGTCATGTGACGAGAGCAACGACTATCTACGAACCAATTGTTGTTAAGACCTGTAGTTAACTCCTGCACATGGAACCCAGGCCAAAACTAACTTGGTAATACCATTCTCATCCACATACTTGAACTCTTTCAGATACCCATCTCTGCTTTCAGGTGACTTGGGTTTTTGATTAAAAACCTGTTGTGGAGCTGAGTGACTAATGTTCAATCTTAGCCTTTGGGTTGACAATTGCTGTGGAGCCCTAGAATAAGTTCTATTATAGTGCATATCACTGTTATATCCCTAGGCTCTTCCTGGTGTTTGATGTCTGTTAGGGGTTTGTGACCTTACTAGAGTAGAACTCCTCTTAGGGGTAGTACTCCTAAAGACTGGTTGTGGTCCAGACCTAAATTGACTAGGGACTCTATTCGGTGAATTTATCCTAAGCTCTTCATTCTGTTGGATTGACACCGGTATTTGTTTAACAACCACACATGGTGTTGCATTCAAGTTCTTCTCAGTATTTTGAGAACTACTTGAACTTGCAATACTAGGCACTGATTTTAAGGCTGGTTGATCTGGTTTCCCTACGATCGGTGTAGACTCTACTTTCTTATAGGGACAACTAGAAGCAACATAACCTTTCTCATGACATCTAAAACAATACATTTTGTCAATAGGCTTCTTATAGGTACCCTTTGACTTAGGAGTCTCACAGGTGTCCTGTTCCTTTGTTTCAACTACAGTGTTTACAACCTCTTGGTTATTATCACTCACAGTTTTTGCCTCTTCTAGTTTTGTGTCAATAGTAGACTTCACAAACTTAATAGTTTTCTTAACCTTAGGGGTTGCTATTCAAACCTTAGTTGTTGAAGCCTTCTCGGTCTTAGTTACACTTGCTTCCTCTGATTCAACCGTTTCTGTGGTCTTATCCTGAGGTAGAGGCACATAGTTATTATTGAACGGTGGAGGACTTTCCTGATTTCCTAGGCCCACTGGTTTCTTAGATTGTCTCTGTACGTCTAAGATTTTGCCTAGATTTAGGGATGAGTTCCTAAACTTTTCAAGTTTACCATTGGCCTCTGCAACCTTAACCCTAGCCTCAGCTAATTCTTTATCTTTTAAGGAGATCTCTTTGGTCAAGGCCTTTATTTGCTTGTAAATTAACTCATTTCTAACACACTGCTCACTCAGTTTGTCTTTTAGAGCTATTGCATCTTGGGCATCGGCTTTCATCTTAGCCATAAGATCTTCCTTAATATCTAGCAAAATAGCATTTTCTGATTTTAAAGGATTGGATTTGAGCTATCATGGTTGCATGTGTTTCCAGCACAAGGTCCAATCTATCATTTAACGTAGCGCATAAAACACATAAATCATGAAATGTAGAAAAATTAAGAGATACCTTTTTGCGATTTGATTCCACGTTTGCCATTTGAGCTGCAAACTCCACAGTGGTTTGCTCCTCAGATTTTTCCAACATCAAAGGAATTGAATCGGACTTCTGGGTGTCTTCCTTGATTCTGATTCTGAGAGTTCTCAACCTTTGGTCTCTGACATTCTCTAGAAAAATGTCCCAAGCCTTGACAGTTGTAACATTATACCTTTGACTTATCAAATCCAACATCTGTCTGTAAGGCTGTGCCTCTGCTGCTTGAAGGTCTATGGTCATTATCATATTGTGCTTGTTATATGAAAGCATGATCACCCATTCCTACACACACAGCAAACAGTTAAAATGTTAAAAATCAATTTTGGAAAAAAAAAAATTTAAGTCATTCGAACTTGATTAAGTTCGAACGAACTTAATCACCTTCAAACTTACTTAAATTCGAGAACAAGTTCCTTTAAACTTACTTAAGTTCAGCAGTCTGATGACCTTCGAACTTATTTAAATTCGAGAAACTCCTTCGAACTTGTCAATCTTCGAACTTGCAGATATTTAAATTAAGTTCGAAGACCTGTCAAGTTCGAGACTGGTTAAACAAGTTCGTTGTCTGTAGAACAAGTTCGAAGTCGATATTTTGAAGTTCAATCTCATGATTTAAACCTTTTTAGACTTAAGTTACTAATGAGTCTAGTCCTAATAGTTCTAATCAGAGTTATTGATGATTTAATTCAAGTTTTATAACCCTAAACTATGTATATTGAATACTTAGGTTTCGGTTGTGTTAAACTCAAAATTTTTGACTTTAAACCATTAAAACAGTGCAAAACATCACTTACTTAGTTATTTGTGATACAAAACAACCAAGCTAACTGTATGTTCGAGGGATTGAGTGGATATTCGTGGAACAGTGACAAAGATCGAAAATACGACAAGTTCGTAGTAGCTGAAATAAGTTCGAGATCGGCTCGATATGTTCGTGAGGAGTAAATTTGAATGTAGGTGCATTAAATGAGTACTGTTGTCCAATTTATATCCTCATTGTGCTTCGAACCTACTTGAATAAGTTCGAACTTATCCTAAGTTCGTATGAAACTTCAAACTTAGGTCTAGTTAGAACTTAATTGTAAATTTTGAAAACTTTGAAAATTTTCCAACCTTTTCAACATTTTCATTTTACGGAACGTTTTCAACTTTTGCAAAACACTTTACACTAAGCAAACGAAATATCACACAATTTTGTTTCTCCAACTAAAATGACTCCTAGTAAATGACCTCGATCCTAAAAATAAAATAAAAATAAAAATAAAAATAAAAATAAATTAAAGTAAAATTAAATTAAATTGCAGAATTTTAATAATAAAAACACAGTAACTAAATCTTTTTGCGAGATAGTCAAAAAAGGTTCAATCAGATAGCGGTGTCAACGCACTTTCAGTATTGCACTTTCACACTTAGGAATTTTTTATTCCTTTGATTGTTTGTCGTAACATACACTCCAAGTCGATTGTCGGTATGTTTGTGCATTTAAACACTCAACACTTATGATTTTACTTTGGCCTTTTTATTTATCAAGAAACTACCTTGCGTGTACTTAGACATACTTCTATGATCAAGGCAGACACACAATGATTATGACTTTTTGGTATTTGCAAATTATCTTTAAAAGGCAAACGTCAGACACAGTTCTGCATTTACATACAACAGAGTGTTTTAGTTTGTCTTAGAGTTCCTCTTATGTTAGCAAGACAGCGGTGACATGTCTATACTCATGTACAACAAAGCGACTTGTTTTGACTTCCTTTACGTTACAAAACTTTTTCTTTGTTGAAGATGTATTTTTATGAAGCTATACGTCCCCCAGATTAATTTGCATACATCATTCATAGACATTGTCTGTATGTCTCTAACATAGAAATTAAGACCTTTTGGTCGTACATCTAAGTTAGTTACACATATGACATTTTCTTGATTATTTTATTAGCTTTTAGGAATTCCTTCATGTATTATGCCTACCAACATATCAGACATGAACATGTATATCACTTAGAGTTTATAGTGCATTATGTGTGAAAGTTTAAAACTTAGAGTTTGTTAGACTGTGCTAAAATTCGTCACTTTGAACCTAAGAGTCTAAGACTTCTCTCATTTTCCAATATTCTCCTTTTTTGGAATTTTTATGCTTTTCTCTCTCTTTTTTTTTTTTTTCATTTTTAAGTACAGCAACTAATAAAATAAACTAATAACTTTAAAACTTTAAAAAGAAAGAAAATCTATTGAGGTTAGGTTACTCCAGATTACGCATTCCATTAAGTTGGACTAACAACTCAAAGCGTGATCTATCAAATGCTTTTGTGAAAAGATCCGCATTGTTGTCTTCCATTGGAACTTTTACCAGTTTAATCAAGTTTTTCTCAGTACAGTCACGAATAAAGTGATGTCTTATGTCTATGTGCTTAGTCTTACTGTGCTTAACCGGATTATTAGTTATGGCAATTGTGGACTGATTGTCTATCCTAATGGGAGTATGAGTATAAGTCAAACCGTAATCCCGCAATTGTTGTTGAATATACAGAACCTGTGAACAACAACTACCAGCAGCTACATACTCGGCCTCGCACGTTGATACAGCTACCGAAGTCTGTTTCTTGCATTGCCAGGACACCAATCTCCCTCCAAGGAACTGACAACCACCCGTTGTTGACTTTCTGTTCAAGCTACACCCTCCATAGTCTGAAACCGTGTAAACTTCCAATTCCATATCTCCATCAGCATGATACCCAAGTCCCTGCTTTGGTTTCGACTTCAGGTATCTCAGAATCCGCTTCATGTTGGTGCACCCTGTGTGATGATAGCAGTCTAAGTGTATTAGAATTTTGGTTCAAGTGGTATAGCAAAGTATTGAATATTAACGAGTGTTTGATATATGTGTTTATATATGTTTGATAGTTATTGATTGTATGTTTGAACTTGATGTAATGTATTACAAGAAGTTCAAACATAAAATCCAATGATTAATTCAAACATAAGTTAAATCATATAGTCAAATAGAAGTTTGACTTGGGAAATTCGAGTTTAGATCAGATTCGAATGTAATATTGGAGGTAAATTCGAATGTGTTTTGAAGACAAACTCGAATGGGCCTTGGGCCTGGATTCGAGTTTGTCCAATGACAAACTCGAATGGACCTCTATAATTAGGGATTAACTCGAATCATTAGCCGACAGCGGCAGAATTCGTGTGAGATTAAGCAAAGGGCGATCTCGAGTTTATCAGTATTGTCAGAGTTGTTTCGGAGAGAATCATTGCGTAGGTTCGTTCGTCGTCGATCGTACAGCGTTGTGGTAGTCTCCGTGTTCCGTGTGAGTGTTTTATCCGTCAAGCCGTTAACGAGGATTCCGCACTCGTTGACGGTGTCGCGTCTAGATAGATCTGTGCAGTGCAAGACCTTACAAGTGGTATCAGAGCCTAAGGGGTGTTCTTCGTGTTCTTCGTCTTCATAAAAGATACATCCTAGGTTTCTTGACGCTTTTGGACGGTTAATCTCACTTGTTGCTAGAATTTTCGAGCTTATCAAATTGGAATCTGGAAAATACTTTGTTGTAGCTCACATTTTTGATCAAAATCTGTGAAGACCACCCCTTACGGGGCAGTTCTCACCAGTCAAGGTCCCACATCATGCAATACGATATCAATCATACTAAGATAGAGTAATTATAATGCGGAAAATTAAATTACAGTACAAGCTATTAAGATTTAAGTTTAATACAGATTAAGTTTTTAAATTAAACTTATAAAGGGCACAAGGCTAATCTAATTCATGTCATCATATTATCAAAATAAATCTACCCAGATCACCACCGTATCATCATCCAATTAGTACCAAAATGAGATCGTTGAGTAGAGGTCTATGATACTTCTGTCTTGATCGTGTAAGACCTAAGAACTAGGTCCGACAGGTGACTTTCCTTTGCTTTTTCCTGTAAAATATTAAAGCAACATCTGTAAGCAAAGCTTAGTGAGTTTATAGATTTTCAATATTAACATGCGTGTCAAGCGGAGTTATAAATCTAAGCGTGATAAGTCTTGGCTGCCGCTACAGCCATCATCATGATTGAGATATAGTATCTAGATCGGATGATGTTCAAACCACACTCACGCTTATATCGTGGGGATCAGCCACATACTGGGCTAGCTACCAGTAGGTCAACATGGCCGAACATCGGAGGTCATTACCAAGTTCGTGAGAACTGGTGGAATAGCCGGGTCTAGAACGATAGACCATATGGGCTAGTCAAGCTGAATAAATCTTATCAAGTCTGATCAATGAAGTAAGCATAAGTCTTAGGAGTCATGATAGCAACGAATCATAAAGCAAAGTCTGAAGCGCTAATAAATGCAATATGAAATGATAAGCAATTAGCTATCATGATTCACTGGGCAACACCCATCCATGGTGTGCACAGGTCTCAATCCAGCTGATAAATGAATGTCAAATAATGTAACAGCATCAATATATCTCAAACGGATCTTTGCATGTTCAATTTGAATATCTATAACTCACAGTGTTGGGTCTTGGTCAAACAGATATATGAATCTGCCACCTGAGTTATCTCAGGATTTTATCAATCTGTTCTCTGTCAAATCAAGTCTCTGACCCGCTTTAAATCTTTTAGAATCTTTGTCTAAATGTTCAGAATTTTACTGAACCTGTCCAGAATTATCATAATATACCATATCAATATCATATCATTATCATCTTTTCTTTAGTCGTTAAAATCTTTATTTTATCTGATTCTGATAATTTGTTAGTTCATATATCATCTTAAAGCTTGGAACAAATCAATTGTGAATTTTAAAAAGGCTCATATTCGAAACACCTACACATTTTTCGAGTATTTACTAACTAGATTCGAGAACATAAATAGCAGATTTGAATAAAGCTAGCATTCGAATCTGATGACTTTAGATTCGAAGCATTCTATGAATAGATTCTAAGGGATAGATTCGAATTATTTATATAGATGCAAGCCATCCATAGCAGTATAGGATTTGAATTCAGACTTAGCTTCGATGACTTTCCTAGATTCGCCCAGACCTAGATTCGAACCTACCGATTCTCGAATCGAGATGATTAGATTCGAACCATACACCCAATTCCGAATCTAATTGAATATTTTCGAAACTCTAACACCATTTCGAGTCTGGTCATGCTTTTCGAATCTGATCATAATATCCTCGAATCTGAATCATATTTACAAGTCTAAACTGGGATTTCCTAGCATAAAGTCACATATATAATAAATAGTAAGCCTATGTTCGAGTTTCTTATACTTATCTTTTAGTTAAATCTGTAAATACGCTTATAAATTTCATAAAGTTTAATAGATGCGAGATACAAATAATAGTTATAAAACGTAAAATTAAAAAAATAATCCTTACCTCAAGTCGTAGGATCTCACGCAGAATTTGGGATAATACGCGTAGTATTTGCCGAATGGATCTTCCGAAACGGTATATTTATCTTGATTAAATCGGAATAGTCGGTTTAGGAGAGGATTCAATAGAGAGAAGTTAGAGAGAGAACTAGAGAAGAGTTTTTCGAAGAGCGAGCGTTAGAGGCGAGCACAAATCTGAATCTGAGTTTAACTTCGCGGTTAAGCTCGGCGTCTAGTTATATTTGCTAGCTAGACTCAACGTTTTTTACCCCCCCCATTGTTGTATATATCGGCTGTTTTTTTTAATTTTATTTTCTTTAATATTAAATAAATTCATAGATTAAATATTTATAATAATTGTAATAATTTAATATTTCATTATGTAATTAAATTATAATTCAATAATTTAACATTAATTGCATTATCAAGTTCAAAATGTTTGTACTGAGGAATTTCATGAACTAGTAAAAATTAGGTTTTAACAGAATGGGCTCAACAGCACAAACTTCGTCTCAGAGTTAGCTAGATTCGGAACAGACCGGGATTGTAGCTGTCCATAACAGCGCTCAATTCCCAAGACTGATTGCGAACCTTTGGTGTTTCACAGGAGGAGCACCATATTATCGCTTTATTCGCGAAGCTTTTTGGTCTTGAGTCCGAATACGGTCTGGCTCTCAATTACTCGAAGCTTTTCTCATCTGCAAGTTAACGTGTGGTTCTGCACTTCTCTTTCATCAGCTAAACTCTTTACTTAGATGACTAATTGAAATACAAGAGGGTATTCCCTAAGTTCAGTCGTTAGTTCAAGACGATAAGATGGATTTCCAATCTTTCCACAATCTTTGAACGGACCGATACTCTTGGGAGCTATGTCTTGTTTTCTTTTATAAACCGCACCACATGCTTCATTGGGGATACTTTTTGTTTCAGCATCACCCAAGCGTTAACTGCAAAACTGATGATATATGCCGATTGTCATAAGACTTCTGGCTGCTTTGAGCTTCAGATTTTCTTCTAACTAGTTGAATGCTTCTCGTGAGTCAACGGTAGAAGGGCAGGTCCTGGCTATTAGGCGAGTTTCGCCTGTTTCTCGCCAACAAGGGGGAGTTATGCATTTTCTTTTCCTCCGTATAGAGCGTCAAAAGGAGCCATCGTGATTGTAGAAATGATAACTGTTATGTATGAAAATTTCGACCAACCGGCAGTGGGGTCATTTCCCAGTTCCACCTAAATCAACAAGAATGCAGGCACGAAGCAATCTTCAAGAGTTGAATAGGGCTCACTCTGGCCATTGCTATTGGATGATCAGCTGTACTCATGGAAATCGGTACCCATTCCCTTCGTGTAATGCTTGCCAGAAATCTGGATGTGAAGCGACTATCACGATCAGAAACGATAGACTTTGGCACACCGTGACGAAAATAATTTCTGTGATGGAATATCGTTGCCAATCTATCGAGGGATAAGTTTCATGGTCATCGGAATAAAATGTGCTGATTTAGTTAAACCGAGCAACGACTACCCAGAATGGAGTCGTGGCTTCTTTGGTCGATTGGCAGCTTCGTAATGAAGTCCATTGGTTATATGCTACGCCACTTCGCATGCAGAACTGGCAGGTTGCATATCACCCAAGGGCTTCTGATGTTCTGCCTTAAACCATCTGACAAACTACTGCAGCTTTCAACACACATTATTATAAATTTTTACCGATAGCCTTTCTTCATTCCACTGGCCACACAGTAAGCAGCTGTCAGATCAAAATACATCTTTGAGCTGCCAGGAATGAATGGATAACGTGGAACTGATGATGCTTTCATACAGAAAGATGCTGCGGATTGAACCATCTTAGGACCCCAATTCGGAATTTCCCTTGAGATCAGTGAAGTCCCCGAATGGATTAGCAGGTTAGCCCTTGTAACTGCCCTTTTCGATTTATCAGCAATCTTGGTTCGGTCTCTTATCAGCGCTCCCGTATTGCGCACTCTAATATCTTCAATCCTATCAGAAGAGAAGTATAAACTGGAGTTAAGGCCTAAGCCGCACTATTTCCTGGATAACGACTTTTCTCTGCAATGCATCCGCGACAATATTTGCTTTTGGCCGGGATAGAATAAATCTCCGCAATCATAATCCCATGTGATAAGCGTCCAAGGATCGACGCTGTTTCATGTCAGATCTTTTTGAGTGAAAGATAGAGTGAATCTGGTGATCTGTGTAGAGCTGAACACCGAGTCCCATATAGATCGTGCCGCCATATTTTCCAAGCAAGGTCACGGCAAGCAACTCAAGATCATGAGTTTTGGTGCACTTTTCTCATATTCTTCAATTGCC